>WEIV01003526.1:72934-109101 GCA_013390005.1 Calyptomena viridis
CCCTCCCCTCCCGCCTTCCTGCCTTCCTGCCTTCCTGTATCAGAGTGGGAAGAGCAGGCTATTCTTTTACCTACACACTTCTGTCTGGGCACATACTGTTAGAGTCAGCCCTAGATTTTGTGTCAGTGCACACAGACACAAGCTCATCCTCCCAGAGCTATGGCACTTGGTACAAGTAGATGCCTCCATAAGGCAGATCTCAAAATGGACATACTGGTGGTCTTGTCTTTGATATGGCTCTGTCATTCTGGACAGACTTAATAACTAGCTACAGAGGTTTTCAAGGTCACTTGTATTGGGAATGGACTAGAATGACAGTTTGGGGTGCTAGAGGTAAGTTTAATCTCCTCCTAATACCAATCATTTTGTCAAGGTGAGAGAGTCAGTACTTGATGCCACTTGTGCTCATTCTTTTAGTTTACCTGAGATGATTGCTTTATATGAGACTCAAGTTCAAAATCTGTCAACAAAGGAAGTCTTCTGCCCTTCTAAAATTATCTGACACTCTTTCTATGTAGTCTTCTTCAGATACAACCATGGCGTTCTTATTTGAGTACAATTGTTTTTATTGCTGGTAAAGGAACAAGAGATTAGAATCAAATCTGCTAAAATGAGGACTTCCCCTATGAATGGTAATTGTTGCATGACTAAGGCTATTCTTTTTCAACTAGAGCTTCTGACAGACTTGTGGTGGCATTTTAAGATTGTATGACTGAGCTGTTCACTTCCTGAACCACCCACCCCACTCCTGTGGAGGACATTGCTAGAGTCAGGACAGTATCATCTAAGCTGCTTACAATCTAGCTCCTGCTTTCAGATGGTCATGTAAGGTAAACCAGCTCAGTTTATCTTAGTGTGTTGCACAAATCACTGTAATTCAAACACTCCTTTACAGGAGATCCCCAACTCCTGGGCAATACCATCTAGAAGACAGGCAAGGCAGACAGCTAAAGGGTATTTTCAGACATCTGATTTTAATTAACTGCAGTGAGTTGGGCAGAGTTCTTATTTTCATGTACTTGCATTTGGGAGTAGATTGGATTTCCAAAAAACACCAAGTGGTTCAGGAGAATAACTACTGTAAAAAATTAATCAGACTAGAAAGCCTAAGTCACTCTGGGACAGCTAAGAATTTCACTGATCGCAGTTAGAGCATTTTTAATATCCTTGTCTGTTTGCCTTCTAGTATATGGACACTGTTTTATTTATGCTTCATTTATTATGAAAAAACAGCCAATATTTCATGTTGGCAAGACAGTGTTTGCATCTAGTGGGAAGCAACATGATACAATCATTACTAGGATATTTTTGATTCTCCTAGAGGGGAAAGGCAGGATATCCCAAATAAGTGACACAAATTTATTCAGCCTCCTCCTCGTGATGAAAACTTTCAGCTGACTTTCACACAGAAGCAAACTCAGCCCTCATACAACCTTAGTAAGATCAGCGCTAGTGTTATCAGGGTTGAATATGGTTCTGTGTATCTTAATGCAAACATATTTACAAATTATGCCCACACTGCATAACTGCAGACCTACACTTTTACACGTGACAAATAAGGCTAAACAAAACAAAAAAAATCAAACAAACAAACAAAGAAGCACCACAAAGAAGCTACATGAAAACTCATCATGTACTGACTGAAAATCTGGAAATCCATTACACTATTAACTGCAAAAATGGAAAGCAACCCATGTAAAGAGGTCACCTAATGAACTGATTTTTTCCCCCACTTCTGAGTACTTAGAGAAAGACAACAAAATTTTCAAAACACAGGCACCACCAAAGCAATAAGGAACAATTTTATTTTCCACTAATGTGGATCAGTTCTAAGCTTAAAGTCTTGCTGTGCTCCACAGCAACACAGAGCTCTTCTAAATACCCCAGCAACTGCCCTGTAATCTTAGGACTGAGTAGAGAGGAAAAGACACACTGTATGTGAACCTTAGCATTAATGCTTGAACCCTTTCCTGTATCTTTCCACCACTTGCCCTGTTTCAAGTGTGTGGTCCATGACAGAAATTCACTTCATTGTTAGATCAAAGAAAGCATTTTAGCTTACACCCCACAGGCAAATTATTCCCAGTTTCCACTTCTATACTTCAAATGTTTTGAGTGCAACATGAAAGCTAAAAATAGTTCAGCACTGTATAAATACAAATAAATGAGGGCTCCCTTCATTAACTTCTCTAGTTTTTAACAGCAGAGGTAAATGGCTTGGTCTTCTCTTGAAGTTTATCAGCCTTGATGAGACTGAAGAGAAATTCTTTCTGATTAAATGTTCATAAGTGATTCTTGGGAAAGTGAATCCAGTGGCATTACACTCATTTCCTACTGAACCAAAGGTGACCTCTTTCTACCCCTTTGCAATATGCAAAATTGGCAAACTTCAAAAAAACCCCAGTTCCCCTAAGCCAATGCAGAGATTTGTGAAACAAACAGCCTGATCTACAGAAGAGATTTTAGTGTCAGGATCTTTAACACTCTCATGGAAAGAATGAGCATGTAGAGTGGAATTCCTCACCTTGCACAGTGAGGAAGGGAGAGGTCCTACCATTCAAACACAACTGTTTTAATTTGGTTGGTACTGCGACCTTTGTAGAGGACATCTGAAAGCTGCATTGATCTTAAAAAATCCTTACGATTCCCAAACTGCTGAATAACTTAAACATCATAAGTCACATTAATGTAATCTAGAGGATTACATTAGAGGTTTTCAGTGTTACCATCTGCTCCTTTGACTTCCTTCACAGTCAATAAAGAGAACATAGTATTTCTAGTTTCATATTTGTCTCATGTAACTTGGAGGTGTGAAATAAATCACGTGGATCACGACTGAAAAGTGACTTTTCTTCTTCACACTATGTTAAAAAGCACCAAAGAATGATGGTTTAGGATGTAGACATCTTCCCATAAGTGTCCAAACTTAATTTTTTCATCCTAAGACTGTCACCGGATTTTATTCTGGCCCAGCAGTAGAGTTCCTATCTGTGCTTCTCATCACCAAAATACAAGTGCCAGTAATGAATGAAAACATGCCAGGTCTTAGGTGAAAAGATCACCCCAGGGGATACGGGGATTTTGCAATTCTATTTCCAAGGCCTGTCCACAAAGGCTCTGAGGTGTTTGGCTTTCATTACCACACAATGCCACCATTTCTTGTAGACAACTGACAGTATAATAAACATCAACCTTAGAGAAGTGATCACTTTCAGTCATTATCAATTGTTTAGGGATTCATGATTCACTGGTTTGTTGCAGCATTTTTCAGATCACTTTCAGGCAAGATACAGACTGGAGGGCTGGATAGACAGCAGCTTAAAAACCTACACAGAAAATGCAGGGTCACATTAGCAAAGTCATAACATTTCCTTATTTTGTATCCTCCCTGTAATTTATTCGAGGAAACTGACCACACAAAAGACAGGGTGTGCTCAGTCTCTTCATGGCTTTGAGAATTTTTCTTTATATTGTATACAGTGCATTTTGCATCCAGCTTTCAATACAGACAAAGTACAATCCCTCAGAACTTCTTGTGAACCAATCTTAAAAGCTGAGTTGAGACCACCAGAGTCAATAGGAATATTACAGGAATAGGACAATAAAATCACTGCAATTACAGTAAGCAAGCTTTCCCTTTGTATGTCGGCTTATTTGTTGTGCCCTGCCAATCAGTCAAGAGGGATTTATGCATTGCTGATGAAGAGCAGCCTTAGCTAGTAAGTCTGGCATAATATAAATAAACATCTGTTTATGGCTAAAAAAAAAAGTCAAAATATTTCCTAATGGCCACCCCTTTAAAAACATTCCCATTTCACTTTAAAACAGACAGAACCTTAAACTTCTTCTTTATATCTAACACTCTACTTCTAGATGATAGTTTTCCTAATGGCTTCCATTAGTTGGTACTATTGAAGCATTACAGTTACATGATTCCTTGAAAGTTTGTTAAAATCTTGTTTTATGCTTCCAGGACCAAAAAGCAATCTAGTTCTCAAGCCTTGTCTGCAACAAGATATGTGAAATGACAAACTGTTACTCCTATGCTTTCATTTCTGATTGTATTTACCTTCCACAAAATCATTATGTAAATGTGCTACAAAAGTCCACATGCATGTTTATTGATAGGAATATGTGCAAGTCCTTCCCCTGGTTGCAGTGACACAACACTTTTCACATAATATGCCTTGCATGGCACATCTTTATCCACACTTTACAGATGAAAAGCAAGGCACAACTAAGTGAAGCAAAATGATCTGCCCAAAGTCAAACAGGATATGTGCGACAAAGCCAGAAACAGATCTGTTGATTCCTCACTCCCAAACCAGCACCTCCAAGTGCTATCTTCAAGTCTAGCTCCGATTTCTCACAGTACTGACAATACAATATTTAAGCCTTGATTCTTTAAATCACTAGTGGATGAAAAGCAATACATACCATTATTTCTATTTCTAAAATAGAAGACTAGAAAAGGAAACACTCTGCAGATGGTAAATAGTTCAAAGGTCTTATCATCATGCCTCTCCATCACTGAAGAAATGATGAGGCTGGAACTTGGCATGATCTGTACCTCTGACAATGAAGGAAAAAAACACCTCAATAAGGGCAGAATTTTGAAATCCAGTAGTATCTGATGTACAGCTATCTGGTTCATGTCACTCAGCTCACTGACAAATACAAACAGTGATCATCTGTTAACAGTTAGCTCTGTCTAGACATAGTGTGCTCTTCATTAGCTAATTGTTCACACCTCTCCCCATAGGCTACAAGTCAGCAAGCCAGCAAGAAAATAGAGGCACAATGTGTATCGGTGAAGCATAACTGACTTGGTAAATGAAAGGCAGGCTTTTTGCAGTGCACTGTTAACCTGACAGGTAACTCAGCAGTTGTGTAGTCTCCATCAGGATCTCGGAAATTCATCACTTCAAGGCCTTACACAACTGTCTGCATCATTCACTTCATATATGAGGAATTTACAGTGCTTAGACACTTTAGCAGCCCTTCCCGGTACAGGACTTGTCAGCTTTTGTGAATAAAAGAAGGGAGAAGAAGAACAGAATTGTGAAGACACTATAGGATTTGATAGCTCAAGCTAAGTGTGATATGAAATTGGCCTCATAGTTCTGTAATTATCAAAATGCTGCATGTATATCATATTTCAGGATTACTGTGCTTTATTCTAGAAATTAAAGAAATACCATTTAATTCTAGCTCCTCTGAAGTATTACAGACTCAGGAACACAATCTACAAAATTATTCCTCTTTATCCAGGAGTTTAGTTGCATTGAATGGATTATGACTGGAGTTAGTCAGAAATTTTTCAATTAAACAGTTAATTTTATTAGAACAAAAGCGTTTCCTGGGAACATACCTGAGTGAAACAAGGAACTTGAACTTAAATCTCCTAGAGCCTAATAGGTATTCCTTATTCTGGAGAAGAATTTTCCTACAGCTACCTGGTAAATTAAAAAACTTCTGCTTAGATAATAAAAAAAGCACTTTGATAATATATAATTAAGTGTGGAGAGTTCATTGCCCAGCTGATAAGACTGATGACCCTGACTTGCAGTCTGTATTGGATTTAGCAGGTGAGTGTGGAGGTGACAATTCCTGCTGCCCATCTCACTTCCGATCATGCCAACTTTCTGTACTTCTCACAGAAGCAGTAAGTACAATATATGCTGGCTGCTCAGCCACCCTTATTTGCAGCCACATATATCCACAAACAACCATCAATTATCATTCACATAACCACCTTGGGTGTTAACACCAAGCCATGGAATGAGACCACACCCACAAGTCTGATGGCAACACGGGGTAGCTGAAGGCAGCGGTTTGTTATTAAAATCTCAGAATGGCTATAGGGGTTGGATGAATGGAAGAGGGATGGAAAGTGACTTGAACATGTGTTTCAGATATTCTGTCTGCATTGCCACTAGAGTTGTTTCCTGTCTGATATGAACAATTTTGAATATCAGCATTTCATATGAGAGAAATCTTCTGTCTCCAGGTTCTAATTGTGTTCAGTCAACATTAGTGCCACCAAAACCTGAAGCAGACACAGAGTTTATTAAATATTTCCCTGAAATAAGAAAGAAAAGGCTACATAATACTGGATGACTTTATAATGTTAACAGGGAGATAGGAAATTCCATTTTAATTGGTTGTGTCAAGTTTGGATAGATACAGGCTACTTTGAAAGGAAAACAACAGCAGCAACTATAACTGGAAAAATACGTTAGGGAATAGAATAAGATTTTTCACCAACCCACGAAAAGCCATAGAAAACTAGGATCAGATGTCATTTGGCTGGCTCACACAGCCACTGTCACAGCAACTGGCTTACTCCTGACACTTCTACACCAATCTGATTGACTAGCCAGTACACTCCTATAGCACACCTCACACTTTATATGCCTCAGAAATGTCTTTTTCAACACATGCTTTTCATGAGACTGCCATTTTAAAGTACATGGTTAACTGATTCTCAGCCATGTCTGAAAGCAACTTCGAAGTTCTGTACAAGTGTGTCTTTGCTGTTTCTGCACTCACCATCCATGTGTCTTGAAACACATCCTCCTCCAAAATGCAGCAAATGTGCAAAGGTTTTCACAAAAACAAAATACTTCCTGATTTTTAGGCCTTGCCTAGAATAAACTATAGCTATATGCCATTACTCTCTTGCCCTAGCCTTCTGTTTTGTCACGTAGGTTGCCCCCTTGCTCATCTGTACCTGTTGCATCTTCTACTTTACAAGATTAACTTACTGTATACATGTATATATGTGTATACACAACATACTGCGTATGTGTTGTATACACACAATACACATTGAGGGCCTGTGTAGTTTAGATAGATACAGAGAAATGTGCATTACCTCTGATCAGAAAAGCATCACATAGCAAGTTTTTTTATCTTCTTTAACATTCCATCAATTAGGGCAAATGATTCATCGTATGGGAACAAAGGAACTTAAATTTTCTATTATTTTCAGCTTTTGATGTGAGTGTGAATTTTACCAGCTATATATTTTAAAGGCTATGCTATTTTATTATAATTTCCATTTCATTTGATTTTTCTTTTAGAGTGTTTTCTCCTAAAAATAAAGGAAATACAAGAAAATTAAAGAGGAAAACCAATTAATTTACAAAGTGCAAAGCAATGAAGCTTAAATAATACACCAGCTGAGAGTATTCTTCATATGAAACTTTATTGAATAGACCGTGGCCACAGTTCTCCACAGTAGGGCAGTTTGGTACTGCCCTAAAATACCTGGTAATAGAAAGAATTATTAAAATATTTAGATGTAGTACAACACACCTGGAATACTGTTTTAACCTGCAGAGTTCAAACTGACTTCAAGAAACCTGATAATCAAGGAAGATGGCACTATCCAAAAAGTCACAAGGTTATTTTTTAATAGATGCTGTATTCATTTCTCTCTAGCTATTTGCTGAAGGAGGAGTAGTCTTTGCTTAAATACCGATCTCCTTTCAGAGCAGAAGTAAAACATTCCAAATACAGACTCTCTCTGTATGGGCAATCTCTTGAACATGTCAGGAATATCACCCAACAAGGACCTTGTTCTTCATTCTTTGACTGTTTCTAAATCATCACCAGATTTGAAACCAGCTGCTGAAATATACTTCTGTCCTGATTTGGCTTGGCTCTTAAAAAGAACAGCCTCTATCCCTCATTATACTAATTCTCAGTTTCAGAGAAGAAGCCAAATATCAGGATAAACATAACTTATGTTTTATTCATGCAAATCCCCTTTTTGACAGCTGGGTAACTAGGTGAATTTCATTTTTAATAAATTTAACAAAGATAAGCACAAAATGAATATCGTCTGCAGGGCTGGCCTAAAACTGGCTAATTCAAGTGCCTGAAGTGAAACAACAAATGGGGAATTTGAGATTAGTGGCTGACAGCCTGTAGCTTATACTAAAGTCAAACCTGATCCTCATTCTTATAAGTAAATATTTCCCAGAAATGCATGCATTGTCCCTGGAGGCTCCAGTATTGCACACCATTCTCTTAAGACACAGCCTGCATCCCTCTCCCATACTTTTCATATCTTGTACTTTTCAAAGCTGAGAAGACTAGTTAGTGCAAAGGAGATTTAAGATCCAAACCTCCTGTTCGGTAATTTTAAGATTCAATGAGAATCACCTGTTAATGGACAAATGCATCTTCCGTACTGGCAAGGTCTGCCTTTTTTCTGTCCATAAAGGTCTGTGCAAAATGCCTTAGACTTCATTAAGTATTTGTCTTCACAGTGTAAATTTTTCCTGCTGTATTTACCATTCTATGGCAAATTAATACTAGAAATTCTTTATAATTAGGGCTTGGTTTTAAGCCTAATTGCTAAAGAATGTATATACTTTATCTTGAGAAATGATTCTATTCAGCTCATGTTTTGCCAATAATAACAGAAAAACTTATCCGCTATTCTGACAATTGACCAAACAGCAGCCTACAGTTTATTTATACACTGGTGTTTTTAGCAGATTTAATGTCTGCACTATAGAACCTAGTTCACTTAAATAACTGTATATCATTCATATATATATGCCCATATTCTTAATAAAAACAAAAGTGGTCTGACCAGCTCATTATATGTTCATAAACTGTCATAAAATTAAATCAATTAAATCACAAACAATATGTGGACTAGTCTTAAACAGGAGAAGACAGAAAGATATCTTAAATCTGTTTCCTGTAAAGGTTTCAGTTTTATCTGGACCAAGGTACAGCTTCCCATTCTGTGAAAATAATTTGTGTATCCCAAACTCCATGTTCAGCAAAGTATGTACTCAGTTTGCTAGGTACTTGTAATCATTGCATTTTGTAATGTGCTTTTCTGATTATTAACAGTCTTTAAAAAACAATCCCTGGCCTCAGAACCTTTCCGCCATAGCTGCTGAAAAATTTTCTCTGATTTCAATAAGGTGTCCACCTTCTTACTTTTACCACTGTGTATGCATTTCCTAGAACTGCTGAATTATAAAATGTATGGTATGGAAAATTATATTTATGTTAATAAATTAGTTCCATATAATTCTAAGCTTCCTTTATGCATTGTCATTTTTATTGCATCCACCACTTTTTATAGCACTGTACTAACCATTTTGGTTTGTGAAAGCAAGTCTCAGGAAATATTTGACTCAGAAGTACAACAGAACTTGTATCAGAACTCAAAGTACATATGGCACACCACCTCAACATCCCAAATGCTTGTTATGTTAAGAAATTACAAGCGTCTTTCCAGCAGTTCCTGTTAACAATGCTTTTTTTTTTAACACTGACAGGCAATTTTAAGTAGTAAACATATTTGTAGGAGCTTGGCTGTTAAAGGATGGGAAAAAACGGTTTTGTATGAAAAATTCCTCATTTCAAATCATGCAAACAATTGGCTCCATGGGGTGCTTATTCTAGAGAGAATTTTCATGACCTGCAAGAGGGTACTAATAGACTTAAATTGTAAGGTAAAACAGAGAGAAGGAATGAGAAAGTAAGCCCTACAGAAAATTAGAGAAATGTTAGGCCTGCATGTTTTGCAGAAAAATTCCTGAAATTGCAATCAAACTGAAGAAAACATTCAAAGGTTTTTTTCCTCATGACTTCTGTAACACATGATGCTCCCTTAGGCAAAAATCTTCTTAGGGCTGCCATACTGCAAACTTTCTCAACTTACTGCTCTCTTGCTGAGATGGCTCATAAAATCAAGCTGACTGAGCAATTATTAAACATATCCATGATTTCACAAGGAATATGCTGGGACATATTCACCCGCCGCTTTGTGCTGCTGAAATAATGCTGAAATAATGCAGATCAGTCAAATGAGCAGCTGAATGCAGCAGGATTTGAGCCATTTATCTGAATTAAAGACCAATTAATCCATGTTAGCTATTTTAGCCAAGGTTTGCCTATATTAAAGATATACCATTTAGGGATTCAGTTGTATCTTGAGAATAGTATTCCCCATGGAGAAAGACTCCATGTTTTGTTGAGTTTCTAGAAGCGAGCACATGATCACTCCAATGACTTCTGTTACAGCATTATACCAGGCTTTATGCAAACACAGAGGAATTGGGATGAAAACCTGTCCCTCTCAAAGATGCAAAACTTTGATTCTCTGGTCACTATTGATGAGAGACAAGAAGGAGAGTAATCGAAGGAAAGGGAGAGTAAAATCTAGTTTTCCCACCTTAACCTAGAAAATCTCTTCCTTAATGAGCTCAGATTCCTGTGTTTGGAAGGAGGTATGGGAAGAATAAAGTGCCTCAGTGTACATCCAGATATTACAGAGAAGAGATCACCTGAGGCTACCTCTCCTTTCAAGAAGAGCTGAGCAGAAGTTCCCTGAGTGTTGCTGGACAGATGTGTAATAGTGTCACCATTTCTGCTTTTCATTTATTTCTTCAAAAGGAAACCAGGACATAAGTATGTATTGATTCTTTAGGAAACTGATGTCCCCATAAGAAAAACAAAGCGCATTGACAGAGGTCATCCTGGAATGAAGGCACAGACAGCTGACCTACCTTCCTGCCATGGTCTGCAATTTTAATTTAAACATCAGCATTTTGTCAAACTCCCAGAATCCTCTAGGAAGAAACTCCTCCAAAGGAAAGATGGCCTCCTAACTTGTCTTCTCAGGCCCACTGAGTCTACTATAGCTCAAAGCCTTAGGTCACCTTGTCTGATTGACAGCCTAGCTTGTTTTCACACAAATTAGGCAAATTTCTATCTAAAATGTGCAAAAATTTTAATAGAGACAAAGTTGAAGTTTTAAAAAAAATCGTAACTGATTAAGATTTTTTGTTGTTGTTGTTTTGTATTTAACTAGGTCTGTCAATATTAAGAATGAATCTGTTTTGGCTTTGGTTTTGACGTGGGGTTTTTTTTGCTCTAGGATTGTGAACATGAGTTCAAAATTTATTTTTTTGTTGTTGTTGTTCCATACTGCAGACATGGCACATACATAAAATGTTCTTCTTTAATCTTTATGACTGTGATCATAACCCTGCCTAATTTGTAATACTACATTCCTAAACTCTGATCAGGTTCTAGGGACCTGTGGTCAGACAGGCTTAACGGATCAACAAGAGTCCCCAATTGCTTTACCTCTTTTCAAACCAATTGGAAATCATTAAGAATCACTGTATAGCTCAGACACTGTTCCCTACACTGTTTTATGTATATCTTTAAAATACAATCACACCGTGAGGTGCCAAAATACTGAATACCCTGGAAAGGGAATGTGAGGCAAGGTCCAGAAAACCTTGATAAAGCTAAGACAATCATACTCTCAGATTCACTCATGGACATCTAATTTAGCCACTCTTTGTATTTTATAATCCTAAAAACTTCATGGCCTTGCACACAGTGTTTCACACTCAAGGACGTAAGAGATGTGATGATGATAATTCATCACCTAATTCAGTTGAAGATGTTCCTCCCTATTGCAGGGCGTGTTGGACTAGATGACCTTTCAAGGACCCTTCCAATTCAAATCATTCTATGATTCTATGATTCTGCAATCTTATGATTTTACGTTTAGGTAAAAAGGGAATTATGCTCACTCGAACTGTGTCATATCCCAGGACCCTCTAAATGGACTTTATGGACTGGACTGATCAGACACCTTAGGCAACCTATGGTAAACATGTTTGGCTTTTTGATTAGGTTACCTTCCAGTGAAACTGACAGGTAATCCATGCAGAATTCCTATTTTACTTGCTCAATGTTCAGTCTTGTGGGGACTTTTCCTACCACAGCAGTTCTTTAAGAGTACGGCATACTCTAGTGCCCAAATTATTTTCACTTTTCAAGAGACTTGTGATATTCATGACATAAAACCAAAGGCCAATACAAGTTATCTTCCTATTTCAGGTAAAGTCAAAAAAGTACCTATCTTACTTAAGATGCATCTGCAAAGACAAATACTGAATGATGGTAATAATTTACCACTACTGCAATGTAGTAATGTGTAATTAGTACGTATTTCTCTCTGTATATTATTGTTCTGTTACTTGGTATGTTCTGTTATGTCCCCCACCTCTTACCCCAGATGGTTTGTCCCCTTCCCTTCTCCTCCCTTCCCATTGGCTGGAGCCCCCTATAAGAACCATAGGCCAGAAATGGGAAGGGCTCTTTCCTGGTTATCCCTGATAACCTTGGACCCTCCACGAGGCCTGTTGCCTCTGAAGTGAATAAACTTGTATTATATATAACCATGGAGAGCTGCCAGCATTTCCTTGTCCTCCGTTTCCCTCAACCTATTCCCCCGGGGAGTGCAAGGGCACACTCACCCCTTTGCAAGCTCTGAAGAAGCCTCCTCCTACTGGTGCCCGAGGCCGAAGCAATGCCTGGGCTGAAGAAGGAGCGAGGCTGGACAGGGGGAAAATCTCCACTCCAACTTAACAAAATGGGTAGATCAAGCCTGCTGAATGTCAGCATCTTTAGGATTAATACAAATATTCACATCAGTCAGTGGTATTTATTTTCTCCTTCCACAAAGTGAAAAGATGAAAAAGAGAAAATTAATATACTAAAAAGCCTGGATTCAAAATGAAGGAAAGCTCAAGGACTGTTCTTTAAAGTAACTTCTTTAAAGTAATTCTTAAAGAACATGCCATTCTGTATGTAGAGGAATTTCAAAGCAAAACAAAACAAATATTTTTTTGTCATTTTCATAAGTATAAAATGTAGTATCTGACCACATTCACAAGAGTTACATTCTTTTGTATTTTATGTTTCCATTTTTGTGCATTATTCCTCTAAGAATCAATTTTAGCAGCACTGATGGTTTAAATTCAGCATAAAAATAAAATTCAACAAATGTCATGGCAGCGTACCAAATATTTAATGTCAGGTTCCCTTATGTTCAGCACTTTGTTGAAGCTTCCCATCCATCAATTAGACAATTTTGGAATATTTTCTTTGTAATTAAAAATAAATCTCCTGTTCTGTCAGAAGGATTGTTCCTCCATATACCAACCTCAATATGTGTACTTGTATGGATGTATGTGTGTTCATTTTTTCAGTTTTCTGGTATTACTCACTATCTTCATAATTGAGCAGTTTCTTTCTATTAAGACTTTGCAGTTACTACATAGTTCTGGATTGTTACCCATGCAGAGGGACAATCTGTTTCCCTCGAGGACTACAAAACTCTCTAGAGTCAGCCTACAAAGACTAATCACAGGAGTGAAACCTTAAATAAGTGTGAGGAGGCCGCACCAATTAAGACAGGAAACAGAGTGTTTAACATTACCCAAGGGCTCAGGAGGAAAAGTGGAACGACATGAAAACCAGAAGAAATAGGAATGCATGGGTGGAGTGAGCTGAAGAAGATGCCGCTGCCATTACAGGTTATGAGAAAATTGCAAGAAATAAAATACTCAAGCCCCATTATGACTTTTGATTCTAAGCTCATCGTAGACTCCTTGCCTACTCTGAAACTTTTCAATAGCATGATAAGAATCATCCAGTGTTATGCAAGCGACTCTCGTGACAGGTGTCCTGAAATCAGTATGGCTGTGATTTTGATCTGTACACAAAAATTCAATAGAAACACAGCCCTGTACAAGACATAAATGCAGCTATACAGCTGCAAATATCTATTAGGGGTATTGCACACTTACCTTCAGCTCACTATAAATCAGTATATGGTACCTGTATACTGACAGCTGGCATCCAGGGCAAATAATTACACACCATTTTCATTAGACTAGCCCTTTGGCAACATAGGCTAGTGAGCATTATCTTCACTAAAATATTCACTCTTAGAAATCATGCTTTTAACCATCACAGTCTTGTTTGCTGTCATGACAATTTAATCTGAATATGAATTCACTCATGGCTAAACAGCAACAAAAGGGTTTTAACCATTTAGGTCTAGAAAACACACAGCCACAATAATTTGTTTCAGTATCATTTATTTTAAGACTTTAAGACAAAAGTTTTCCATAAAGTCCCATTGCTTCATCAAAACAGCAAGATTTTGAGCTATCTGCCATCCTACACATTCTTGAAATTGCAGAATAATGAATGGCATTGCCATAGACTAAGGCAAGTATAATCTGTAAAACATTTTTTTGGGTGAAATATATTTATGACTCATTAATGTTGACTGTCATATGCTATATACTTCGAAAGTACAGACCTGATCCTGGAAAGTTTCACAGCATGAGGTGTGAAATCTGAAATACCACAAGGACAAACAGCTCAGCCTAGAGTTGTCTGAATCCACACAACTCACTGTAAACAGAAAGGATCGTCCATATGAAAGTAAATAACAGCAAAAAAGTCTGCCATGTTTTATGGCAGTGGATGGGGCCTTTCATAATGTAGTGTGCAGACAGCCCTCTCATTTTGTCATTTAATTCCATCTTGCCTTATTTGGGGTGCCCTGGTCTATGCATAAACAAACATAGGCTTTTTTTCTAAAATTATAAGGCAAGGGAGAATTAAGCAGGGGGTTAGGAAGCTGGCTAGGAAGCAGTACTTTCAGCTCTCTTTAAGAAAGTCTCTGCTGCTGTTCAGCTTTTCTGTGTACATCAGGACTGTATGACACAAAATCAGATCGTTGCTGGATCAGGGCCACCACACTCCATAATTTGTAGAATCACACTTGTAGAAGGTATGATTCTGGACTGCTAAGGTTATTTGTATATAGTGACAGCTTCTGCTAACACACTGATTTTTCATGGCCTCCTTACTTTAACACTATATCACAGTTTCACTGGACTTCTTAAGTGCTTGAGCTATAACATTTAGATGAGGATTTATCTTCTCCAGCTTCAGCATTTTTCACTAATAACACTGATGCCTGGCAATCTCTTCCAGTCAGTGCAATGAAAACTGTCTGGATGTACAGCATACAAAGTATTCTTGTACAGAAACATCCTCTCAGTGCTCATCAGTCCAAAAGCTATTTCCTTTCTGTTTACTCACACTCCATGGAAATGAATGAACACTACAATGAAAGGAAAGACTTCGTCTTAAAGGGCAGACTGTAATTACATTTTATTTTATGGTTTTTTTTTCTCTCTAAAATATAATTCCCTAAACATACATGAATTCAGGAATACCTGCACATATACTCTAAAGAAATGCTATTACCTAAAGCACTTTGGTAGGGTTGCAATATGTGTGAACTGAAAACTAAAATATTAACAATATAGCATATTGCTGCTCATACGCTTAATAAGTAAGTGTGAATGTACTCATAGTATTCTGCATTCATAGAGTCTGAGACAGAAAATGAAAAACCGTCAGGCTAAATCAATTTGTTTTAAAAAGAGGCTCCAGTTTCTGTATCAATTTCCTGTTGTTCCACACAGTGTGTTTTTCCAAAATCAAAACTTACTGTAACGTTCTGCTTCTGTCATGTTTTTCTCTTTTTAAGGCTGCTTGTTGAAATACAAACAGCATCCTGATTTCTTCTGCATCTAAAAGGTATACGAAAAAGTGGTACCCACAATGGAATTTCTCAGCTTGTATAGTTAAAGTCAGATGCTTAAGGCTATTTAACACAATTAGAGACAGATGCTCTCAATCACGTACAAAATTCCTTTGATATCCATGAAGACTAAAAAAGAATCTTGTTTTCTTTTTAAAAGGAATTTCAAAAGGTCTGCTTTCTAAGACTGACTTCTAACTTTCTAAGGGGTCTCACAAATAAAAATATGTTTTCCTTCAGAATGTCCACTAACATTTAAGCGCTGGGGGTTTTTTTGGAAACAATGTAGAACACAAATTAGTAAGAACAAATAAAGAGAACTTTTGAATTTCTTTATACAAGGAAAACACTAATATGGCAATGTTTTATGACACAATCATGAAAGGTATAGTTTCAGATAGAAAATGACACTGATGTAGGATGCTGCTATTTTAGTTGTTACAATAAGAATTTTGTCTACTTAATAAAAGATCTCCTCCAACTAAAACTATTAAGATGAGATAGAAGTGGAAGCCACACAGGTTCAAGGCTTTTTGATTTAACTTTAATAATTCAATAATAATACAAACTCAGTAGAATCACATCAGTGCAACTCTGTGTAAGAGAAGGCTCAGGTCTAATGTACCTGCTGGGAAATAAGGGTGTAATAATTAACTGAAAAAAATAATTGATGAAGAAGTATAAAGAACCTTCAGGTAACTAGGGTGTCATCTCCGGAAAATGTATAGATTTCAAGCAGTTATCATCTGCCCAGAACTTTACTTTGTCCAAGGTCACTTCCCTCAGACAACAAAAATGGACTCTGTTACAGCCATTTTGTTGAAAATGTAGTCTACATTTGATGGATCATGAGGGCAGGTTATCTAAACTATGGCATTGGCAGTGCTGTGCCTGGGGTTCCCAGCTTCTGGCTCTCTAGCTGGGAAACAGAATCCAACACAGGAGCCAACCAACGAGCATGGGACAAAAAATGTCCAAAACTGTCATGGGGAGTCCAGGCATGTTCATGTGCCAGACTTCTGTAAAGCAGAGATGCATAGGAATATGCAAAAACTTCTACCAAATGATGGCATGCTTAGAGATGGGCTTGAGCTGCTGTGGCTCCCAACATGCCTATCTTTAAAGTGTGTTTTGTTTAAATCCAGATATAATTCCTCTGTAGCTGCCAACTAGAATCAGTTCTCATATTTTCAATACTAAGACATCAATCACAGTACAGCAGATTTCATAGAACTATTTTAAAATCACAATATATTTAATTAAGAGTATTGCTTATGCATAATTAGGTTCATGCTAGTCTTAGAGGGTTTTTTGGTGAGGTGGATTCTGCAAGATGTCTGAGGTAATTCTCTCCAAATAATTGCACTTACTGCTCACCCATACTCAAAACTAAAGCAATAATTATTTGCTGATTCCAGAAGCCATTGACATGGTAGAGCAATTATAGTATTTATTCATTTTAACCTGTACCTCAGAGACTGAGGAATTTGGAGCCTGGAGGGGACAGGTACATTTAAAATCCCACAGGTTATTTCGCCATAGACACCCTTTGTTACACTTGTAATGGGAAAAAGTAAGTGATACCAACATCCTTAGAAGAGTAATGCATCAGACAAAAATATCTCTGCCTATCAGCTCTGAATATATTCATTGTAGAAGAATTACAACTATGTCTTCAAAAAGATTTTATAGCTAGAGCTGATTAAATTCCATAATATGAGTTGGAATTTATCAAGGGCAGGAAAAATAAATTCAAAATATTTAAGAAATTTCCCTTAAAAGGACATGTGTTATTGGCCTGTTCTGAGCTTCCTGCTTGATTTTAGTTTTAGAATTTCATCCTGAATTCCCCTGTTTTATTTCTAGCTCTTCTGTGGGAAATCCCAATTCAGCCCTGGCACTGGCAGCCCTGTTCATGTCTCGCCTTGAGTGCACATGCACTGTGTGAGGTCCCATTGCTTTAGACTGATTTACAGAAGTCACAATGTGATCTACTGCAGGATCACTTTTGACTCAAGGCTTCAAACAGATGCCTTCATTCTTTGACAGGAAGAAAAAATACAGCATGCTGGATACAAGTTTTCAGCACAGCAGACGTATGCCAGCATACGCCGTGCACTGTCATTTCTAGGTAAAGTCTCTACCTCAGAAAAATATCTTTCCCCCTCTTATAAAATTAAGATATATGTAAGTGAAGCAGAAGTTTAGAAAAGGAAATCTTCTTATATAACTGCTGGGAGAGGAGAGACAAAGTCTTGTATGCTGGCTTCTGCAGCCACACACCACGTCAAAGAGAAGGAACAAATGATGCAATGAAATAGTCTGAAAGGTGCAGTTTTTCATGAAACAAGTAATGAACATTTTGACTTTTTTTTTTAAGTAGGCAAATAAGAAAGCTCACTTCTTTTGTGCTCAGTTGAGAAATGACTGGGGAATTCTATGGTTTAAACATGCTGCATCTATCGAGAGAGGAAAGAAAGTCTCAGAAGAAACTGGAGTGAACTCAGTTCACTTCAACAACTGGAGAGAATATTTGTTCATATTTTCATGTTTCAGGAGGTGGCATTTGCATGTCTCCAAGTAATAATTCACAGGAAAGCATGATTTATCATGTAAGATGATTGCTCATCACAACTGCCAGAAAGATAATAGGTTGCTCATTACTTTGGCACACCTTTACTCTACTACTGCCACCTTGTAAGCTGGCAGTTGGCCTTATATATTGACATGTTGAAAGTGGTTTTGGGCAGAGAATCCACTTTCACAGACATATCTGCATTAGCACTGAGATAAAATCCAGAGGGACAGATCTTCACAAGCAGAGATATCTCCAGTATTTCCTTCATACAGTGTCCTGGCTGTTGCAAATCTTTCTTATAAATCACAGACTTTCCCAAATTCAAACCCCATCTTTGGAGCCAGACATCCAACTTTTAAGCTCAACCATCATCACTTTGCTTACGTCTCATTCTGGATCTGGCCCATTACACTCATATGCAAATGCATTTCATAAATTTTTTGCATCAGAATGGTAACATAATCTTTCTCTTTAAAATGGAGGCAACAGAACATTTTAATATTTCAAGAATTAGAACAGCACACATAACTATGGAAAAGAAATTGCATCATGTTCTTGACATAGCCCTTTGAGATACATTTGAAGCATTCATTATGTGTGATTTGGAGTCAGAATGAGTGCTTTACGCAATTTATTTTGCACTTGAATATGTGTTGTTTCATCAGCATTCTCTCCTAAACTCTTCTTTTCTCTCTTTGCCAAAATATGAGTGACTACATGGGGTAGAAGCAGAGAAAAATCAAAGACCTGTTAGAAGCACTGTAGCAAATGAGACTAAAATGCATGGAAAGGTGCAGGGAAGTTCAAGGATTTCTTGATGTGAGAATCTAAAAATACATTGTAATTCAAACCTTTTAGAGGAGGAGGCTGGCCCTTTCCTGAGAATGATATTGAAACAATTCCACCTTGAGATCTTTTAGACACTAAACCTGCATATATTGAAGTTCACCCTTCTTGTGAGATCACCTATCAGAGAGCTTGCACATAATTACCTCTGCTTCAGAAGCACAGTGCCCATCTATTTAGTGGTACCAAACAACAAGGTTGAACTTATGTCAACATAAGTCCAGAGGAGAGGAGTTGAGAGCACTACACATCCTTACCCACCATCAGCTCGGGAGAGACTCAAATATTTAAATCAGATGTCCACGAAAATACAGCAATAAATTCTATCTACGTGAATGTGCTATCATGAATGTGGTACTTTTGTAGCTTATAGGATATAATTTCATTTGTAAAAAAATTATCATATTTAAAACAGCTGACAGTAACTCATAAAAACAGTTTTAGGATGCTGAAGATACAGTTCTGGAAATGTTTTGTGTTTGCAGCTTACTCACTTCAGCCTCTATTAAATGTTAAGCTCTCTTTAAATCCTTTTGACTTCATCTCTCCATGCACTTCTTACAGACTGCATGTCTCTGAGGCTGAATCAACACATTCAGTTCAGAGAACTTTCCTGTAAAATTCTAACACAGATGAGAGGGAAGCAATTGCATCCAGTAGTTTATGTAGATACTCTAAAATTCAGCAGGCACTGTAGATAGCAGTGGGCAAGGGAAAGATCCCACACTTTCTAAACTTGGAGGAAATATATGTCTATTCAACATCCAAATTCAATTCTGAACTCCACTGAAGATGTCTCAGGTGGACAAGTAAAAACTATTTTCTTGTTGCTTGCATTTTTTTAAAAAAGAGTAAAAACATTTCTGTGTTCTTTGTCAGACCACAAAGGAAAATGTGAATATTTAAATCTCCAGTAATCCTACAGTATTTCAAGTTCCTGCTGACCTATTTGCTAAATCATGATTTAAGAGAAGACACAGATAAAATAGATTTGGTTCAGTGCACTTTCCAGAATAAAACTGAGCTTGCTGTGTGTAATTTAAATAACATAGGCTCAGATTGCACTCTAGGATTTGTGTTGTGGAACACTGATACTGTTCTGACAAAATTCCTAGAAACATTAAGTCATTAAGGCATAGGAATTAAGTGCTATTTGTGGGGCTTTTGCTGCCGCATCACCTGCAAAAGCAAAGTTGACTAACACACTCCCAAACACCGACCTTAACAGATCAGGAAAGGAGCATCTGACCCAGCCCATGCGATCTGATCCCAGCAATGACTTCTGCCCATATTTTTAAAGTCACAAGGAGAAATTAGAGTTGTGGTACTGCTGCAGTCCCTGTTAGCTATCCTTCAGGTATAGAAACCTGTATCAGAAGCTGTGAATTCACCACAATAGCAGCAAAGCTCTGGATAGCAGCATGTTTTGGTTTCAGAGGGGGTTTTTTACAAATTTTGAATTGGAACTCTTAAAATTCTCCCTGTTCTAAGTAGCAAAATATTAGCGATGTAGGATAACCTTATGAGTTACACAAAAAGTGACTCAGCTAAGAAAAGCATTGTTACAATGAGAATGACAGGTAGCCTGGAAAGTAATGAGATGCCCTGACTTGGTGACCATACACCCACTGTGACCAGAGAAGCACTCTCAGCTGGCAGGAGCACTCATCACCACGGCTGCAATCTTATAAGGAGAATGCAGAACACCACCATTCGGTCGTGCTGCTGGAACAGTGTTACTCTCTGATATGACTGAGGACATTAATTTGTTTAAAATATTGAAAAATTGTATCAAAATCACTGGGCTTTTCTTACTTTTAAATGGGCTTTTTGTTGAAATAGTATTATTGAAAAAGTACTGAAATAGCAGAGAATACAAATAAAAGTTATGTAGGAATATATGCAGTAGATTTTGGCCCTGGAAAAGGCAACAGAAAATCATAAAAAATTCTGTCCTTAACTGAGAAGGTTTTGCTCTATTTCTTGTGGAAACTATTTTGCAGCTGCTGACCATTTGTCTGAATTAACAACAGACCTCTATTTTTTCTTGGTCTGACAGATTGTGTATGCTGGACTGCTCCATAGGATTTTTTCCTATGCATCGTGGCAGTGCAAGTGCACATTAAATTTTTTGAGGGGGAGGCAAAAGCCAGTCAGATATCATTTGCTGAATATTGTATTCAAGGAATTTTGAAGATTTCCAACATTACATAACATTTATAAACCAGCTCCACTGACTGCAAATTTTATTTTGCATTTAACTGCCCTATGAACATCCCAAGGAAACAACTGGCAGCCTGTGGAGTGTCAGATTAAACAACTGGTATTTAAGCTTTAAAAATGGTCATTAGACTTTCCCTATTAGTTCGGCTGCACCCAGGCCTAGCAGCATAGGGAATCCTGGGGTAGGCATGTTGCCATAGTATCATATTTAGCAACATAGAAATTAAATCTGCTGAAAATAAGAGATTCTACTAATTGACACAGTACTGAGAGTGAAAAATGGAGCAGGACTCCCAATATTGGTAACTGTGATTCAGAAGAAGTGGATATTGTATATGTAGTGTAGATAAAGAATTTGTCACACCACCACCCTGACTCATCTCTAGGATATATTAGTGGCAGGCTCCTTATCTGTACTGGTCAAAACAAAAAGATGTATTCAGTATTGAATTTATGTGCTGAAGTAAAACAACCAGTCCATTTCACACATCTCACAATGACACAGATACTACAGTGCACAAATGCTTCTATAATCAACCAAAGTTCTAACTTCTGTAAAATAGCGTAAACATTACTCACAGCCTTTGCTCAGATCTACATTGTAGTGTTTCTTTTGCACAGACTCCTTGTCTCCTTGGTCTTCATAACCTTCCCATTCTTTTGCATGCACCCATTGGCAGAGCTATTAGAAACCCTTGTTAGCAAAGAGAATTGTACCCTGCATGTTTTACTGTGCCTTCTTTAATAGCCCAGTCTGGATCCCAGTCTGTGTCCCACACCATTGTGACCAGCACAAAAAAAAAAAAATTAGCAAGGCAGGGGAGATTTGGCCTTGGACTTCTGGCTCTAAATAAAGAGTAGAACATTAAACCATCGCTCAAGACAAAACACTCAGTTAACTCCTGTTCTCAGAGAATGATTTCTGCTTACTCTTGTTCAGAGCTTGGAAAATGGATCCATTTTGTCTCCAAATGATACACATCAAGATTTTGGCTGGGTTAAAAAGTAACAACCTTTAGTAGAGTCCCACCTGGCCAAAGGATGAGGAACACGGATCAGGTTTATATCTATATCCAGCTACAGCCTCACCTCTGATTTACATTTGCTGCCTTCATTTTTCTTTTTTTTTTTTGGCCCCTGCTCCATTAAGCTGGTCTCTAGTACCATTTTCTCAGGATGATCCTTTCCCATTTCACTATGCCATTTTGCTGTTTCATATACCAGAAGTCCTATTAGTGACAATTTATTGAGTACACTAAGCAATTGTCTTGTGCTTTTTGCCATAAAACTAAGTGACTCTGTAAAACACCTAAGAGTTCTCACTCACATGTGGCAGGGGATTAAAGTCAGATCACTGAAAGATGCATGATGCTCTACCATGTCTCACCCTTTCTTAGAGGAGGGGGGTGCTGCCCTCATAGGGATAGCTGAGCAACTCTTGGAGCAGACCTGGAGCTGCTGTAGTGTTTATAGACAATTTATTAAAGCTAACTAATTTCAACACTTGCTTCATGAGTACTTCAGAGAAATCTGCTATGGGGAGCAGCAACTTCCAACATGTAAACTGGGCAGATGAGGTTGTTGCTTTGGCCATCCCAGTTATAACCCCTCATTGCACGTAAGCTAAAATCCTCAGTTAAGTACTTGGAAAAGCTGTAACCCAGCACCAGCCACACAGGCAGGTTAAAAGAAGCAGAATTACACCTCTCTGCATGCTTTGTGATACTGCACAGGTAGTACCAACAATGACATGAGGAGAGCACACACATTGCAAATTAAGGGAATGATGTTATTTCCAGACCATAAATCACACGTCTTACATAAAAGCACACAAGAACTTTGTGTTGGTGTGGAAGATTTAATTACACAAACAAACAACTAGGAGGAGACAGGACATAGAGAGCCACATCCTGCCCATATGGGAAAACATGCTGGAGCCCAGAAGAGAGGTGTGGCTGCCTTATGCCAGCCATGAACTGTTCTGCTGGAGTAGCAAAGTTTTTCAAAGCAGGAAATTCAGAGCCAGTCTCGGACGCTTTAGCAGGCAACTGTAAAGCATGCTCCACAGAGCCATTTCCCTTTGCTTTTTTGATGAAAAGTGAGGAGCTTGTACCCCTGGCTGAGACATATTTCTGGCAGTAGCATATGCATTTGATAACAACAGCATTACCGTTCAAGCAGGAAGAAAGAGCTTTTTCCAAACTAGGAAAAATCAACAGAATGTTTCTTTCCCTCCCTTTTGGGATGAACATAGAACTTTTCCAGATCTTTAAGGATGGGGGGAAGGATGAGAAGGAAATAAAAAGGTCTTCTCCTCTCCGGAAACAAGTAAAAACTAATAGGTAGGACAATCACCCGGAATGTCAAGATCCCCAGTACACATGGCACTTAAATCCCAGTTGAGAGTCAGTTTACCAATCGATATAAGGAAAGCAGATATACTATGGGGCCTGTTGCATTGTGTACAACCTATGAGAGAAATGTGGAATGACATAACTTGCTGATTGAAGCACAGTGGGGAGGATGTGAGAGAAGCAAGATTTTATACATAAAGATCCCAAAAAGAGACATATAAAAAAGATGAAAAGTGTGGCAGAATGGCCCTTTCTAGCTCCCTCCCATTACATTTTGTCTCCTTCCCCCAGGACAGAGTCTGGCACAGTGACTCTGAACGCCTGACAGTGTGTTCTGCAGGAATACAGCTAATTACTTAGACATGAGTAGCCTCATTTTTGAGGCTAGCAGGGAACACTTCTGAGTCCACATGCATTAATACTGCTGCACGTACTTCTGCAAGACAGGAAGCCAAGGTGGCTGAGTTCGTCACATTCCTGAGTACCAAAAAATCCTGAGCAGAATCCCAATGGACCTGAAAGGCTATCTCCTTTTAGAGTGAAAGAGTTGTCAAAGCAAACTAGTCCCTGTGTCACCAGTGACTCCAACAATGCATCAGTAAACTAAAGGACAAAACAAAAACATGACTTTAAGGCTGCAAACACTGTTTCAGAAACCCGTGCCAGGGAGCCAGATGTTGCAGGAAAAACATCTGGAATTTTTGATTGCCTTTAAGAATGAGTAGGAGGAGAATTGTGATGTGGTAGGAAAAATAGCCTGCTGCATAGTTTTTGGATTAATGACAAAATTATCTCCGTTAAAATACTGTAAAATGTAGGAATTTAAACTCATATAGGATGGCTTAGCAGTAAAAAAAAAAACAAAACATTGTACAGAAGTATGGAAAACCCTGGAAAGTTTCCAAATATGACATACCTCAAATATAGAACTTGAAAGAGTTTCATAAGGGTATTTAAAAAAGATAACTTTCCTTTCTACCCCAAAGCAAAGAACATGCTTTCATAGGGTAGAATGGGGAATGGTAGGAAGAAAAAATGGGGACAACTCAGATGAAGCAGTCCATTATGGTTAGAAACAACATATATGTAGGGTCTCCCCTTGATGCTAATATTGAAGGTGTAAATCAGGAGTAAACCTGGCCAAAGAGCATTTTACTGCTCTAATATGCTTTTTTTTTAGGTCTGCAAAACACCCTATTATGTGCACACCAGGACAAAACAGAGACCTCTGAAGAGAAAGGCAGTAAAAATTTCCTCTCCACCCTTGCATAAAGCTAGTGTTAATGAAAGCATATGTACTTTGTGGGAAGGCAGCAAAAAGCAACCAGGAGTTTCCTGTGGTACTCCCACCACCCTGGGCTGTTCAGAGGGAAAGGTTTTGCCCCAGGGACAACTGGAAGTCCTAGTCTGTCCAAAACAAGTACCAGGGATCAGATTTTGAAAAATGCTATGGCTTGTGATTTAAGTTAGTGGGAGCTGTACTTTGAACACAGAATGTTTTATAAGATACAGTCAAAAATCAGTTCTTTGGGTATTCCATACTTTCCGTTTAATTTTTCTGTACTTTAGCAAAAATAAACCAAGCCTGTGCTGAGAAAACAGTCTCATAGAGCAGTGAGGGAAGGCCAGATGGGAATAAGTAATTCTGCCTTTAAAAGAGGGTTACAAGACATGCAGCCACACACAGAACAGCCACAGGCTGTCTGCCTGCTTGTGCCATGAGCACTGCCCATCCTGCTCCAGGAGTGCTGAAGAAGTCCTTTGGAAAAAATAGAGTCTTTAAGCTATTAATTACTCTACAATAATGTTTGTATGTAAAGGAACTGGCTCCAGTAACAAAGCAGTCCCAGTGGTAGCACGACCTAACTTTTGAATTTTAATAATATCCTTTTACCGTGGCCTGTTATATCATCCACATGTTCTGTATCCTAACTTCAAAGAATTACATGGAGTAGAAAAAATAGCAGCTTCAAGTAACCTTTTCAACTCTGGGAAAAACATCTTCCTTCAAGAAATTAACTATAGCACATTTTGTATTTCTAAACAGTTTTTATTTCTTCCATCTACTTGGCGCAGGTACTGTTTAGTAAACCATGTCTTGCCCACTAAAACCATCTTTTTAATAAGAATCATATTTCTTTAGCAATGAGTATGTACCATATTTTTCTAGTATTTTGGGAACAGCTCTCCCTGCTGTGGCCAAATTCCTTTCTTCTCTACAAAATTTTTTCACAGAAATTTAAATAAATACATTTTCTCATTTAATTGTGCTGTCCAGTCTTTGGTTACAGTATCTGCTCCAGGTGTTGCACCATCTACCATTTGTCTGAGGGGAACATGCTCCCTTTCAAGATTTTAAAACCCTGTTTGGTATCTAAAGATGCAGACAAAAATTCAGACAGTTTTTATATGTCCTACATCCTAAGCAGGATGATGATGATGATGAAATTAGCTAGTAACAAAGTCAGGGACAAGTGCAAAACAGAAGAGGATGGAGAGATCAAGCAGAAATAACTGTATAGTTTTGAGAACTATAGTAATAAAGCAGGGCACATGTAAACAGCACACAATGCAAGGCCATGGATTTAAGAGCAAGTAACAGAAACCTGCCATAAATTGAAAGATTACTTCTGAAAACATTAAGAGGGGGGGGAATCTGAAAATACTCACTAAACACAAGGCTTCTCAAAAGCTACCATTGGCCCATAATTGTGAAAAGACAATTCTGAATCCTATTACATGTACCTCCAGTCAGAAAAATGCTTATGTCAGTGTATAGGTGGTTCACTGGCATGTTATGCACAGCTCAGGTCAGATTTGTTCATGGGAAGGGCATGATGATAAGAATTGGAAGACCAGAAAGCTGATATGCTAAGAGGCCCCAAAAGACTTGGCTGGCTTAGTCCAGTGAAGCAAGGCTGAGAATGATGATGGCTGATCTCTGTAAATACAGACAAAGGAAAAGATAAATTATTATGCAATTTAGAAACAGCGTTGTCACAGAAGCAAATTGATAAGCAGTGTCTGATAACAAATTTGAGCCAAAAGTTAGGTTCCAAACACAAGAAGTCTGAGCTTCCTAAACAGTCTCACAAAAAGGGCATCAGAGGCAAAAATTTCTAATAATTTTTAAATAGAATTTGAATCATTTCAGGAAAGAATCACATGGTGTCATTTGTGACTTATTGCAACTGACAAAGAAGAACTCACTACATGGATCTTTGATGGACCTTCTTTCATGATATATTTCAATTACTGAAAAAAAAAAAATATGATCTAGGTCCTTACCTGTGATCAGTGTAATTCTTTTCATTCCACTAAATCCGGGCCACTTTATCATCACTGAGAATTTAGCCATTTCTGTCTCCATCTGTATTTTAACAACAAATACACTGATAAAAGAAACAATTGCTCTTAGTTAATTTTTTTTGTAAATCCTGCAATACAATACAATTCAATTGGATAAATTTGTTTTAGTAGCTTAAAGTACAGCAAACTTTAGCAGACCATTTAGAATACTGTTTATTATATCCACAAAGATGAGGTTAGCTGCTATGTTAACACAAAGCAGCTACATCCTACCTGAAAGAAAAAAAAAAAAAAATTATGCTACATTTAGTTGCTTACACAGTGCAGACAGGACCTAACTGTCTCCTCAGATAGTATCTGTGCTCAAAGAGTAGAAATCTAGACGACAAACTCCTAGTGAATAAAATTCAATGTCAAAAAAATGTATTCTTCAAGCAGCCACTGTCCCGCCCTCTCCGGAACACAGACGCTGACAGCACAGCACCTTCCCAGTGCACCTGACGCAGCACTGTGTGCACCCCTGCCTGTTCTCATTGTACAAGGCCATGGTTAATCAACTGTCCAGCTTGCAACAATTGAGTTGTGAGAGGTTCTTCTGAGCTCATATGTATTCACTTGTGCAAGTATAGATGTAGCAACAAACTCCAGAGTAAATCCTCCTCTCTACCATGGGTACAAACTGAGCAGCTGCTAGATAAGAATTACCCTCCCTTTACACCTAACTTGAAGAAAGAGTGTGTTTGCATTTTCACATACAGTTACATTATATAGGGTGAGCAAACACAATCACTTATCAACAACTGAAAAATGAAGGGGATGTCCTTGCCTTACAGCCGGGCACAGGCTCCTGTCCCTTTCCTTGTGCTGGCTTTGCACAAGGAGTTCTGTGAGTTAACCTAACTGTGTAGAAAAACTAACCTACCAAAAATATATAGTATGATATGGCAGGGAATTAGAGAGGCAGAAAGAAAAAGAATGAGGATGAGAGGAAGAATAACAATACATAACAATACATTTCAGTAGGAGTGAGCAAAATGCTACAGATCTCAGCTAAAGAGAACTATGATTTCAAAAAGACTATCTGCACCTTAGCTCATGAGCAGGTGTCAAAGGTCCTGGTGAGTTTTGTTATTCTGATAATTGTTATGTAGGAAAGTCCCAAAAGAATTTGCTGCTTCATAATTACAAGCTTAGTGACCAATCACTTACAGCAGCTTAGATCCAAAAGAGATCTGTAAAGTAAATGGTCTGTTCAGGTCACCATTTCCAAAGGCTTTGATGCTACTACTTCTCCTTTGATCAAAGGCTATAGGTATTTGTAGGTGTTTCCAGGTGGGAAGACAAACTGTTGGTAAACTGGAGTTTTCTTTGATGCAACCTTGTTTGGAAGAAATTCACAATGCTTCATTTCCCTCAGTCTAGAAAATCTGCCAGATCAGAACATGATGGTACTATATCCTCATGCCTTTAGCCAGTACTTTACCCTATGTGCTCACATTTGCCCCACTCTCCCTCACCTTACCTGTCTCTCATTCCTTGCTGACTTTTGCTTCTCCAAATAAACTGTTATTCCCACAGACACACCCCACCAAAGATTTCCCAGAGCCTCCCCCAGTCACTTGAACTCCTAAGCAGCTTTTCATTTCCCTTAATTTCAAACAAATTATGGGCTTAACTGACTCTTGGAGATCATTTAAGCAATGATTAAACCTCCTGATACTACAGGACATATTTTTGAAAACAGCAGTGTGATCTCAGATAAAAATGTTCTTTTGCCATTTGCATACAGGGGAAGTGATGACTGGTTTTAATTTTTTTGTGTAAGCAAAGGCAAGCCTGTTGACATCCTGAGACTTCCTGGTTCATATTCAGAAGCATGTCCGTGACAACATGCTCCTGTAACACTTCTGACACTTGGGTGCTCCTTAAAGGAAAAGCATTTAAGAAACTCAAAAGATTGTTGTGGTTTTAGAAAACAGGACTAATGTAAATCCGTTATTTATTAATATTCATGCCAACACTGAAATGAGTACTAAAGGTTTTGACATTTCCAGTTTAAAGTCCTTACTATTTTTCCACATCATTATTTCTATTAACACTAAACATCTGGAAAACTCTCCTTAGCCAAACCTTAGAGTTGGATTCCATTTTTCAGCCTAGAAATAACTCTTCTGCCAATCCCATTTACCTTACCATCTCACCTCAAACTGTATTATCATTTCTCTCCTGCCTTCACCTGCCAAAACCTTGTAGCCCTCTGTACATTTAATAACTCCATCTCTCTGATTTGGCATCCTGATCTTCAGGTCATGCTGATGTTAATAATATCTCTAAATAGTCATAATAGGACTTCTTCTGCAGCAGTTAGCTTTGCAGAAAGCTTCAGCCAGTGAGAAATGACCAATGAGAACTTTTGGAAGGGTGTAGGACATAAGGTCACAAGAAAATCCTCGCAACTTCTCTCTGCATTTAGGATGCAAAGGAACCTACGCAATAGGATGTTAGCAGGAAAATTATTTTTTAGCCCTGCAATAGATTTTTATGGTTTCTTGGAAAGCCACACAATCAGTGGTTGCTTTCCTATTTACACTCAAGCAAAGTGTAGCTGCAGGTGCTCTCAATGAGACCATCTCCCACCAGTCCCGAGGGCTGGTTCCCCCAAGGGTGGAGATACATCGACCCTTACCAGAGCAATAACTCCATGTCAGTTCCTAGGACAATTAGGCTCTGAATACAGTACTAATAAAGTCAGTTTACAAAAAAAATCAACCGCCACATAAGATTCAGGTTCATTAGTTAGAAGAGCAAGAAACTGCCAAATCTAGTCAACAGGACTACAATGCAACACATGCAATGGATTTGTCTCAAATCCCACCCTTCTCAGTGTTTTATAGATCCTTAGCCTTGACCATCACCCAGGCCAATGGAAGACTGAAATCAACAACCCTGCACTCTCTCCTTTTCAAATTAAAATGGAGCATACTGCCTATCTTAGCTCAGGGGATGAAGGAGCGTAGAGACTTATGCCTCTTTTTATAGGAGTAGATTCTAAACATGAAGGAGGGGAGGAGAGGGGAGGGGAATCATCATAGTGAGAAGACAGGGAAAAAATCACCTTCTGTGCAAGTGATTAGGGCACTTACATGACACGTGGCATCAGGTCATTTCTACTCCAAAAAGCATTAAACTGTTGAGTGTATAAAATGCATAAGTAGCTCACTGAACACACAGCACGTCTAAAACCTTTTGCAGTGCAGAAACCTGTGAGAAAAACTCTGAACATGCTTTTTCACTATTGAGCAATTAGCTTTTCATTGCTACAGGCAAGATGCACAGCCACCTGGATCCACTAGTATCTCATTACCCCACAGTAGCATCTTCATGTAACTTTGCCTTCAGGCATTCACAGTTTTGAAAACAGCTCTCCTAATGGCACATGCAAAAATCAGTCTTAATGTAGGGCCAAACTCTGTCCCTGGCATAGCAGTAATCCACATACTTAGGTTTATTAGTATTGTTTATACACACTGTAACCAGCCCATAAAACCAGAGTTAGTACTTAAACACTGAAACGCAGTCACTTCAACAGCCTTACATAGTTATCTAAAGGAAAACAAAAATGAATATTGCTTACAGCAAAGGGGAGAACGTGCTTACAACAGTTATACTTGTGTGATGTCAATATGAGAAGTCTGAATAGCACATGTGATGAATAAGAACTATATTTAAGAAACAGTATATTCCAGTTTACTAACCTGTGTGAAAGTGAAGTTGTGGGAAAAAAATATTATGCTAATGTGAAACCACTTCAAGAAAGAAATCAGAAAATATGTTTAGTTAATCTTCCACCCAGGAAAATGAAAGCATGAGAAAAAGCACTAACTTTTTGCAGAGACAGCTGATGTTGGTGTAAATCACTCACACATTAGTATGTTATTTTCATTTAGAATTATGTACTGAGCTGTTTTTGTAGTCTATGATTCCTGCTCAAATCTATTTAGCAGTAACAGTCATGAGCTTTGCTACTCTTCAGAAATGCAGTACAATGGAATTATTCTAGTGCTGCAAAATGGCTCATTCTTGCTATATAAATGACTTCTACGTGCACTAAATCACGCTGCATTAAAAAGAGCTGATGGAAAGAGCAACAACTCTTCCTCTTTGTTCTGCCCCAAAAGGAAGAGGAGAAGGGAAGGGGAGGAGATGTGAAGTAAAGCTGTGGTTTTCAAGACTTGCACCTGCTTTCCAGGATTTATATTCTACCCTACAGATCTTAGGCAGGAGTAACTATACCCGTTTGATTGTGAAAAAGAGGAGTCTGAAATTTTTAAGTGGACTTTAAGTGCTAAGTGGAAGAGTTTATTCCATCCCTTTGGTCTAAAATTCCCAGGGGGTTAGGAAGAAGATTCTGAACTAGTAGAAAAAAAATTTTATTCTTGAAGTTTGTGCAATTTGGTTGAGACAATAAACTTCATCCAGATTTACAGCAGTGATAGTTACATCAATCTGTGTCAAAATGCTTGCTACAAATAAAGATATTTTCCACTTTTACATTAATTTGTAAGTTTCTGTTAAATTTAACAAGGTACTATAGCTATCAGACAGAGGAGATGTAGAATGGAGGGGGAAAAAGTTAATTTTAATTTTCTTTAATCCTCTTAATCTAATTTATTAATCTTCATTGAAATACTTTTTAAGGTGCATGTATTACCTCTGGGGAAAAAAAATAAATGGGGATTTAAAACTCCCACCACACTGTCTTATCCCTTGGAGATAGAAAAGGTGTCTCCAGAAATTCCCACAGGCTGCAGGGCAGGGAAGAGACCAGGCAGATAGAGCAGAGGAGCACAAGCTTGTAGAGCTGTTGGATGCACTACAGTGTCCCTTTCTCCCTTCAGCATCTGTATCAAACTGAACCGTGCTCCCTCTCCCAACTGTGCCTGGTGCATGACATCAGGAAGAGAAAAGGAGATTCCATGGCTCAAAAAATGATTAAAGCTTCAGCTCAGGGTGGTGGCAGCCCTCGCCCTCCATATGCCCAGCACATAGCAGCCTCCCTGACTGTATAGCACAGCCTGTCACTGTCATTCAGATCAGAAAGACAGCTGCTTCAGAGATGCAGAAGAGCAGGGTTGATGGGTGATTTACGTATAGACACATTGATCTCAGCTTCTGTGGCTACTTCTGTGAGGAAAATACAAGACAAGTGTTATCTTCTTTGTTGGTGCTACGATGTACAAAGCAGGGTTAAACAGAGTGGTTTGATGATGATCAGGGGATTCAGCTGCTGTGCACAGCAGCCTGACAGCTCTCAGCTTGTGAAGGATAGCACAAAGCAGAACAATGGTTTTCCTAAGTTTTAAAAAGGGCAAAGCTAGCTGCATGGGGAAGGTACATGAGGGATTCATATCTATGAATTAGCTATTTCTGAGATGTAATCCATGTACCTTATCTTAAATATGTACCACAGGATGGAAAAAAGTTGTACTCAAACCCAGCTTATTTTTCTCAGTTGATAAGTAATACAAAGGATCACTTAACATTAAGCCCCACCACAAAATGTCATTCTAAATAACTTTCCGGAGCTGAGAAATGCAAGTAACTAAGATGAAACTTGCAAAACCTCAGAAGCACTTTTTTAACCCTACTTCCTTCCACTCCCTTTGGTAACGTGACCTGCTTGGTCCATTTGAAAACATCAGTGCCTCAGCAATCCCTTTTGTCTCCCCAAGGAAATGACCTGAAATGAAGGAAGTGCTGAGGGAACCAACACAGAGGAAACACTGAGTGACCATGGCAAGGTACAATGAGATCCAGGGTGCTCCTCCATGCTGGGGAACTCCAGGAGCCCAGACATGGATCTAGAGGATTCCCCAGAAAAGGGCCATGTTGAGGAAAATTGTTTCACGATGGATCATCTGAAGACCAGACATATCTCCCCTTGCAGAAGCACACCACAAAGAAAGATCACAGAGTAAAACAGGCAGTGAGGAGTTTCTTCAAGGATCTTGTTCAAAGGAGAAAAAAGCTAAAGTTTTCACTTTCAGGCTTCAAAACTGTATATGCATATGTGTATATATGTTTCTGTGTATTTATACATATATTTAAAGCAGGCAAAGTAATGTCAGGTACTTATGATTTCTTGTGTAAGTTGTAAGGAAATCTATCAGGAGCAACAAGCAAGTAGATAACAAGAAAGACAAGGGCTTGGCTTGAACGAGTAAGGTAAATGAAGATGTATATGCACTTTATACTTAGAATCATAGAATGGTTTGGTTGGAAGGGACCTTAAAGATCATCCAGTTCCAGCTCCCTCACCATGGGCAAGGACACCTTCCACTAGACCAAGTTGCTAAAATGCCCATCTAACCTGGCCTTGAACACTTCCAGGGGTGGAGCATCCACTACTTCTCTGGGTAAACTGTTCCAGTGTCTCACCACTCTTACGGTGAAGAATTTCTTCCTAAGATCTAATTGAAGATTAGATAGCCTCCCTCCCATTTACCATCTTGGGAAATTGTCAGTCAGAACATTTGCTACTGTGTAATCTAACCTTCTCCAAGGAAACTTACTAGGTACTTTGAGAAGAAAGTAGCAATTTATTACTAAAACTGATTTCACCACCTGCCTTTAATTTTAGTACAATGAAAGTATAATTTCCTAGCATATAAATAAGTTCTTCTTGCACAATAAATCTACCTTGGGAAAAAAAAAGTTTTACAAACTTTACTGATTACTAAGTTTCAAACCTATTTCTGATCCTTTACATCAGATGTTATTACACACAGCTTTTTCTCAAGTAACAAAAGTATTTCCTGCTTTCCTTCAGTTCTCACTTTCCTCTCAAATTAATTTCTTTAGCCATACAATGTTTTACTATCCCTTCATCTGTAGTAGTATGTTTCTGGGCTACACTGATAGAATGTCCTATAAAATAGTCTGAATTAGATTAGTTTTTTAAGCATCCACAAAGGTTGGTTATGTTGCTGTGGTTGTTCTGTTCTGGTTTTTTTTTGTTAATTAAATTGTTTCATTAAGAGATTCTCACTTTCTCCTGTCCTTCAACAAAGCAGTTGCTTGTTTGCTTCTGTATAAATGGGATCATTTCACTAATGTGAAATTGCACAGCCCTATTAACAGAACCGTAACAACAAAAAAAATAATAGAAATAAGCAACTAGGGCAGGAGAGTTCTTATAACTAGGAATTTCTTATATTAACTCTATTGCCTGAGAGAATGTTGCATAGAACAACTTCCTCACCTTTTTATATTCTTTCCAGCTGAGATGAACATGAAAGCAAACTTCGGCTCTGGGTGTGTCTAAATTTTGTGAAAAGATGGACTGAAATCTGTATTTCCAGCAAGTTTAACTGAAATGGTGCTTCAAATGCTACAAGTCTTGCTCTGTTAGTAGTGTCAAGATATTCCCTTGTCATCTGTTCTGTTTAAATCACTGGAGGTTGAAATTTCAAAACCCAGTTGCAATTGACTTACACTGAAATTTGGACTGAATTTCCCAAAACAAGTTAGAATAAGTGGTCACAGTCACCAAAACTACATTTTCACAGTGTAGTTGAGCTGATCCAAATGCTATGGTTGAGCAGTGGTTGCAAACATAGTCCTCTGCTGCCTGGCCTGGGGAAGTCCTGCTCCTTCCTGTGCACCAGCTATGGCATAAGCCTGACCCTGTAGTAAGTCCCCAATTTAGGGACTAAAGCAGAGAGTAATCTGTTTGGTCTCCCACAGAGGTCAGCTTCCTGTAAATTTACGTTTCTAAATGACTCACTAAGGAGTCACAGGAGTGATGCCAAAGCCAATGTGAGTCTTCCAGAAAGATCTCCAGGCTTGACTGTGAGACATCACCAAGCAGAAAGCCATCTTCTCTTTGACTATGTCTTCTGGTGGTCAGTGGCCCTACTGGAAGAATTGTGTCCTATCTCCAGATTCCCCTCTCCAGCCTGCCTGCTGGCCATTGATTTGCACTGTAGTGATGTCAGAACACACTCTGAATAAAGCTATCCTACCTTTTACCAAAGGAACACTGTGAATAAGACCAGGGAGATGATGTTCAGTATTCATGAGAATCATAATTTATTCAAGGTGCATAGACAATGTTAATGTTGGAGAAGATACTGAAAATAACCACAAAATTTGTTTGAGGGCTGAATAAAATGCAGTGAGAAAGTTCAGAAATCCGATCTACTTAGTTATCAAAGATGAAGAGGTACAATGAGTAAATTCCTTCATGAGGAGATAATACTAAGAAGATGTTTAATGTAGTGAAAAGAAGTGTACCAACAATCAGTGGCTGAAAGCCAAAGCCAAACAAATGCATCCTGGAAAGGAAAGATCTGTTGGTTTGGTTGGGGTGTTTTTACCACTGTAAAGGTAATTAATTAATGGTGTGGGGGTAAACTGCCAAGGCAACAGTAGATTTTTTTTTCTTGATGTCTCCAAATCAAGACTGGATAACTTTCTGAGGAAGTTCTCTTACCACTCACCAGTTAATGAGCACAGTACAAGGGTAACAGGGTGAAATTTACTGCTCTGAAATGTACAGGAGGTCAGAGTAGATGATCTAACCATTGCTTCTGGCCTTAACTTCCATGCATCTACAAATTATCTTAGGTTTTCTGGCATGCAGTAGGATTTAAAAAGCAAGCCTTTGAGGAAAAAAAAAAAACTATTTATGATTTGCCTCAGGAAAGTAATCTTCTGGTTCACGCAAAGGAAAACTAGATTGATCTGTATTAATGGTGTCTGGCAGAACATTTTCTTATTTGCTTGCCAAAATTTTGGTGAGAGTTTTATTGCCAACTGTAGGAAGTGATACGAGTTGATATAAAATATACAAACAACTCAGTAACCTTCTCATGGGAGTGGAGTATATACAACGAACATAATTTCTTTATTTTTATTCCCTTCAGAGAATTCAGGAATTTGGCTCTTCCCAAAGTGTAGCAATCATGCCTAAGCATTTTATAGACTTCTAGTGAGAAACTGCCAAGCCTTAGAGACTTGTCAAGGGCAGAGGTTGAATATTAATCTTCACCACTGTCATTTCAACTACATCTGAGCTCCCTCTTCTGATGTTTAGATTTCTTTTTAACCCCTTAGAGGGACTGTAAAGTAACCTCACCAGGTATACTCCCTGGAGCAGGTACTGCAAATAAGTCTTATCAGAGTGCTATGGACTGTAACACCTGAATAGTAACTCCATTGCCTGCAGGCCCGTATCCTAACATTTCAAGGGATGTATGTGATCTTTTCCAACTTATGCAAATACTTGCCTTGTAAAAAACCCAACCCAAACAAACAAAAAAATCCAACATTTTCCTGCCACTATCTTCTGTCAGAGTCAGTATTTCAAATACTATTATACTAGGAC
>WEIV01003526.1:112029-126966 GCA_013390005.1 Calyptomena viridis
GTAACCACCTAGATTTCGTCTGGGGTTCTGAGCCCTGACTCGGGAAATGCAGATCTAAGCCTTGATATGCCTTGCTGATTGAGGCCTCAGGAAAACTGCATTCCTAGGCAGCAGGACCCATATGCAGGGATTTGCTTTGTTCTTGAGTCAGGGAGGAGGAGATGGACAGGGAGCAAACTGAATAGATCTTCTGTGACTCAGTATGAGAGGAAAAGGCAATAATAAAGAAGATTTCAAGAGCACATAACAATGAGTACATTCAAATACAGACAATACATCCTAAATTCTCTCTTAGGACAAATGGCAAGGTAAATCTATGGGAGAGGCTGGAAATTTTTTCCAAATGAGCTGTGAGAGAACTGTGGGAGAGAATACAGGATCACAATCTTTACATCAGACCCTTCACATCAGACCCTTGACCCATGGGCTCCCAAGGCTGGAGTCATAGAGAGAGTATGTCATGATGATGTCCAGGGCGTTACTCAGGAGAAAGGGGAGACAGGGGTGTTACTGGGAGCAATCATGTCTACCTCCCATCAGACCCACTGCTCAGAGTGACAAGTTTAAGAAGCTGCTTCTTGTACCTTCCCTTCCCATTCTCATTCCTTCAGCACCAAATATGCGTTTCTTCACCACTTCACGGCTTTCCAAGGTTACTCATACGGCCAAATATTCCTCAGGTTGAGGAGCAAATGAAATTCTTCCCTCCATTTCACTGTCCTCAGGCTTCCTATCTCTGGAGCAGGCCTATGCTTTTCTTTGTGATCCTACTAAAAAGGTTCCAAACAAACTCCCCAAGGAAGACTCGGCAAGGGTGCAGGAGTCAGATATATCTCTTAGAGAGCAATATAAACAGAGATTGTGGAGTAGACTTCAGCTTCATAAAAAAACAATTTGGAAAATGTGATTTAAGAGCTTTAGGGATATAGATAGAAACTTTAAAAGCCTTTGCCCTAAAGCTGAACCCAGCCTCAGTCTTCCTAGGGACCCCCAGATTTTTGTCAGTTATCTGGCTAAATTCTGCCTTCCCAAAATAGGCACAAAACTTTTTTTCCTCACTATGATTTTGTGAGAATAAATCCGTTGATGATCACAAGGCACTCAGATAAAGTTATACAGACCCTAAAAAGGGAATATAAGTATAAAATATAGTCCCAAACTATACTTCTGCCAATATTTTAATTTCAGAGTTGAATTCCACACGATTTGCAGTGCTCCTGTGTAAAAGCTTAGCTTCAATTAAGGCACCGTATATGAGTAGTCATGAGCCAGTATGTCCTGTCTTCTCTAATACTTTTTCCTCTTACCTTCCCTTTTGCCTCTTCCAGAGCTGCAGGGGTTTTAGACTTGAAGTGCAGTGCTGGGCTCAGGCAAAGTAAGCTTTGTTCTCCCCTTTCTGCTGACATTTTGTGTGACCTCAGGAAGATAATTTAACCCCTTTGTTTCCCATTCACAAAAAGAGAATGAGGATGTTTTCTTTGTCCCATCTGCCAGTAGGATACACCAAGCTCCCCCAGCTGCTCCTGACTACATTTGCAGACAGAGAACCTTGTCTGCATCTTGTCTGAGGCCATTGAATACAACTATGGCCATAATACAGAAGAGGAACTCTGTAACAGATGGCAGCAGTAATACCAGGCCCCAAGGCATTCCGAGGAGATTCCCTGGCTTTGAGGTTATGAGGAGAAAGGTAGTGCTTTCCACCCACCTTAATCCTACTTCCATATGGCTTTGGAGAAGAGTTGCAAATAAAGAGGAAGGCAGCTGACAGATAACAGAAATAACAGGTGCCAAATCAGGAAGCACTTTTGGAAGTTCTCAAAAAGTCTTTTTTTACTCTGTGCTGATTGGAGGCTTGCTCTGCTCCTGACTGATCTCCCTATCTTCACAGAGCACATCGTCCTCTCCCTGCCTCCTCCCAGCCTCCCCCACAATGCTTTCCGTTCCCCTAGGGTGTCCTCTTCCCTGATAAGCTGCCCTTTTCTCACCCGCTGAGAAGGGGAATGCTTCTGTGACTCCTTCTGCTTCTGCTGCTATACTCTCTTCCCCATTCCTGTGTTTGTCTTGTCTATTTGTAAACCTTGGGCTCAGGGGGAGCTACCTATTGCTCAACATTCATTTCAGCACGCTCAAAAATCTTACTTCATTAGCCCTGCTACTTTCATAAACATGACTATTATTATTTTTAATATTTTAACAAGGTAGGGGGACTAGCTCATGGGAGGGGATGTCATATTTTCCACAGGGCTGTTGGACCTGGTTATAAAACAGTTTCCAGGAAAACAGATCTATACAATTTCCATGTATTCTTTATTATCAGTTATCACCAATAGTAGTCAGAAAATGAAGTGCTTTAGGTACTAACCTTATGACAGCTGCTTCAAAGAAAACAATATGTATCTATCTAATATCATCAGTAGAGCTAATAAAAGCACAGTGCATCCAGCAAGTGCAAGCTATCAATGAGGTTTTCAGTAACTTCTTTGGAAACTGGAGCTGATTTGATTTTCTGTTTCAGAAATATCCAAATATAGTGCTGATTTAAGTACTACAACACTTTACTTTTCACATTTTCTCCTAATCCTATACATCTGCTCCTTCAGTGGTTAAGATCTAGTAAATACCAAACCATGACTTTGTTAATGAAGTGTAAGAGTAACTTAAAATGTGTACTGATTTTCCCAAGGATGCCTTTCAGAAATCTCATCTACAGTTGACGTATGTAAACAGACATGCTGAGTAAAGCAGAATTAAAACCAGAACTTGAGTTGCTCTTATCTCTGTTTAACTGCAGCAAGTTTGTGATACTTGTAAAGGTTTTTGTGTGATAAATGGATTAGTGAGCCAATGCATAATAGATATGTGTGTATAGATGTACTGTATACAGATTTGGGTTTTGAAATATAAAGTTTAAGGGGAAAACCATTGTGTTTGGAAGACTTCCTCCACACATAATTGAACCCACAGTCTATCATCAATTACTAAAAATAAAATTTAAAAGTACTGGTCTGAATGGTTCTCTTGATTTATATTTGGTTACCTTTTCTGAAGATTATGATAACTGCTCAAGAACAACTGTAAGAGTACCACATTTGTACAGCACTTCTGCAGAGCTAAGGATGAATTTCACCCAAGGAAACAAATTACATTTCAAAGTATTTTCATATAAAGAGATTCCAAGTAACTCAAACCAAAAAGAAAGTAAATATAGATATAAAAATAAAACCACCATATTTTCTTCATTTCCTCATCAACCTTGGTGATATCTCTGTGGGGCTTCCCATGAAGATTTGAGGAAAAGAAAGAAGCAGAATGGTTTGCCCCAGACTTCATCTTGAGGCATCACAAGGAAAGCAACTCGCTACACTATGATACATCCAAAGACACAGCTTGTGAAAAGCCCACTTTTTGTTCTGAGGCTCAGGGACCTTGTGCTCTGCTAATCATTTACTTGACAACTTCTGTTCTCCCACCCATGGACACAAGACCACAGGCCCTGGAGTTTCCCTAGCCAGGGTTTCAGAACAGCACTGCTAGAAACACCCTGGAAAGGACCTAAAGCCCTATAATTTGTACTTCCTACAGAGTGAGTGTAATGTCCTGTCCCAAGCACTTCTCCAATCTTAGCAATCGCTGCAAAACACAGCCTTATGTCACCAGTTTGCATCAAAACTCAGGCAAACAAAAGTTGTGTTTCCTGCCTTATTGTCTTGGCAGAAAAAGGTAACGGGAGCCCACAGCTTGAAAAAAGCTCTGGTCAGCCTTCCTCCTCTTTCTATCTTTTTGTTGGCCAGGTAGCTAGATGTGAAATGTATCTCTAATGACAAACAGGTAGATAACACAATCATTTCTCAGTCTCTTATGTGCTGTGGTGCTAAAACATCCCCCCTGAAACCTTTCAGACATCCTGGCTTCTTCTAATCTTACACAATGCCTTTTCAAGATACAATCATCTGCTTGAAAGCACAACCTGACAGTACAGAACAGAGAAAACTTCCTTTCCTGGGACCATGAGCAGCAGAATAGCTGTACTTGCTGATGACAGTAGCAAAGGATAATGACATTACAGCTTGGTGACATTGCTGAAGAGGTGAGCACCTGGGAAATGATTGCCCTGCCCCTATGCTCCACTGACCAAGTCCAAACTCACCTCAGATCCTGGGTCTTTCTTCACCCCCACCAGTAATGATCCTCTTTCTCCCCAAGCAAGTGCCAAAGAAGGGTAGAGTTTCTGTGTGTGTAAGGTCACTTTTGGACCTTTAGGTCCCAGTAGGAGGGTGGGGGGAGAGCAGGAAGAGAAGAACAAGAAGAGTTTGTGTTGGAAATTGGGTTCCTGCACCCTGAGGGGAGGACAGCAGGAATCACCCTATGCCCTGCCCTCTATAAAGAGGTTATAAATGAGGTGCAAGGTAGGAGAGGTGAGATATGAAAGCCTTTCAAAAACTGGCCTCTGCTCTCTTTGGGGATTAATGAGTTCATAAAGAAAGAAAATGTCCCTGTGTGAATCTTCCAAGAAACCCACTGACACTTTCCTCAAGGAGTCTGATATCACTATGCGTTTGTAGCTTTTGAAACTTTTAGTATCAAAATCATTGAAGACTCAAATGGTACTTTCCATAATGAATGAACTTTGCAGTCTAAATGTCTCAATCTGCCTGCTTAAGCCAGGCACAGGTCCATTTTAAACCTTCCAGAATGTGATTTTCTGTTTGTCACCACCACAGCAGTTGCAGCCTGGAGAATTGTATTAGAGTTTGCTGCGAATGTGCAGTGAAGAGAATATGATCTCAAAAAAGCTTGATGCTACCTGTTTTCTCTGGGCACTGAACGCCCAACTGTACATCCAGCAATAACTGCGTCTTTCCTTTTTTTTTTTGGCTTGAATTTTTCCTGCCCTTACTGGTGTGGAGGTGCTCCATACTTGCTGCTCAGTTTTCCAGACTACTCATGACTGCATCACAAATGCTATAGTATGGACAAAGTTCATAAGACTTAAGAATAAAAAAGTTCCTGTGATTATGTTTCATGAAATTCAGGTTTAAAGAAAAACATTTCCTTATTTTATAGTAATATGAATGCAATATTAGACTCATAAACATTTAAATGAGTCAGATGCTTTATTATTTGATTTCAGAAATTTTCTTTGTACATGAATGAAACATTAAAATAGAATTGATTCTGAAAGAAATAGTGCTGAACACAGACATATGAAAAGCAATCTAAAAATCCTGACAGAGGTAAAGAAAAAGAAATTATAGTGCCCATGATATATGTGGGTCTAAGGATGAAAGATAAATTGTTTCCTGCATGTGCTGTACCAAACCAGTTGTAACTCCAAAGCTCTTTACAGGTTTTATGCCCACACAACGACTGAGCTGCACATCCTCCCTAGCAAATCTCAGTAAGATGAAGAAAGGGGAACTCTGCTCAGGGCCTGCCAGGATTAAAGCACCTCAGAGGTTTTAAATTTGCACTTTTTCTGTTCTTATGCTAACTGATAAGGCAATGTCAGTCCACAGAGTTAGGCCTGATCCCACAGAGATTTCAAACTCAAAATAACTACCAATAAATTCAAGGAAAAAAAATAGAAATCAATGGATTAACCAGTCATTTCTTTGCACTGGTAAGTGTAATAGCAAAGAAGGATTTTAAGGAAGCGTACAAAGGCAGATAATAATACATTTTGTGGAGTTCCTCATAAGCCTGAAAGGCAGTAAGGCAAAAAGGACATAATTGCCACTTTGAAGATAAAAAAGTGAATAATGGACACCAGCATCATGAGATAATTCGAGGAAGACACAAGATTTCACCCCTTGAATATATGTGTGTTGTGCAGCCTGGTATGCCCAGGAAATGAAAAGGAACAGACTTAAATAAAAATGAGGAAGTGGGAATTAGAAGCTTTAAAAAAAGAGAACTATAAATTCTGTAAGAATAGCTACTATAAAAAGGACATTTACATGCTAAAAAGGAAGAAATAAAGGATACAGCTGAAGATTGTCAAAATAGCTCTAAGCCAAATACAAAATAGTTTCCAGCAATTCAGATCCCTCACGGAGAGCCAGGTCCCAGGCCCTCCCTTGTGAGGGGAGCACTCTGAGGCTGGTGTGGTATGACAGCATGTCCTCCAGTATGCTCTCCGTGTTTCACATGCCAGCCAGGGAAAAGGAAACGGATTGTAGGGGAAATCACCATCTGCTTTTGTCAATAAAAGACCGCATGCGTGACTTGAGCCTAAACAGACTGAAGTCAGTCTTTTATAGCTGCATGGGGGGAAATGGGAGACTTTACTAAAGTGTGAGAAAGTATAATTTAAAAGGAATAAACAAAAATTACTATGACACTACTTCATCTGCTCTGTATAGACTCCAACACAGCATCATAGAAAGCATGGGAACTTATAAAGGCAGGGGTTCACATTAAACCTATGATTTTCTTAGCTTCTCAGGACCTAGCTTCAAGAATGTTATTACAGATATTGTTTTCTCATACTTTAACGTAATTTGTACTGAAAAAAGAGTGTAAAGTTTTTCTTTCCTATAAATGTGCACAGAAGGCATTTGTATGCCTCGCTCACTGAAAGCACCTCACAATCTTTGGTGTAGTTATTCTTCCAAGGCACATAAGGGGGTGTATTAATTTCCATATTCTGTAAACCATTTAACTGAAGCACAAGGTCTCAGAAATATGTCTTGAAACTGAAGTGAGTATAGGCATAACTGAGGCAGTACTGAAAACATCACACCCTGAATCACATAGAATCACAGCATGTCTGTGATGGGAAAGCCTTTCTGGGGATCATTTGGTCCAATCCCCCTGCTCAAGCAGGGCCACCTAGAGCCAGTTCCCCAGGACTGTGATCAGGCAACTTTTGAAGATCTCCAATGATGGAGGCTCCACAGCAACTCTTTGGCAACCAAGGGGATGCTGGCCAGCCTATAGTTCATCAGATACTACTTATTCCACTTCTAGGTGATAGGACTGATATTTGCTTCCTTTCAGTCCTTGTGATTCTGCCCTAACCACCACAATTTTTTAAAGATAACCAACAGAATCCTTGCAGTGACATTAGACAACTCCTTCAGCTCATGAGTATATCCCATCTGATCCCATGGGCTTGTATACATTCAATTTGTTTAAATGTTCCTTTCAATGGGCACCCCCTCCACCAAGGGTGAGTCTTCCTTTTTCCAGAATTTCCTTCTGATCTCAGAGAAGTGGTGTTCCTGAAAGATGGTTTATCAGCGAACACAGAGGTAAAGAAGGCATTAAGTATCTTGATCTCTTCTGTAACCTTTGGCACCAAGGTCCCTGTCCCATTCAGCAGCAGGCCCACATTTTCCCTGACCTTCCTTTGGCTCCTCTTGGTACACATGTAGAAGGCCTTCTCATCCCTTATCAGATTTAATTCCAGGTGGGCTTTGGCTTTCCTAATCCCATCATTGCACACCATGTCTATATGGTTCCTGGGTCACCTGCTTCTGCCTCTGGCATCCTTCCTTTTAAAGTTTATACTCAGTCAGGAGCTTCTTGTTCATCTGTGCATCCCTCCTGATGCCTTTGCTTGGAAGTGACTTTACACAAGCTTGGATACAAGGTGTGTTTGGCAACATAGACACAGAGAGCTCAAGACACAGATTGGAAGGGACTCAAAACTTTTCTTCATCAAGATGTGTAGCCAGTTCATCTATGCTTATCTGCATGTCTGCTTCCAATACCCACAACAAGATACACTATAGCTACTGCCCAAAACCATCACCCTGGTCTGCATGGCACATATACCTACAGAGATTTACCCCAATCACATAGGCAGTCTGCCACAGTGCAGAAATCAACAAAAATGCCCCCATCTTAAACTAATTACTTCACCAATAACCCCAGGCAGGAATATGGACACAAATGCCCCTGTCTTAAACCAGTTATTTCACAAAAAACCCCTCCCGTCTCTTGCATTACACATATGTGCCTTTCTAAATCAAACAGCTGAATTTGTAATCATTAACCCAATTGTTTTAACAACCCTTAATTTACTGCCCGGAAGCTTGCAGCCTGAGAGTCTCTAGCTGTGGTTTCTTGCAATACGGGCAACAAAAAATGACTTCTCAGTTGTCCCAATTATTAAATGTTCAAAAATTAGTACACGGATGCAGGAAGATTTATACAGCAAATTTATAAAGACACTGTTAAAAAGAAAAGACCTTCATTACTCATTTCTTACATGACCTCTTTATTGTGCAGACAGTACTTTCTGCTACCTATTACACTTGAATAGATGGCTCTCATCCTACATATCCATACTCCTAATGAAAAGTAAACTCACTGTATGAGTAAGATGAACTGTTCCAAGGGTTTACACAACTGTATATGAACTTAATCCTCTTGCATCAGGTTACATAAAATAATAGTCATAGAATATCCTGAGTTGGAAGGGACTCACAAGGATCATAGAGTCCAACTCCTGGCCCTGCACAAAACCATCCTAAGAATCACACTGTTACAGTGCCCAGCCACCCATGAGGGTGAAGAACTTTTTCCTAATATTAAAACTAAACCTCCCCTGACACAACTTCAGGCCATTCCCTCAGGTCCTGTCACTCATCACCACAGAAAAGAGATCAGTGCCTGCCCCTCCACTTCCTCTCATGAGGAATCTGTAGACTACAGTGAAGTATCCCCTTGTCTCCTCTTCTCTAGGCTGAACAAGTTGAGTAACCTCAGCTGCTCCTTGTATGGCTTCCTCTCAAGGCCCTTCGCCATCTTCATGGCTCTCCTTTGGATGCTAATAGTTTTATATCCTTTTTATAGTGCAGCGCCCAAAACTGCACACAGTTACAATGGAAAGTAAGGCACTAAAACACAAAATACACGTAGAATAAACACTTTCTAATAATGAAAATGTTTAGTCATAATATAAACAAAAATAAAATGGTGGTGGGTATGTAATACTGGAATGATATTATGAATAGTCTAAATCATTCGCTATGCCAACAGGAAAAAAAAAATCTCAAAGTATGACGTATCTAATAAGAAGGGTCAGTGAACCCATCTCTCTGTTGAGGTGTTACAAACTGCAGCTAAATCTACAAAAGCACATATGTCCATTTTGGTTGTATAAACACGAACTGAAAATTTAAAGCCATCAGTAAGTTGCTGAATTCATCAGACTGGATCCAGGAACTCTACCTTGAAGGTATGATCTGTCACTGCTTTTCAAAATTCCAGGAGAAACAAGAGGCTAGAGGTGTCACCAGAGGTACCCAACCAATGGTCCATGTCCCACCTCAGTTGTCCCGTCTCCAAAGTGCTCCACCAGAATCTGCTCTAGGGCCTTCCTGAGGAAACACAGAGGAGGTCTGTGTGTGTGTGTGATGTCCAAAGCAATTTATGCTCACATGGGCATTGACCTACCTTGCACGTGGAGGAAGTACTGTCACATGGGTGGGAAGGCCCCATAGCACGTAGCCCTCTCTTACTCTGCTTAAGCTATGCAGCTGACCTATCTAGTTGGGAGCACAACAGTGCCAGGGCATACCAGCTCTCTGCTCAGTGTTCTAATTTGAAAAAATATTATTATTTGAAGCATGAAGAATGAGATAAAATTGGATCATGACTGTATATTGAAGTCACTGGGTCAGACTGCTAACACTGGATGATGAGGGCCAGCCTTTGCTTTCCCCAAGAGCTAGAAACTAGAAAACAGTAGCATTTTCCTCAGAGTAAGAAACAGAGGCAAGATGTCTCCCACTCCCAGGCAGACTCGCTAAGCAATTAGACTGCAGAATCATGCTCGGTTTTTTGGAGCAATTACTATGTAATTCTCCATGTCAAAGAGTAACTCGTAAGTCTTTTGCTGAACAGCTTCAGCATGAGAAAATGGAAACATTTGTGCTCACATTTTCTCACCCTAGAACTTCATGGGAAAAGCAGAGGGAGGTAAATGAAGGGATTCAAATTTTCTTAGGTGGGAATTAAAGCCATGCTTCCTGAGCCCCACCATTGAGCTGCTGGATGAAAGGGGACTGCCTCTTTAGCTTTCAAAGGGGCTAAAGTACCTCACGGCAGGAAAGAGGTCAGAGTGCTGGCTTCCAAGTAAAGGGATATTCTTCTCTACAACCAAATATAAGGAATCCCAGTCTCTGAGACAGGCACAAATGCTTCGTATTTCCTATTTGTGATTTATTTCTATGTAGCTGGGGATTATATGACCACTGATACAAAATCTGTGCCCTACTAGGACACCAGACAGTACAGGTCATATACATTTCCGCCAAGCTGGCTGGGATGCACTATATAGTGTTTATTCCAGCTACCTGAAACAAACAGCCTTTCTGAGCTGAGTATTACAACAACCTGTTGTTGTAATGGCTTAGCCTTTTGCACCTTGTGGTTGCAGTGTATTTTTTCAGGCAGTGAGAATCATAAAACCAGACTCAGAGTACCAGTCTCTACCTGCCAGCTGGGCAAATTACAGACTTCAGCACTTGGCTTTCTCCCCGTAGCCTGAGCCCTACAGAGAGCCTAGGCACATGATTTGGAGGCTGTTAATTCCACAACCCTGAGCCCCTACTTGATTTAGCCTTAGATCAGTTTCAATTCAAAACAACTAAATTACAGGAATCCATATCTCTGAGTCAAGCTCAAATGCTTCCTATTTCCAATTTTAGACAGATTTCAGTTTAGCTGGGTCCTTCAGTTTCATTTCACACCCTGTGACACTTTTCAGCATAAATGTGCATGGTTCCACTCTTATTTAAGTCCTTCACCCTCAAAATCTAGCTGGAATTCAGAAAAGCAGGGCTGGCTGTAGCCACATGACACAAAGTCCTCATCATTTAAGCACACGTGGTCTTTCAAAAAAACTTGATGAGACAGCACCTGTCAGTGCCGTTCTAAAAAATACCTGCTCCTCAGCCATTTTTTACTTAGGTCACTCCTTCCAGAACTGAAGGATGATCAGGAAAATGAGTTGCAGAGAAGGAGGAATGTGTGAGGCACTGGTGCCGTTGAAACAAATGTCATTGGAACCGAAGCTTAATTTCATTCTGAATCAGGTTATCACCTACTTGTCATCGCTGCTACTTGTCTGGCCACACTGAGTTACAGAAGCTCAATCAGCAGGAAACTACCCTTCCCCCCTCAAAAAGTGAGCAGAGGAGGAGTATTGGGGAAGAGAGAATAGTTTTCTGCTGGTTTAACTCTCCAAATGCCTTATCAGGAGGTCAGGGGAAAGCCAGGGCTCACACAATGGAGAGAGTAGAGCTGTAGGGCCAAAGCACAGTAATGATGGGAGCAAAGAACTGCTGCTGCATTGACTTAGCCCAGGTAAAACTGTTGAGGAACTGCAGCGGAGCAGTATTTATCCTTAGAACTGACAGACATAAAGTGTTTACAACTCTCTGCTCCTATCTTTTCTTTTTTTTTGTCCACATCCTGCTTAACGCAATGGAGCCCAAATGGCCTTTTTTTGCTGCTGAAATGGTGTTCTTTAAAGCAGAGTCAGCATGGATCAGTCATTTAGTGGTACACTCACACCTTCCCTGTTAGTTATTTCTTCTTGCAGTGATTGCTCTTAAGGGAGGGGATTGGACTTTTCTGGAGTGTTTTTGCTTTTGTATAATCTAAGGAATTTTTGTTTGGCTTGGGTTGGGCTTACTGTTGGTTTTCTTAATCTTGATTTTAGTTTGCAGATTTTGGGGGTTTTAAATTTTTTTTCCCCAGAAGTAACCAGCCTCATTTCTGAGTCCAGTTATCTAGTTGGTTGAGAGATTTTACTAGCTATGAGAGAGACTAGCTGCATGATACTTTTAAAATATACAAGCTCTGTTTTCAGTTTCTCAGCACAATGGACATTCAAACAGTCCAGATTATATTTAACAAACATTGTTGAATGTATTCAGTTAATAAAAGCTTGGCAAATATTAGTAAAGGGCTTGTAATGGTTGTGAGTAACACAAAGGTTAAAAGCTTTTGATAGCATTGTGCCAAACTGGAGCAAAGATTGAAGAAACTGAATGATGTGTCAGTAAGAAATCTCAGCACTGATTCAGATATTGTGAAATACTCATTTTTCAGAAACTGGAAAAGATGCAACTGTTCTGCAAATCTGAATTTAGTCTTAGAACCTGAAACCTCTAACATCATCCAGGTCATATTGTCGTGTTCTCCCATTACCAGAACTATTCCAGTTTGATAGTTCTTGGGAGAGCAAGATGTCTTCTGTCCTATGCATGTTACAGTGTTTCTCCGTAAGGACCAGAAGAAGAAAGGACTTCAAAGAAAGTAGATGATCGTATAGGGAACGTTATCTCCTGGTGTAAACTTTGATTATTATATTTTGCTTTCTGCCCTCTTTGCACAGAGGAAAGGTCTCTGTGCACCCCAGGACACAAGGAGGCTTCTCAGCACCTCCTCAGAGCTCAGATCACCCAGGGGAGAGTCACAATGGGAACACCAGACAACATACACAGTTTCAGGATTTCTGTAAACATTGGATTCCAGCTCCCTAAACCACTCTTAGATTCACTTTCTTTAAAGACTTGTCTGAACAAGGAAAAAGGTGCATTAAAAAAAAAAAAAGTGTTAGTGAAAACTTTTAATTAACATGTTTTCAAATTCTCAGTGTTGACAGGGTGCATTGCATTTTAGTGCATTTGCCTCAAACATGTTAAAATACATTTGTGTCCCAACTACGTGTGGTAAGTTAGGACACGTTTTTAAAAGTTTCAGATTTTAACAGGAATTAAAACATGTTCATGATTGTGCTTTTACCTTAGTTGGGTGTGACTGTCACTGATGGGTTTTCCTGGGACTCCAGTGAGAAGCTGTCATACTGGCAGGGAACTGGTACTGAGCATCATTCTCATTTTCCTGAGCTGTCAAATGAAAGTACAATTTCATTTACCTGTCTTTCAGGAATGGATGAAAATTAATGTTTTAGACAGTATTGGGAGAAACAAATAATTAAAACGTTGAACGATGGTGAGATAGGAAATTGGGCAATGATTGCAGGAGTCAGAAACCATGCTTTCACAGGGTGGTAAATTGCAGATTCAGAGGACCTGATGTAAGGTCAGGATTTCCACCACATAACCCAGAGTATAGGACCACATTCAGCTGTTGCTCTAGATGTGGCCAAACACTTTTCAGGGGCAACTTTGCCTTAGCTGCTCTTGCCCAAAAGCTATCAGCTTTTTTCCCAGCTTCCTCACAGAAAATTAGTGCAAAATTAACAAAAGCGCTACATACCATGTTTATACCTGGCTAGCTTGACTGGGTGGTTTGTGTTTATGCCTGATCAAAGTTGTAGCTGCAAGGCACAGATTCAGTATTAATGACCATTAAGTCACAGCCAAGCATCAGTAACTCTGAGTCAGCTACAACGCTGATTTGCTGGGCAGCACTGTACAAAGTATTTAATCAGTTCACATCTCAGTCTTTCCCCTTCCCAAAAGGTAGAAGATGAAAATACCTCAGGCAAAAGGTCCTGAGAGGAGCCACATTTTGGAAGTACTGCAAAAAGACAACTTCATCTGCGGTGTGCAACACACTATTAGAAATCAGGAAATTGGCTGTGACAGGGCCCTTAATCTTTGGAGTAGCAAGGGGAGGTGAATCCTGCTGCCCCCGTGAGAACAGGTCCCCAGCCCTGTCTCTTCTTCATTTTTGGGCTCCTCTCATTTCATTTTTGAGCTGTCTCTCAGTCATGGCTGTCATATTCTTAGAAATATCACCACCCATGCCACAGGGGGAAATATATGATTTTCTGCTGACACAGCTATTGTGGTAAAAGCATTAACACAAATACAGTTGACAACAGTACCACTTTTTTCGGACACTAAATCTCCAACACCCCATGCACAAGCAACTTTACATCCTCGTTCCTGCCACAGAAATCACAACTTCTTATGTGGAAGGTATGATAGAAAATTGGTATTCTCATATTCACAACTGATTCATTCTTCTGCAAAACACCAATGAGGGACTGTTTAGTTTTTTCTCCTTTCTTCCTTTCTTCTCTCTCTTTCCCTTGCAAGGAGATTAAAAGATCAGGAACTTGAGTAAAGTGCAAGTTTAAGAATGAGGAATCTCCCCTCCAGTGTTATCTCTTTATTTGGTGCATAAAGGTGTGGTGTGACACAGACCTGATGAGCTCAAGAGGTCAACCATGGGGTTAAATCTTGTATTTGCACCTCACATTCAAGAGATTGGGTTAGAGATAACTGTCCAGGTTTTAATTGCACTGAGACTGACAGTGGGAGTGTACATATATTCCAGATTTCCTGCTTGTCCAGAGACTCTACCGAAGAATTTGTGGAAGTAAGCATCTAGAGTGAGATTACCCAAGACTTTTTCTTTTTTTCTTTCTCTTTTTCTTTTCAGTTTGTAAACACTGAAATGGTTAAAAAACATATCAAAAGCATAATGCAATGTACACACCGTCTAGGCTCCCGCAGTCACTCTGTGAAATTTTTAAGTTACACTACTGTGAAATTCAGACGTAGCTACGGTGTAAAGTAAAAATGCATATGCCCGTGCCGGTGAAATTGCATATACCCGTGCAAGATGGACAGGTGCCTCTTGATATCGATTGTGAAGTCCTATCGTGGTCTTCCAGCAGGTCTTCTTAGGTGATCTGTTATATTAACCAGTCTAAAAAGAAAAAAAACAAAACCAACAACAAACCCACGATCTGCTTAATATCCAGATTAAAAGGCGCAGAGAAAACACTACACGTGGAGTCCCCTTGAGAAACGGAGGAGGATCCCGAAGAAGGAAGCTGCCTGGCTGTCCGTGCTCCACGGTCGCGCTGCCGTCACGCCACAAGGTGAGCCCTCCGCAGCTCGCTCCGTCCTCCCTGCCGGCGGTGCCCGCTGCCGCACACCGCTCCGCCCCGCACTCCCGGGGGGGCGGCAGCCGACGGATCCCCGCAGAGCGGCT
>WEIV01003526.1:131075-159352 GCA_013390005.1 Calyptomena viridis
GCCGCCGCCGCCCCTCGCCGACGGACTTTTCTTCCCCCCTGTTTGTTTGTTGGAGTGGTGCCAGGTACTGGTCTCGGAGAACTTGTCTACAACCAGGGATTGATTTAAAAGATGTCTCGTTTCTTTTTTTTCTCTCCCCCCCGCAGCTCCCATCTCAAATCGTTGTGTGTTGCCGCCATTCCAACGGGCGGAGGGGGGCCCCCCTCCGCCTTCCTCTCACACCCTCTATATTTTGGTTTTTTGGGGTTTTTTTTTCATCAGTATTAATGATTTTTTTTGTTGGCTCGTTTTTTTTTCTGTTTTTTTTTTCTTTTGGTGTTTTTTTAAAATTTCATACTTTGCAACTCTTCATATTATTAAAACTTTTGCCGATCGGTCTATGGACATGCCCATATATGAAGGAGATGGGTGGGTCAATAAGGGATATCAAATGAAGTGACAGGGGCCGCAGTGGGGAACCCGGGGCTCGCAGCCCTTGCCGGGAGCGTGCCCCAACAGAAATGATGTAAGGGGTTAGTCTTTTTTTTAAAAGAAAGTTATTACGATGTATTTTGTGAGGCAGATGTTCTATAAGGTTTACAACACTACAAGTCTTGATTAAGAAGGAAAGGAAAAAGGAAAAAAAATAAAAATCAATACCCAGATAAAGAGATCATAGTCTTAGGAATTCATTTAAACCATAGGAACTTTTCACTTATCTCATGTTAGCTGTATCAGTCAGTGATTAAGTAGAAATACAAGTTGTATAGGCTTTATTGTTTATTGCTGGTTTATGACCTTAATAAAGTGTAATTATGTATTACCAGCAGGGTGTTTTTAACTGTGACTATTGTATAAAAAAACAAATCTTGATATCCAGAAGCACATGAAGTTTGCAACTCTTTCCACCCTGCCCATTTTTGTAAAACTGCAGTCATCTTGGACCTTTTAAACACAAATTTTAAACTCAACCAAGCTGTGATAAGTGGAATGGTTACTGTTTATACTGTGGTATGTTTTTGATTACAGCAGACAATGTTTTCTTTTCCAGTTGTCTTTGAAAATAAAAGAAAACTCTTCAGATGCAATGTTTTTTTTTTTTTGTGTAGCATCTTGTCTATCATGTTTTTGTAAATACTGGAGAAGCTTTGACCAATTTGACTTAGAGATGGAATGTAACTTTGCTTACAAAAATTGCTATTAAACTCCTGCTTAAGGTGTTCTAATTTTCTGTGAGCACACTAAAAGCGAAAAATAAATGTGAATAAAATGTATAATTTGGTTGTCTTTCTTTTATGGATACTCTGGTATCTTAAAGGGACTAGCCAGTATTGCCTAAATTTGTACAGAGAAGGTCATGTGTGCTGTTAGCACTAGCTTTGAAAACTACCTTCCTGGATCTTGGACTCTATAATATTGTGAATCTTACAGAGAAACTGTGCAGTGCACCAGGTAATTTGTAGGCTTTTCTGGCTTTAAAAAGAAGACTGGAAGGCAGTCTGAACATGTACAGTATATGGTTCTCCTGTCCAGGCTCCATCTTGCTTTTAAGACCAGAGGTATCCAGCATGTGAGAGTCTTGCCTCTTGAGGAAAATAAGATTTAATTTGAATTGGTTAGGGTGGGGCACTGAAATTTTTATGATAAGTTGCTTAAAAATTAAGCTCTAGAACAGATGTCCCACTTAGGTCTTGGTATGCTGGTCCTACTTTGGTACTTAGACAACTAGCTTGAGAACTTTGGTCTGGAAGGAGAAAAGGGAAATTAACACTGCCATTCTGTTCAAAGTAATTAAAAGCAATATTTCCTTTTTTTCCTCAAATGCTATTCTCAAGTACAGGTGAGTTTCAAAACAGATTTCCAAATTTGTCTATAAAAAAATTACTTGGTGCTTGCCTTTAGCTGTTGGGCTTTTTGGCTAATTTCCAGCATATTGCTCAGGGCATATTATGCCTTAATAAAACTGAGTTCATGTAAGAAAAGCAGCAGTGGTGTTTGGAGGGTGGAAATTGATTCAAGAAAATGTTGCTTCAAAGTTTATAGGAGAAAGTTTAGTGTTACACTTACTTGCTTCCACCTACATTTCCAGCAGAAACTCTTTGGAAGCAATTATGATTCATTTTATGAGAAAATGGCACGTTAGCACCTTGTTCCCTAAAGAACAAAGCCTAAACTGAATGAAGTATAGTAGATTTCCTGCTGAATGCATACTTCTTTTTGTTTGGTTTGGTTTGTTGTTTTGTTTTGTTTTGTTGGTTGGTTGTTTTGTTTGTTTTGTTTGTTTGTTTTAATTCAGCTGTCTACCATTTTAACTTTGGCTTGTATGTACTCTAGTTGCCCTGGTATTTCTCTATAGCTTTAGAAGTGTATTGAAACTATGCTATAATTACTGAGGGACAAAAATAAATGGATGTAAAACAAGATCCTCCACACCAGTGTCATTCTTGGAGTACATGTGTTTGAAGTCTAGTGCATAACTTCTTTGCCAAGGGGCTTTTATAACATGGCTGTAAAAACCTGTTCTGAGACACATGATGTCTTGGCCACAGAGTCAATGTCTCTTTTTAATAAATATATATATATATTTAAATCCAAGGATTCTTAAAGAGAAGTCTGAATTTCTTTTTTTCTCCTTTTTTTTTTTTCCATGTGTATGTGTACATATGAAGAAAATAATTGCTAGTAAAGCACCCAGCTGGTGTTTTCTGAAGCGCTTCCTATTCCTGGGGGCTTGCAGAATTGCTCCTGCCCCAGGAAGGCAGTCTTCTGGCCTGGGACTTCTGTCATTCCATGCCTTGCCTTGACCTGAAATATCTTTCCAAGTCTTAACACTAGTAGAGTTTCAAAAATACATCTTCGGAACACCAGTTGTGTCTGCTCTTCTGGTCCTGGCAGTTAGGTGAGATTTGATCATACCAGTTTTTCACTGTGTGGTTTAAGAAGACGGGAGTCAGGACTTGGAATAGTGGAAATGGAGGAGTTCTGAAATGCTTCCTCCTGTCAAAGAATTGTGCAAGAGCATCTTTCATCCCTCAGTGACTGAGTAGTCATTTCTGTGCAATTGTGAAATATCCTTATTTATATACAAGGAAAACGAAGGGGCTGGGTGTTAGTGAATGGTCAGGTGGTTCATCTCACTGAGAAAGCTTTATACTTTTATTGCATTGATTGCCTTGATGAAAATGCTAATTATAAGTATTGTAATTTCAACAAATTCTCTTGAAATGTATGTGAGTTTAATATGTGTGATTTCAAACCAATTTTCCTATATCATGGGTTACTGTGGTTCTTTTTAAGCAGAATGTTATTATTTCTATGAACAAGGTAACTTCTGTTGTGCTGAAACAATGTCATATTTTTAGGTGAAACTTACACTGGAATCTAATTTTACCTGACTAGGGCCTCTAGAGATTTACTCCTTTTATGTTTATTTACTTAAACTGAGCCAACAGTCTTCCCTGTTGAAGAATATAACTTGGTTGTAAAAAAGCCCTTTCAAATTTCATGCCTATCTAGACTTCATTTTGGACTCCAAATCACAATGTCTGACCTCAAGTACTCTCCAATTTTGTATCTAGTCCTAATATTTATTAATGTAGAGACTTTGTCTTCAGGCAAGGAAGCAAGGCAAGAAACGGGAAAGGCGAGCTGGGTGAGGAGAATGAAGCCCAGACTTTGGTTTCTGCTGGAGCGCCATCACCTACTTACTTGTAAACCCAATCCTTGGATACCAATCAAATCTCCATGTATCAAGTTCTGACATACCTAAAAATTCCTGTTGGTAGTATTGGATGCAAATGTTGCATATGCAAGCATTTTACTCCTTTATTATGATGTGTGTGTTGTAAGAACAGTTTTGTTATATAATACTGTTTGAAACAGCTAACTCTTGAACTTCACTTGCAGATGATTAGATGAAGGTCAAAGGCTTTCATCTGTTTTGATTGAGTTTTTCCAAGTTGCAAGTCCTTTTATATGGCCTTTTTTTTTTTTTTTAATGGGGTCTAGAATAATACACATTCTAGTCTGAAAGTGTAATGCTGGGTAATGGTTTCCTGTAAAATCAGTCCTGTGAATTTGGTCTCTGTGCTATTTGTATATTGAAGGAGTAGGAAAAGGTTATCTTTGGTGATACTGGACTTGTTTCAGTGTGTGTTTTAAAAGACTGAAGTAAAATGCATTTGCCAAAATGATGGAGCTTAGTTGAAAGCATCCTGATTTTATCTTATGACAACTTTTTTTACCACTATCACTGAGAGAATAGGCAGATACTTTTCTTCCTGAGGTAAGGAACAAGTGAAAAATGGTATATTGTTTATAACATACTGTAGACAGTGGGGTTAATTTCTTCTTTTTACAAATCTGGGGTCTTCGGTTAATTAATAATGGGTAGAAACTACTGGCATTGCAATGAGTCCAGCAGGGCAGAGGCAAGTAGGCCAGGCAGCCTCCTGTTACTCAAATAAAGGAATGTAAGAGGTCTTGCTATGAAGAAGTACAAGGTTACTAAAAATCTGTGTTTTAGCTTGCCCTAGGGAGAGCCTGAGTGGTGGTGAATTGCTAAGGCCTGTTGCTTGTTAGAGGACTGGGAAAGGGAAGATGTAGCAGCATGTTTCATGATACATTTACTGAGACAACTGTTGAGATTGTTCTCGAGTGGGAACATTGCCTTTTGGGAAGATCAGAGCAGGGTTAGCAATGGGATCAAAATGGCAATTATGCCTAAACAGATGCGTGACCAAAATATTGCCCTGTGAATAAAGTACAGAGTTAGGAATATAAATTTGGCCTGTATTATTGAGTACACTTTCTATACAAAAGCAAGAGACATGGATTCAGAATGCCCCTTTTTTAGGATATCAATAATGTTATTTGCTGGAGGTAACATAAAACTTCAGTTAATGTTTTTAGAATGCTTTGAAGTCTTGAGGAGGTTTACAAGTGTTATTTATATATCTTTGCCCTCAGTCTTTGCTGTAGGAAGGCATGTTTATCCAGAACAAGAACAGGACTATCAAGATACCAGGTGAAATGGGACATTAATATTTGCAGTTAGAAAATTCTGAACGAGATACATGGAATGTCGGTTCTCAAAGATGTGATAAATTTAGATAAAATAGCAAAGGCATTATTCAATTATATTCAATTAAAAGCAGAGTGGGGTGTGGGAGGGGTGGTGGGTTTTTTTGTTGTTTTTTTTTTTTACCTAACACAGTTCTGATTTTAGAACATCAAGTACGGGGAACCATTACTGGTGGTGTATCCATTTTTATCACCAAGCAGATATATATTCCAGGAGTTAGGATTCTTAGGATAGTTCTTGTGGCCATGTGTATGATAACCCACCCTAGAAGAGTGCTGGAGAGGGAATGTTTTGAGTCAAGCAATGCTGCCTTCTGAGGTCTTTTCCAACACCACAGCTGATACTGTTAGTAATAAAGTATTTGATAGCTGCTCTTCACAGAGAGCATTGTGACTAAAGATTTATTTTTAGGTACAGTCCAATCTGTCTCCTGAGTTTCACACCTTAGCTTCTAAAAAAGAGGGAGAAAATAAAATACCTATGGATTCATTGGTTAGGTAAGTTCTTGCTGAGTAGCTCTAATGGCTGCAAGCCACTTACTAGCCTATACTAGTTATCTCTCTGAAACTTGGTATGTAGACCCTGGATATTTTGAATTAATTTGGTGATGCCAAAGCTGTGCTTACAAGAGTTACCTTCTGTTACAAAAACCATCCTCACTGGAAAAGAACCATTTTGAACCAGTTAGTTAAGACCTGCATAGGTAGGTCCTTTGCAAAAGGAGAGTGACAGAAAAAAGAAACCGACCACTAAACTTTAGGACCTAAAGCAGGAAACTGCTTTTTTTCTAGTCCTCCGTAGCAATGCTCTGATAGGTGTATAAAGTACCCCTTTTCTGTCTTAAAAAAATGTAATTTAGTTATGACAGACAGTGTTTCCACTGGAGAGCAGAGCCATGCTGCTTCTTCCAAAAACCAATGCAACCAAAACTGATGAAAGTGAAATTTTTCAGGAATGAATCATTAGGCCACTCACAAGTCCCACATTGCAGTTCAGAAGCCTGTTAAAGCAAACTTACCAGATATAGCACCTCTAAGGAGACTGGGCAGCAAATATTTTCCATCTTGGTAGTCAATCAAAATGGCAGAAGTCATGGACTGATACTCAGAATACAGGAAGGAACATGACTTTTTCAGTTTTTCCCTGGTACTATTTTTGCATATCCTACATATGTTTTTGCTTTCTAATAAATATCCAAGAAGATAATTTAAAACAGGGAAGAGTAATTGCAAAATTTCTCTGAATCCTTTCTCATGAATGTTTTTATACAGGTATATTTGAAAACTGTTATAATATTTTATTCTGCTGTTTAACATCTTTACAAGTTAATGTTCACATGGAGAAACAATGTCAAACGTATACTAAATTAGATAGCAAATTTTGTAGAGGACTCATTTTGGCCTGATTCGATTGTCATCAAGATCTGTGAGAGGGAAGTTAAGCTGTGCAATGCATTTATAAAGTTCCCCCGTAGATGTTGCTAATGATAAGAGAAATACATTTGATTCTTCTGTGCACATCCACCTGGAGTTCACATGAGATATTGTGCAATAAAGGGATAAGAAAGTGACTGTGTTTGCATGAATTAAGAGACTGAACACCCACAGGACCACATTGGCAAAATGGACAGGAGCACTTTCATGTGTTGCTGTCACAAATGACAAAAATGAAATGCCACTGGAAACTTAGCCTCGTTACTATATATGTGAACCTGGAGGTTCACCAGTCCTGGCTTTTCCTCTGCATCCATCACAAGAAGTCTGTCTAATACTTAACAAGCTTATACATTGAAGTGATGATGCAGAAATGTATTTGAAAGCTGATTTGGATAAGTCATCAGAAAAGTTTGCTGTTTTCAATATAAAAATGATACTTTTTGGTCATCATTGATATCCACTGAAAGCTGTGTTATCTGGTGAATTTTTTTTCCTTTGTGTTGCCTGCACAGAAAACTGTCATTTCAATATCATGAAGCTTCTGATGTTGTTACAAATTGGGACAAAGGGGAGAAACAAGGGGGAAATACTGTTCGAGGATGTTAGAACAGGACCATCAACTTTAATAAACAGAGAAATTCAAAGCCAACTGTTCTCTGTTTAAATCCCAGTGCAAATCTAATCTAATCTATCTAAAGAGGCTTTAGGGCCTTGATTTGCATGTTGTTGTTGTTATTGCATACATGTTATGATAGTCACTAGTTTAATAATCTGTGGATATTTAGAAGTAGAAACAAAATAGTACTTCTGAAGTTTTCCTACTCCTAAATGCTTCATGGCAGTGTACCAGGTTTAACTACAAGAATCAATTGTTGCAGAAACATTCTGCGTGGCTCTGTCACAGAGATGCAGAAGATGGTAGTGCTAAGTTGTTCCTGAGGATTTTAGGAGAAATAATACACTCTTTATCTTTTGTGACAAAGACAGAATGAGGACACTTGTAGCATAACTCTTCAGGAAATCCAGACAAGATCCAATGAGACTGTAAAAGGGAACTGAAGATGTTCCCAGCAGCACTTGAGTGAAGCAACATACATGTAAGAAATACACCACTTGCAAGGGAAACTGGACATTTAAAAATTATCCATACTACAGGCTTACTTTCGCATGAATCTGCTTCATGAAAGGCAATTGAATTGCGGATGACAGTGACGTGGACAGCTGGGAAAGAATCCTGAAGGAGGAGCATGGCCGGGGACGACTTCTGAAGAGCAGCATAAACGAAGGTTCATTTCTGTAAGACTACTACTATTAGGAAATATTTATATAGTGATATGGGCTCCAAAGGCTGAGATTAAATATGAGTCTTGCTTGTGCCAGGCACTGTGTAAACATATATGAGAGACAGTCTCTACTCTGAGAAAGCTTCCAGGCTAAATGCAGAAAGGTTAGGCTGCTTCACTTCCTACCATTGTTAGAATCACATTTCTATTTGTCTTGGTCAAGATTATGAAGGGAGAGGGAATAAATTACCGACTTCCTTTTTTTTTTTTTTTCCTTTTCCCCTAAAGATCTGTTATTTGCAAGTTTCTTTTGTCACTTCATGCTCTTTGCCTTCATAAAAGTCAAACTGTGATACTGAAAGCCTTGCTATGTGTGTACAAATGGCCAGGACGTTTTCATGGCCATACATAGTGATGGGCATTGTAAGCAATAAGGAAGATTAAGTTAGAAGTGGCTCTGGAGTGAAAAGATCAAGCAGCCCAAAAATCTTGAAATGTAGTTTGAAACAGATTATCGATAGCTCTCTAGTGACACTTTCAGGCCATTTTCATGTACTGAAACTAAAATAGTTTTCACTCTGAGTGGCTGTTTTGAACACTGACAGCAATTCCTACCATGGAAGTAGTGTAGTTTTTTGGAAAGAAGGGAAGGTGCCTAGTTTAGGGAGACTATTTGCATTTAGATGTATGTTTTTTCTTTAGGGCTGTTCATTATTTATCAAAAGCTATCATCAGCTTTATTAAATATTGACATGTTAAAGTATAGAAATGAAGATTCTTCACAGATTTTGTTTTCTATTTAAAGAAGTACCTTAACATTCTGAATTTTCCATTTATAATTTGTGATTCCTTATAGTATTAATAAGAAGTTTGCTCTATTCAAATTTTACTTCAAAACTACAGATATCAGAAGAAAATGTATATTCCAGCTGACTTGGAATAGACCGACTAGGAAATTGGTACAGACCCGTGATCTGGAATGCTGTGAGTCCTCATGAACCAGGAGCCTGATAAGCTGAAATGAATATGTATATTGGGCATTAAATAGAATAAAAAGCATGCTTATTAGAGAATTTCATATTTATTTTCACATAGCATTGAAAAAAAGTGGTCTCACTGGTTTGTAAAATTGATTGTATTTGCTGTGTTTTCTAGCACACTATGCCAAATCTCTCAGAGGCACTTAACTGAAAATCACAAGTTGAAAAACTTCTCCAACTTTTCCACTAATGTAGACAGGAATGATAGGCAGGGACTGCCTGATGACATTTTCACCATCATGTCACATAAATCAGCTAAAGTGGTAAAACTGCTTGTGGTTTGGCTATATTTATAGTCTCCATATTGGTAGCCACATGGGAGAGCTATGGGAAGGAATTTCCCTAAAATTATTGTAGTCAACATAACCACCGGGACATCTAGCACTTGTCGCTATGAAGAGTGTTAAACTTGGAAAACTCTATCTACAACATGCCAAGGCGAGGAAAATAAGTTAAAAGAATAATTTTAAAAAGTATTAGTCAGAGGATTTCACACAGCTTTAGGAAATTAGTTGAACAATTTCCGAGTCATTAGTGAGAGCTTTTGGTGACAAAAAGAAGTCAGATAATCTGGACAACTAGAGAAGGATAAATACCATACTTGTTTTAGGTAGAGTTTCACAAAAGATCTGGGGGAAAAAATATAAAGAAGTGAGAAAAAAAGTTGAAGAGTGTGAAAACAAAAAGAGAGGGACTAGCAGAAGGACAAAGAGACATGGGTGTTTTGTGGAACCACACGACTGAAATAAGCACTAGGGAAATTACAGGTAAAGCAGCCAACTAAGATAACTGAAGATACACTAGAGCAAATGTATTTTTACATTGATAGAATAGTAAGAAATACTCAAAATCAGTTTCACAAAGATAAACTATGTCAATTCAATGTTATTTTCTCTTCTGACACTATATCCAGGCTAGTAGTTCAGTAGGAGTCAGGAGCTGTAATAGATCTTGAATTCAGTAATATTTTTGATGCTGTCCTATGCAATATTCTCATAAACACAACCAGGGAAATAAGAACTAGGAAAATTGGTGTTGAGCAAAGTCAACAACTAAAAAATACCCTCGAGGTATAACAGTCAATGGTTTGGTGCTATACTGGGAAGGCTGGAAGTGCAAATAAAAGGGAACTCGGAATACTGTCAGACTTAACATGGTAACAAACATGAGAGAGACATGATCCAAAAAATCAAACAGAAGTTCAGCAAAGGACTATGCTTCAGGAAAAGAAATCTAATTCAGAAACAGAAAATGGGGACTGCCCGGGCAACAGGAAAAGAGCCTGGGGTCAAAGTAGTTCACAGGCAATATTAGTCAAGCATTAGCCCTCTTTTGAGAGCAGTGGCAAGGGCCCACTCGGGTTGTTTTGAACATCTTTTAAGAAAGATATACTTTATCTTAGGAAATATGGAAATTGTATGGAAGGCAACCCAGGCTTTACATAGAAAAGAGTTTGGTTTGCGTACTACAGGCAAAGAGAGGTTTGGAGGGCTAAGATTTAGTTTGTTTTTTCATCACATGAAGGGTTATAATGAAGAGAAATCAGTTGTTCTCTGTGTCAACTGGAGACATAACGAAAAATAATTAGTACAGTTTGTAAGAAAGCTGATGTTACTTAAGTTTTAGGAAAGGATTTCTGACTACAAGTGTAATTCAAAGGTCTGACAGATTACACTATAGGAAAGTTGTGGAAAACCTTCTTCCCTGGGGGTATTTGAGGTTAGTAGAGATAATCTGAAAGGTACAGTCTGTCTTTATCCTACGTTAATGCCAGTGGTGGTAAAAACTTATATCTCAGGATCTCTTTCCTACCTATATATCTTTGCTTTAGAATTTTAGTTCAGTGTGGTGATTTCCAAAATGTCTTGAGAGACCAGGGAAAGCTTTATCTTGTGCTTCAGTAAAAGTTAAACTGATGTACAGGAAAGGGAGGGTACAATAACAGTTGTCCAGAATTTATCTCATAAGATACATGTGTATAAACATCCAACTAAATAAAAATACACGTGCACTAACAGAGCCATGTATTATTCTTAATGCAGTTATCAGTAAGGTCTCTAAGCAGAAACAGATTCTAGAAATAAATCAATTGGTTTTAATATTTATTTTATAAAATAATTATATAATATTTCATTACATGTTAACTATTCAGTCTAATACGTGGACTCTGTTAAGTTTGGTATTATACTTTCACTGCAAAACCTAGAACCCCATTAAAATCTATAGCACATATAGAAAAAAGTTCCAAGCAAACCAGCACTAAAGTACTGCCATCCTGGTTTCATGAGCAAGAACTGGTTTTCCAGTAGGAGTGTTCCCATTCTTTAGCAGCTGGCATTAAATCACTTGAATTTTCTTGTGCTAACAAAAGGTACAAGGACTGTCTACTAAATTTAACAGTTTACATATCTACAAGTATAGATATTTATTATAGTCTATGATGGACCTGCAGCAAATGTGTTATATACCTAAATGATGTTACATACCTAAATGATATTATAGAGTGTAACTGTACACAATGGCAAACATGTCCATAACATGCTGCCAAATAACAGAGATTAAAAAGAAAATAGCACTTTTAAACAAAGAGAAAGAGAGACACTTATAATTTTTCACTGAATTCTGCCTTTGGTCTGATATTCAAGTGCTAAAACTGGTCCATTTTTTCATAGTCTATAACCTATTTTACCTCTACACACTATACAATATAGTGTGTATATATAAAACACATATACATATATAGATATAAACTTGCTTACCTCACTGTACTAACTACATTTGAACAGGCTGTGGGTTTCGGGCTACATTTTGTTAGGTGTCTTCTCATCACGACTTCATTTTGTGTATTATATCTACCCAGAACACACACTATTTCATTTGATGTTTTCTCCTAGTGCATACATTTTAACACACTCCTTTGAGTGTAACTGGTCTTATTTCAAGGGAAATTCAGGCACCTGCTGATGTGCATGTATTTTCATTAATCACCAAAGTGCCAGCCGGGAGAGTGGTAGATTTCCATCACTACATGAACAGTAATCACCATGGTCTGATCAAGCTGAAGACTGAGATTCACTGATCTCAGACTCCCTCCCTTCTGACCTCTACAGCCCATTTTCTTTGTAAAACAAAGAAATACAAAGTACAGAGCTAAGGTTGAGAAACTGTCAAAAATAAAGTTATGTGTGAAAACTTGACTTGTTTTAATGAACACAGTTTTTATGGAAACTTTAATAATGTCATCCTAAACATGAAGGTCTCTTTGTAAATATACTTGCTGCAGCCAGCACAGGGGTTTCAGTAGTACCAACCTCTCTAACCATCTGAGACATGGTTATTTATGAAATAGATCAGCAAAGAAAATGGTAATTCAATGTTCCTCAGAACAAAACAGAACAGAATGAGGTTGATGTCTCTTACATCTTACATCCCTATACTTCAGGTATCAAAGTAGGAGTGAAGAACTGACAGGACCGTTGTGTGCTTAAAGCACTGAACTGGAGTCCCAGGGAAATGTGCTCTACTGCTGCATCTGGTTTGCCACACAACCTTGGGCAAATGATTAGTCCAATGTTTTAGAAGTATTCTGTGAGGGCGTTTTTTTAGATTGTATGAGTATTTACCACTCTAACCTAACCAAATGGGAACAGTCAGTCCTTAGGTATTTAAGGTTTTTTACATGAGAATGAGGAATGCTTTAGTGGCCTATTTAGAAATTTTGGATTTAATCACTTTGCTCTGTAGTTCTCCCTGTATTAGGGGGACTAACATAACTGCTTGACTTCACACATGGTTTTGATGTTTAGGGTCCCTTTATAATAGCTGTAGAAAGTTAGCTACCTGGGAAAGATATTTCCAATGCCTTGCTCCCAGCTGCCCTGTTTAGCCAGGAAGAAACATAGCAAAGGGGGGAAAGGAAGGATGGGAGGGACTTTTGACATATGTTTTTATGTACTTATTTTTACAGTAGCTGAGAGTTAGCATGCTCCTGGTAACTGCTGGCAAGCTTCCATGCCTGGCTGAAGAGATTTGAATACTCATCTCATAGAAAAGTCCTCCCCCCTCTCTCCACTGTATTCACTCTTGCAGGAGGGAAGGAGTAAGAAAGGGAGAGTTAAATATCTTTCTCACTGAGGCCATCCCATTGGGCTCCCAAGTATTGGATATTTAGTGGACCAGAGCTACCTTAGGTCTTACTTTTTCCTGGAATTAAGTACTTGAGTTTAAAGGCTTATTCTTTTCCTAAACATGGGCTTTTGTCAAAGCAAGTTGTAAGCTTTATAAGAGCGTAGAGAACATGAAGTCTTAGCATTGTTGTAGCAACTTCAGCCTGTGATTTTCTGATTTTCAAGTGGGTAGTTGTCAACTTCTCTTTTTAGCCTGGGTTTTGCATGTTGTTTCTATTTTTTAAATAAAAAGAGCAAGAAACACTCTGACTATACACATGCAAAATTGTCATTGTACTGACCTAAGTAAGATCATCAGTTGTGATGCTGAAAATGGTATGAACTGGGAAAGAAAGCTGACAATACACTCTAAACATTTTCATCCCTTATATACTGAAGCAATGGCATCCACTTTGGCTTTTTCAACTCAATTGCTGTTAACAACTGGGGTTCTTGACAAATGTATCCATAACTGAGATGTCTTTAAAGATATTCTTAGTAAATGATTCCCTGACAAACTCTTTTTAAACAAGGGTTTAAAAACTAAATTAAGAAAAAAGGAGAGGCAAGAACGAAACGCATCTATGTAGCATGCAGAAAAATGACAAGTTGATTTAAAACTACTTACCAATTTTCTTCAACCTGAGTGTTTTCTTGAAGAGGCTCTATCACAAGCCAACACAAAGATTTCTGGCTAGCCATTTTTTACTTAAACGGCTGCAGAAGATTTCAATAACAACACATGGAAGATTTTTTTCCACATTCGTTTAGCTGAAACAATTTTGTTCAAACTTGTCTGACATAATCCAAGAGTAAAACCAAATATGGAAATCCCCAGTACCAGAAGAATGTGAGAAATTAATGAGAGGTGCTAAGTTGAAGCTAAAATCAAAGTTGGCACTGAATTCTACCTAAACAGTCATTAAGACAGAGTTTTAAAAGAGCTGCAGCCATCTTGGGCACTTTGTTAAGAAAGAAAACAAAGCAAAAAAACTCAGAACAAAACAAACCACTCCCCCCTACACATACAAAAATCCTCTCTGGTCACTCATGAATCTTTTAAAGGACAGCCTTACCAAGGTCATTATTAGAACTTGAGATGTTCCACTAGGCCATTAAAGAAATACCACTTTTACTACATAAATAAAACACCCTATGTCTTGCAGGAGATGAGTATTGGCACACAGCACAAATGAACATCAGTGACAACTTTGAAAACCAGCATTAAGCATGGCTGTAAACATTTTGGTGAACAATTATAATTGTAAATGGTAACTGTCAGAATAGAAACTGGTAAAGGCATCTCCCCCATCCCCCATTGGAGCTGTGGCCTTATATAATACTACAATCTCCTCCTTATTTGTACACAATAAAGGTTTTATTTATAAATTTTCCCTGTATACTGTACTCCTGGGTTGCTAGTTTTGCCATGTGAGTTCTGCAGCCCATGGTGAGAGCACAACTATCCCTGTGTGAAGCAAATTTTTTCTCTCTATGGAAGAATGTAAGATGGAGATAAGGCCCATTGTGGGATGAGGATGCTCACCTCACAAACAGGATCAGGGACAAGGCAGAGGTGTTTAACACTTTCTTTGCTTCTGTCCACAACATGGTTCAAGAGGGTCTCAGTTCCCTGAGCTGAAGCACCATGACTGTGAGAATGATCAACTCCCTGTTGACCCTGAAATTGTGCAGGAACTGCTGCTCCAGCTGGATCCCTACAAATCTATGGAGCCTGATAGTATTCATCCCAGAATCCTCAAACTGTTCTTTGATGTTATCACAAAATGTCTCTCAAAGACTTTTGTGCGGTCTTGGAAATCAAGAGAGGTCCCAGATGACTGGAAGCTGGTGAATGTTGGCCTGATTCTCAAGAAGTGCAAGAAGGAGGACCCTGGAAACTACAGGCCTGTCAGTCTCACTTCAGTGTCTGGTAAAATTATGGAGGAGATTGTTCTGGGAGATATTGAAAAACTCTTGGAAGACAATGCAGTCTTTGGTCACAGCCAGCATGGCTTCGTGAGAGAAAAGTCCTGCTTATCAAACCTGATTTCATTTCATGACAAGGTAATCCAACTAGCTGACCAAGCTGATGTAATCTTTTTGGATTTCAGTAAAGCTTTCGATACTATGTCTCACATGATCCTTCTGGACAAAATGTCCAGCACACAGCTGGATAAACACATCATGCAGTGAGTGAGCCATTGGCTCATGGGTCTAGTACAGAGGGTAATAGTGAATGGGGTAACATCAGACTGTTGATCTGTCACTAGTGGGTTTCCTCAGGGCTCCATCTTGGGCCCTGTGCTCTTCAACATCTTCATAAATGTCTTGGACACAGGATTGGAAGGGATACTAAGCAAGTTTGCAGACAATACAAAACTGGGAGGAGCTGTTGGCTACCTCAAAGGCAGAGAGGTCTTGCAGAGAGACTTTGATAAATTAGAGCACTGGTCAATCACCAGCCACATGAAGTTCAACAAGGGGAAGTGCTGGATTCTGCATCTGGGTTGGGGCAACTCTGGATGTATGTACAGACTTGGGAATGAGATGCTGGAAAGCAGTGCCACAGAAAGGGACCTGTGGGTCCTGGCCAATGACAAATTGAATCAGAGTCAGCAGTGCCCTGGCACCCAGGAAGGCGAACCATGTCCTGGGGGTTATCAGGCAAAGCATCTCCAGCCAGTTGAGGGAGGAGATTTTCCCACTCTGCTCTGCATTGGTGCAGCCTCACCTTGAATATGTGGCAGTTTTGGGCACTACAATATAAGAAAGATATTAAGCTATTAGAGAGTGTCCAAAGGAGGGCAATGACAATGGTGAAGGGCCTTGAGGGGAAGCCTCATGAGAAGTGGATGAGGTCACTTAGTCTGTTCAGCCTGGAGGAGACCTCATTGCAGTCTACAAGTTCCTTGTGAAGGAAAGAGGAAGGGCAGGCACTGATCTCTTCTCTCTGGTGACCAGTGACAGGACCCAAGAGAATGGCCTGAAGTTGTGTGTGGGAAGGTTTAGGTTAGATATTAGAATGAGGTTCTTCACCCAGAGAGTGGTTGGGCACTGGAACAGTCCCAGGGAAGTGGTCACAGCACCAAAGCCTGACAGAATTCAAGAAGCATTTGGACAATACACTCAGGCACATGGTGTGACTCTTGTGGATGGTCTTGTGCAGGGCTTGTAGTTGAACTCAATGATCCTTGTGGATTTCTTCCATCTCAGTATGTTCTATGATTCTGTGTGATCCATCCAGATGCTGCTAGGAAGGGGTTGAGGGGAAGCAGGTGCCTCTAATGTGGTGTAACAATGAGGACAATGCTGTAGGCAGCACCTATATCAAATGTTCCCCTTGTCCATGGGAGCAATTTTGAGTAGACAAGCATGAATGCAGTGGCACCCACACTGACACTGACATATCCTGCAGGAGCAGCATTGGTGGCTGGAAGAGGTGAGGCTCCAGCTGCCCTGGGCCACCAGCCCAGATACGCGTTACAACATGAGCTTCCCCCAGCTGTGGACCAGAATGTGCAGCCTTGGGTGGTGTCTGCACTTGGACTCTGCTCAGAAAAACCTCCTTAGGGATGCTGAGTGTTGCCAGCAGTGTAAGGCAGTCTGGCTCCTTGCAGCTGGGAAGCAAAGTTAGCTGGATTTTGGCCACCTCTTTCACAGGAGCCCAGTAGGGGACTAAGGATTCCCTCTGCAGAAACATAATTCTCTGGTTTGCTTGTAACTTGATCTATAGCTGTCAAGAGTGAATGCTGCCTGTACTTACCAAGTTGCATAAAATAGTATGTATGAGGATGTCCCTTGTTAAACACCCATTGTTTAAGTGCATTAAAGAATGGAACGAATCATGATTTTTACAGAGAGCATTACACTAAATCCCTAGCATAAAAATATTTTGTGTGCTAATTGATTTTGCCTTGCTGTGCTTTATTCAGCTTTTGCCATTATGGACTGAAATAAACAGCAAGGTTTCAGTTTTGCCCCTTGTCAAAAACCCAGTTTTGCATGTTTGCTCCATGGGACCTATCTGAGTTCTGTGCCAGTACATGAAGCCCTGGCATGCAACAGGATCAAGAGCTAGCTTTCATCACAGCACTGTGGTATGGTAAATGCCGATTTAAATACAACTAATGATATAATTAATGGCCAGACTGGTTGGTTTTCATTATCTTGTTCATGTAATAAAACACATTTCAAAGCTCCAAAGGAGTCAGTGAGCATCTAGAAAAGTTGATTTATCAGTAACGGGCAGCCGAAGCTGTTCCATATTCCTTTCAAACAAGTATTTCTTTCCAAAACTAAGTATATGAACTGCCATGAAATATGTCTGTGCAATGAAAACCACGAGACGTAATATAGTTTCTGCTGCATTTTTTCCTTTACCCCTTCAGGATTTCTATGTTGTCAGCAATTTTAAATCTTAAAACACCTCCATCAGATTATAAATGATCCATAAAACTTCATTAAAGCTTTTGATTTTTATCAAACTGACCAGACAAATTGTCTAGTATGGAAGTGAAACAGCTGCAATGTAAATGTCATGTCAGGCTATTGTACAAATTAGGAAACATCATCAGAAACTGATTTTAGTTCCCTTCTAATTAAAATTCTAATTTCTTCTCCAAAATTTATGTTCTTCTGTTTGAAAACTCAAAGAAGCACCTTTTGCAACTAGCAATTATTTCAGACCAAAAGGTAAATGCCTGTAAGAATAGCTTTGCCCTAGTAAAGTATGTCATCCCCTTACACAGGAAAGCTGGCTCTGCGTCCTTGAGATGTTTCCATTTTGACTTTCAAAAACCATCAAACAGGATTATTTTAAACAATAAAGCACTTCAGACTTATTTCAAGTAGGGAAACCATTAAATTAAAATTCTGAGAATCACATGTAATTTTTTGAAGTGTAGATCATTAAATTCAGTTGTCCTTTACAAGAACTGGGCAAATCAAGCTCCTAGGATATAAAAAAAAAAAATCCAGCTGCTAAGCTTGAAGAAGATATAACTCTTCACATTATTTGTTTTTTATTGAAGAGTAGTAAAGTATACTGTGTAGTATTTTAGACAATTGTATTAAATATAATACTCTCTGACCATTTTTGAAAGAGACATCATTTTCTTTCAAAATAATTTAAGCAATGTAGATCTGAGTTAATAGAATTTTTTTTCTGGGTCATAAGACCTATAATAATTATCCTTCTCAGCATTTTATTTTGTAAGGGCTTTAGAACTGATGTGCTTAGCACAACAAAAGGCATTGGACTGAGATTTCAGAGACTGAAGAAGGAAGAGCTACAGTTAGCAAACTGTCAGGTTAGCAACCCCAGGCTAGCGTAAGGCTTGCCTCCCCCTCATGGTGAGGTCTGCCAGCTGCTCCATGGATTGCTGTGGCAGCAAGGGTGTCTCATCTCAGTGAAGGAGCTTTTCTCATTAATTCATAGGGCATCTTAGACTGACTGCCATGGGCAAGACCCTCCTGCCCTAGGAGGGCACCCTAGGGGTCACCCTAGGGAAAACATGTCTCCCCAGGTCGTTACGGCATTCTTTAGAAAGGCTCTGCCTCCTTCTATTTGCTGTAGGCTATCTGTCCCATGCACAACCCCTGACCTACTATCCTGATTTTTTTAGCATCGACACTTATGTCATAAGGCTAGAAAGAAAGAAGAAGGATCCAAACATTTCCCTGATGGCCACAGAGAAGAAGAGAAAAAACTTTTGCAATGCTTAGTGCCTGAGCCCTCTCAGTGTTACATCAGATCGGTGAAAAACCCTTTTCTATATTGATCCAGCCTTCTCGGCACTCGGGGTTAGGACTGCTCCTGGGATCACAGTGCCCTCCAGATATGAGGTGATGAACCTGGGGCTGACTATTTCAAGAAATAAAAGATTTCTGCATGGGTCAGTGCCAAAGCTCCAGCCCTGCAGAAGAGAGCACTGCTTTCTGATCCAGCAGGGCTGCATGGTGTGCTCAAATGCCTCTTTGATCACCATAGTCCAACTTCATGCTGCTGTGCACGCTAGTCATATGCTTATGTCCCACGTGTCTTTGAAACTAGTGTGTTTCAGAGAGAGACACTGGCCAAAAACACTTACTCTCTGCTTGCTTGTTTTTAAAAAAGTCTCTAGCAGAGAGGGGAGTAGAAGAGAAATACTCATGCTCCAGGGGGACATGTTGTATTTCCACTCCACCACTCAAACGCCCCAATTTTCCAAGCATCATTTATCAGGAGAGATGGAATATGAATGTAGCTGTACTCTGAGTTGGCCTTCACATCCCCTTGGAAGTTCCCCTATGTCCTTCCTCCCCAGAAAGTGATCAACCTTTTACTTTGGCCCCTCAGCGTAGGTCACAGAGGCTAGGTGGGAAAAGAGGTGAACACAAGGGGTTTATATTGGATGATCTGCCCCTAGCCCTACAGGAAGGACAGCTAGCTTACCTCCCACTCCTACTACATCTCAATGCCTTCTCAAAGAACACCCTTCACCCATGAGTTATTTGACTTCGGAGACAATTTCAAACTTCTCATCTGTTATCCCTCCTTTGACTGTTCCTAAATCAGTGCTTGGAAGCAACCGCTCTCCACCCAGCCTGTAAGCACCCCTTATGTTTATAGCAGTAGCTATGTTCTAGAGTCAAGGCATGAAAGGGTGGTGTCTTCATCCTGTATGGGATAAAGGGGAGGGATAGACCTAAGGGCCTTCCCAAACAGCAGTTAATCCCGAGGAGACACACTGTGAATTGCAAAAATACTCTATTGTTGTCAAGTGCAAACAAATTTTATTGGCCTCACACAGAGAGGTTGCTGGCAAGGAGTAAGCTCTGAAAACTAGTCCATGCCTTTCAGGGACTCTCTGCCCCACTGGGACACTAAAAGAAGAGAAAATATGTATATACAAGCCAGGCTTTCTAACTCGTCTCAGCCTACACTGCAATGTTTACAACCAGAAAATATTTTCAGATAGGCCACCCTTGTTTATTGGGGCCATTTGGATAGCCTTGGAATCCATTCAGATTGAAAGAATGTAGAAATCCTTCTCAGGCCATGGTATGAGTTGAGTTATTCTGAGAAAAGCAAACACAAGAAAACTGGGCTATGTTCTGGCCTAGCCCATGAAAACACCTGAAAGACTGAAATCCTTCTAATGGCCACACATCCTTAGAAACAGAGTAAACAAGGGCAACTGCCAATAGCCCTTCCCACCATGCAGTTCTGAGGCACAACCCCAGACAATAGGCTGTCTGTCCATGCACTGATTAAAAAGCACCTGTTATTACAGGCTATAAGAACACAAACAGGGCACTCTGCCCCTGCAGATAAAAGAAAGCAAAACCAAGAAGCCCAGGAAGAGAACTTTATATCCCACAGTGGTCCCCTAGCAGGCTTCTTTTGACCTCCATACCCAAGAGCTCCTTTGCTTCTTAGAGCTACTGGTTCATCTGCCTCAGGGCAGGGGCATAGGCTGCCAGGATTCAGGAAGCTGCAGCCTCTCTGACCAGTGCCTGTGGCACTACAAGCATTCCCACCACTGCAGCCACTTGCCAGTGCAAAGGGGACATGCTGGAAGTCTCCAGCAGGATGATCCGTCCTTGTAGCATAGCTATGGTGCTTTACCCTCAAAATACCCCTGTTACCACTCCCCTCCTTGCTCGCTGTGGTTACTAGATACCAAGGTCACACTTAACCTGGCTTTCCAAGGTGCCTGGAGAGAGTGGTTGTAGACACACGTAATACTTACAAGAGCTCCGGTGGAGTGAAGAGCTTCATATGTGAAGTGCTCCCTGGAAAAGAAAGCGAATGAGGCAAGGTCTGGGCTGCTCCTACCTTTGCTCTGTTCATTCAACAGAAGTGGAATTAGCTAGAAAGGATAGCATGGAAATAAGTTTTTGGAAGATGGTATAAAGACAGCTTGTCTGTCTCCTCATATTGTGTGACCTAGAAAGCAAGAAGACGCAAATTTTTACTTAGACTGTTGCAGTTATACAGCTTGGAGCAGTCAGGCTGTCTACCTTCCTACAGGAAATGTGACAGCTTCCAGCTCCAGAAAGCTGCATTCCTCTGTTTTGAAGATCAGATTTATATTCCATGGGCTGCAAAATCTAAGGGGAGCTATAACGTTTTTCTCAAATAGTAGTAAAAAATAAAAAACAATTGCTACAGCCTCAGTTATGGAGGCTTTGGATCTGGTTTTAGTATTTTCACATGATAAAAGGCATCAGCTGAACCAGAAAAAGATGACATGGGCCAGATGTTACTGTGTATTATAGAAGATTTTTGTCACTGCCCAGCGTCAAGATGTCTTGGTCTTCAGCAGATCCATCCTCGGGTCAGGGAGGATTCCTCTTGCTCCTTCTGCACCACACCCTCACATGGCCAGTGTGGTGAAGGCAGGCAGGAGCTGCATCCAGCCATTTCAGAGCAGCCACCCTCACTCAGAAATTGCCTCTGGTGGCCCAAAACAAGGAAGAGCTCAAAGACATTTGTTTTACCTTTTTTTCTTAACTGCTTTATTCTGTACAAGTCACATTAATGGGTCTTTTTGAGTTCAGCTTACAGGAAGAAAAACAATCTCCAATGATTTTAACAGAAGACTCCAACAGTTGTCAATGCTCCATATGGTTTTTCTCCATACAAATAAAGGAATTGCAGATTTAATTTTTTTCTTCCAAAACAGTGTAGAAAATTCATCAGTCAGTCACAAAATCCTCTCCCAGGCTGTTTTCCTTATAAGGGAAAAAGGCTTTTTATAAATGGGGGCTGAAGCTGGAAATATTCTGATTCAAACTTGTGCCTTGTTAGTAGCATACATGCACAGTTTGGAGCACATGCAGAGTCCTTTCCTTCCTCCCTCCTAAAGCTCTTTTCTTTCAGTGTTTAGCCTACCTGTTAAATTAATGACATAACAGATCTTAAACTTGACCTTTTCTTAATGGCCCTGCAAAAGCTCTACAATCTTGACTAAGAAATCTAAGAAAAAACATGCCTGTAGGGAAATTCTTCCTGCCTTACCATATGTATAACACGCAAAGTCACCATTGCTCACTACCCTGCTCCACAGTCCCATGGGATCAAGCTCCTCTTTGATCCCTGAAGATTTGTCTCTCCCTTCTCCTCAGAACTATCAAGGATTTGCATGGAAAGTATGGACAGTGTGAAGGGACTGGTCCTCCCAATTGCTTGGCTCCCTATGTTCCTTCCTCAAAGCACATAAATACAAAAGATGCCAATAGCATCACCACCTGCCCTGACTGCCTACAGCCAGAAAGGAGAACTAAAGTAAGCCAGTTACAGTCCCAGTCAGGTAGGCAGTCCTGTATTTTTAGCCAGAATTCCTCACACAAAACCACGTGTGTTTTCTCCATACAGCACATATACAGGGCCTTGAATCCACAGAGACACCCCATACACATTGACTGCCTGAATCCTGCATGTCAGCAACACTGTTCTTCATAGTGCGATTTGTCCAGGAAAGCTGGATGCAAATACACATAAATCCTAAATAGTAAACAAGACATCTTAAATTGTATCTAAAAGAACTTTCCTTTTTCTTTTCTTTCTGTAAATACTGTGGTTCCACTACAGATTCCAAATCAGGAGCTGAATAAAAAGAAGAAAAAGGATCATATATTCCTATTTTCTGATTTTCCAGCTTATTAGTTGTTTTATCTTTATTAGTTTACAATTTTGCTTGACCCGTAGTCTCCTCCAAGCAGCATGACAGGTATGACAGGACTGCCTCCACTGCAGCCATTTTTAAGTAGTCATTTGGTCAAAGAAGGGAAAGGTAATTAAGTGTTTAAGTATTTATTCCCAGCTGTTAACAAGATCATGTCTTTGCGCTTCAAACTGAAGGGTAGCAGCCACAAATTCAATCTATCTTTCCAGGAGGAAGAAGGCTAGACTTTTATGATAACTGCTCAAAGTCTTCATAAGAAACAGGAAAACCTAAAAAATAAGGTTCCATATGGGTGTTCATCCATAATATAAGAAATGGTAAGTGTGTATAATTGTTGAGATAAAGTGTGTGTAGTCTCTGGGAAAGCCTTCTATCATGGAGATGTGTCTGAGAAAGATTTTAAAGATGAAGTGTAGTACTGTAACATTTGTATGGCTCAAGAAAACAGGGATGTAACTGCCTGGTAGAAATTTTCCAGCCTCAAGGGGATGGGATCTGAGACTGTTTGGGGGACATTTCTGCAGAGCCTACTGTTGCATGCAGGCATGACATAACCTCTCTCTTGTCTGCTCTTTCCCTGGAGGTTGGAAGTGGTCTCCCTTCCCCATGGTGGAGTGTTTGCTGGGGTGGTTTCCTGCTAGCAGCTTCATGAATGTAGCATTTTGTCTGGGGTGAATGTTTGCCTGCAGCAGTGGCTTGAGGTTGTCCTCGTGTGTGTCCCCTGCAGCTGTTAAACTGACGGCTTTAACACAATGTCTAAGAAAGAAAGGAGAGGAGAGCCTTCCACAGTCTTTGCTATGAAATGCTAGCATGATGGAAACAATGTTCTAATTGGTTTCTCCTGCCTAACTAACACCACAAGATGGAACGGATCATGTCTTTGCAGTTGTCCTGTGAATAGGGAAAGCCTTTGTCTCTGTAAAACACTATGGGCAGTCCACCCTTCCTTGCTCCACTGAGGCAGAGCAACCTGATTTTCTACCTTCTTTTACAGTTTACTTAATTGCTGTGATGTCTCTCAGGAGGCAGTGCTAAGTAGCATCTTAATTCCCTTCCTTTCAGTGACTGTGCCTCACCCCTCAGGTGAGCCCTGCGTAGGGTCAAAATAATTACGGCATTCAATGCCAACATGCAATGTGAATACATGCAAAAGCTTAGTAGAAATTCACATGTTCAGACAATGTTACCTGCTTGTAGTCTTTTCCCTCCAAGTATTATTTTCATTCTTGCATGCACTTCTGGTATGAGTTTGTTTCTGCTGAAATAGAACCTCTCAAATTTGGGAGCTGAAGGGATAAATTTGCTGGTACTTGCATAAGTCATGAGGTTGAAACTGTTGCTACTCTGGCTCCATGCTGCCAAGCCACTGCATTCCCCACCCAGCAGCCAAAAGAGCTCCAATGCTGCATCCCAGAGAAGATTACTGCCTTCTCTGTTCTGTTGGGAGTATAACATTTTTTGTTATGTAACCATAAGGGAGAACCTGAGCCCTAAGAGCAGGAGAGGGACTGAAAAACTCCCTTCACACTTAACCTTAACTGTGTTATCTAATTACCATTTCACTCACATAATGATGTTTATTAGGCTGAAGCTGAATAGATGCAACTAGTTCTTATTAAATTTCTGCAGTCAAGAGAGACAGTTTGTGGTCCCAAAGGATTGAGAAGGGATGATCATGGAAACAAAAGAGTAAAAGCTGGGTCATAAACTACAAATATTATTTGGGCTGTTTTTTCTTGAGTCATTCAAGGGCAGGAGGGTGATGTGCATAAAGAAGAATGGGTAGAGGCCTAACCGAAAGGGGGAGTGAATTTAGTCCAGCCTGCATTTCAAACTTCTTATCCTGGGAACCATCTTCCTTCGGCAATGTAGATGTATCTAGTCTAAACCTCTGTATTTTTGACTGAAACTTTTACACAACTTGCTGTGATAAAATCTATCTGTGTGTAACCCTGCAAATGAGGAGTCCTCCATATTAGCTAATTTTTCTCCATTGTTGCTCTAATCTCAATATTTTTGTTCTGTTGTCATTAACTAATGATAAGAATTTGATTGTAGCCTGTTTTTCCAGTATCTCTTAAAAAAATCAGCAATCATGTTCACTCCTGCTTCCCCTTCCCCCCCAGTAAAATAAATTTTCATTAAGGTGCAATCAAGGTTGATCAAGCAATATGCCTTCATAACAACAACTGTAAGGATGCACTTTTCCAGGTCACTCATAGGTTTTGGCTTGTCTTCTCTGGAACATCTCTTCTTCTGCATTGTCTGCTCAGACCTTGTGGGCTTTCTGTAAGACCTTTCAAATCTCAGCAAATGCCAATTTTTAACTGTCTGTAATGACAAACTGGTGGAGTTTTGAATACAAGTTGTGAACAGCTTTGAGTTTCACTGAACGGCTATTGCTAAAGACTGTCATACTAGCGCTAGAGGACTGACATTGCCAATGGACTTGAGTAGCTGTGTTGGTTAGTGCTAATAAAATCCCATGAGATTAAGATGAATAGAGGAACAGCTCTTTGTAAAACAGCTTCTTGGATTGCAGTGTGGGTCAGTGGAGCACTTGTGTCACTTTAGACTCACCATTTAAAGAAATGGTCTTGCTGCCTTTCAATACTGAGGTGGCCAATGGCTCCTTTATTAAAACATTTGTACATTTAAAATTTACCTTGTCTCTGGCTGTTTGGCAAATTCCATTGTGAAAACTAGAAATCCATGAAAAAGAGAATTTTACAGGGAAAACCAGCCATAATTAATACTCAGAACTTTATACTTTATTGTATTTTACATATTTAAAAGACTTATCTCTTCTTCTGGGAACACTTGGTGCCTGCAGCAAGAACTATAATTCTCAAATTATCTATCCAGCCCTAACTTATCTCAGTAATTAATTTTTTGGGGACTATAGAGCCCCTCAGGGAGTTTATGCTTTTGCTGTTGGGCACACAAATAATGATATCCTGTCTTCAACTTTGGGCTAAGGTGCGTAAAGAAGGATCTCCCAAAGAACAGAAGTATTAAAGCCCTGTTCTGGATCTCCTATATTTTCATATAGGAAAATGACCAAACTTAAGGCATAACCCTGTTTTCCGCAGTTCCATTTGGTTTACAGGTTTGCATACCAGTCTGCAGACTTGCTCGCTTTTGCGGGTCTGATTCTCTGAGCTCTCAAGGACCAAATTCAGGCGTCCCAAATTCCATTAAACCCATGTTTTCTTATGCCAGTATTAAGCTCTCAGAGGCCTCTTGTTGGCAAGAAACTGTGAGCTCAGGACAAGGCTGGAATTAAGGCCACCTGAACATGACTCTGATGGCTCTCTATATGAGGCTCTTACCAACTTAAGAGAAGGGAGGGTGCCTACAAATTAGGCAGTACATCACCCTTGTCAATGTATTACCTCCTTTCTTGCCAAATTTCTAATAAAATAGTCTGTGGAAGGATATACTCATAGATCAGTTTCAAAATAAAAATCTCATATTCTAAAGAGGAAAAATTCTAAGCTATTAACTATTAGTGCAGAAAATAAGATCAAAAAATGTTTTAGCTAGGACATATGTATGAGGCCCTGTATCAGAAGAATTCTGGATTCAGCAAAAAACCAAAATAGATATTGCTGGAAACACTTTTAGTGTTCCCAAAGAGAAATACTTTAATAATTATGCTTCATTTGAATCCTGTCATTCAGCAAAGAAGGATAATTTCCAAGGTAGGGTAAAATACCGATCTTTATGAACTATTTCTTATTCCTTCTTGTCTCCAGGGAAGCGCAGGTAATGCACAATTACGGGTACTCTTCCGTGCAGAAACTTCAGTGTTAGATTACTGATGGAGAAAGTGGAAAAAAAAAAACCCCAGGCTTTAGAGAGTCACATGCGAAACTCAAGCCAACTGAAATACTTCCAGTCTTTACAGACATTTTCCTTCTGGAGCACTATTGTTACAAGCAGTATATTTTCACTTACTAAAATGCAGATTGTTTGCCTTTCCCTTTCAAAATTACACTCAGACTTTTTTTTTGTTCCATTTGCAATTCCTTGTTGCATACTTTGCTGTGCTCTTTGTTAGCTGGTACTTCATTGCCAAGCCAAAAAGACTAAAAATTATCAACCACAAGATAAAATTATGTTAGTATTGATCAGATCACCCCGTATATTTAAAACATAGCAAATGTGCTGTAAGGGACATTTCTGCCACTCAGATAATCAGAAGCTTCTGTAAACAACATTCTTTTTTGCTATAACTATCATAACATTAATTCAGGAAAGCTGGAACTGAATAAGTGGAGTTAACCTATATTTGCCCTGCTCTTTACACATACATATATTTACAGAAAGTTTCTGTCTCTTCTGGTTGTGAAGATAACCTTTCAAGTATAAACTGAGGGGAATGCTGGCTTGAGTCTGGAGCCAAACACATGGAAACAATAACACTAGACATAAGCTGCCTTCATTCATCTCAGTGGGATGCTAGCAATGAAGTCTCCTTATGACAATGTAAAAGTCAGCCCTGTTAACTATTTCACTACTACATTTTGATAACAGAAAGTCTCATGCAGCTGATTTATCCATCATAACCTGACTGTCTTCTTCTTTGAAAAGATATGCCATATGATATGACTATGTATTTGAAATATGTACATAATCCATCTTTATTTTTGCCTCGACCAAACTGTATTTTACTGTTTTAGCAGCAGATGTTCTGCATGTCAGATTCTGCTCTGTATTAAATGAGAAATAAAATCCTTTCTCGAATAACTTTTTTTTTCCAAGGGACTTTTTTCCCAAGATTTTCTTTTTTTCTTTTTCTTTTCTTTTTTTTTTTTGTTTTCTTCCCCCAAAGGATAGTTTAGGCTGAGCAATTCAAGGACTAAACTTAATCATCTTAAAGGTATAGGGACAGGTCGTCTGTCCAAATATCTGTCTGCCACATGTTTTTTCCAGAGAACAGTGTCTCAGGTCCTATAGAGAGAGAATGAACGTGCTGTGCTCTGTCAAAGGAAGATTTTTCTGGTTCCTTATAGGATTCACTAACAGGATCTGTAGGATCAGAAATCAGTCCCCCTTAAACCTCTATTGACTAGAGCCTTTGGCCATAGCTACTCAGCTGGGAAAAGTGAAATGTGACAAGCCTCAAGGGTGAACAGGAAGCTCCTATGTCAGAAGAGAATTGTAGGGCAATGTGCTTTGCAAAAGAAAATAACCTCTGTTTTCAATTAAGTGCATCATAAGAAGAAGCAACTGTCAGCTGTCCTGTCTCTGCTGTTCCCAAGGAGGCAATGTCTCTTTCCCTCTGTCTGCCACAACTGGAAGCAAGAGCCTTGGCAAGAGTCAGGAGTGGTAGTTCCTCTTATCACCTTGCTCCAGTTTGTATTGAGAGTGACAGGAAACAAATATATTTACTAATATCATCCTTTAATGTTGTTTACTCTCTGTTGCTATCTCTGTCCTCTTTCCTCTGTCCTTTGCAAGGGAAATGAAGCTAAAAGGGAATCTGATAGCATCACGCCAAGGACTGAGCTGCGTAATAACATCAGAAGGATACAAGAACTTGGAGTAGTTAATGTTATAGCAGGTTGCAAAAAAAAAAAAAAAAGGAATCCGGGTTTTTAAAAAAATCTG
>WEIV01003526.1:159376-176225 GCA_013390005.1 Calyptomena viridis
CTGGTTGCAAAAAAAAAAAAAAAAGCATCCTGGATTTCTAAAAGATGCTGACTCCCTGACTCCTTAATGGTGAAGACTCAATCCTGTATGGTATCTTTCAGTTTGTTCCTAAGAAAGCCTCAATAATCCTTTGCTTCTTTCTTGGCCATTTATTCTAGTTGAATAAATTGTTCCATCCAACTCTGTCCCACTGGAAAATGAGGAGTGGTTTGGTATTTTTCTTTATTTCAGTGGATTTGTGATCAAGCTTGTAGTGGAGATACAAAGAGCTATGTGAAAATTGTTTGAGCAAAAGCACTGACTTTTGCTGAAACCTGTGGAGCCAAACAAGTTGTAACAATAATAAGAAACTTTTGAAATTACTGACTCTTATCAAAGACATCTAGTACACTGGGTCTACTTTCCAAAATCTTGAGTTCTTTCTTTAGAAATTTTTCTTCAGGAAAACTGTGCTTTCTGCCCATCTATCTGTTTAACATAATTCTTAATGATTACACATAAATGTTGTGGTATTCTCTTTCTCCAGCTGCAAGATGCTGTATTTCAGAAAGTGTTTAGGTCTGTAGCAAGCATTTATATAAAAAGTTTACTTTCTTAGAAGTATCACTTATCTAATTGTTTTTTCAAGCACAAAACATAATTGTGATCATTGTTTATTTCTGGGTTTGTGTTTTTGTGAAGTCTGCTGATGGTAGGCCTAGAAGAGGTTCTTTGGGTTGAAAAAGAGGTTTAGAAGATTTTCCAGCCTCTTCTTTTGGCTTTTGGTCTTGATATTTTACCCTCTGAAGATACATCCCATATTTCCAGTTTAGAATGCTGTTTCAGACACATTAAAAAGTGAATGTCTACATGACTGGGGAAGATCAGGGAGGTAGGAATGGGATATAAAATCTTCCTACACTCAAGCTAGTATAATCCTAACCCTCCAGCAAATGCTGAGGGCTTCCATCTATGTGAGGGAGGGTTCTTCAGTACCTTATGTGAAATACTTCCAAGGGGAAGTAAGTCTCTTTGAGAAATACATGCTCCCTTTCACTCCCTCACTCAGTACAGATGGGCAGCTCTCTGGGACAGGGGGCTGCAAGTTTTTACTTCCAGCTGGGATTTCTGTATGGGAGTTTGATGGGGGTGTGATTTTGGACTGCCTAGGAGCTGGTTGCACATGTGCAAACCAATAAAGAGGAGCAGCAGCTTTCTGAGATAAGCTGAAGCAGCCTATTGAAAGAAGAAAACAGGTATACTGATGCACGATACGGATTTATATCTATTGTTTTGTTTCAAATACCTCCTAGAAGAAGAACAGAAACTGGAATTTCACAAATATTAAAAAAACATTGTTCTTTCAAATAGGGAAATGCAGGTACAAATGTCAATCATAGTAGCACAGACTTATTAGCCTCACATCATGGAAAAGTACAGTTTCTTCCATTTGCAAGTAATACTGGATTCCCTAAGTTCCAGTTTCACTATTATAGTTACTACTATACACCTGGATAAAACGTCAGTGCCGACAACGTTGGGGAGGTTCAGATCTGTTAAGCTGCCAGTCAGTAAGTGATTTTCTCGTCAATCCAGGTGCTGCTGAAAAGAGCCAGATCAAGTTTTATTCCACTACAGTTTTCTTTTGTCTGTTTTGTACTTTGTCACTCAGTTCTTTTATTGGGCTTGTAGGAAATTAAACTGTAAACTTGTCCATCTAAAAAGCTTGTTATAACAATACTGTCCTGCCTGAAATAAACATTTTCAATTTGTGTTGGGAGAGCAGTGTATGTGCACACACACGCACATATGGATGACTAAAATCTCATTCATAATACTGTTTTTACTATTTCTGTGATGGGAATAAAAACCCCTTAAACTTCCCTCTGGACCATTAAATAGGGTAAATGCAACAATGTGGTGTTTTCCTCCCTGTCTCTCCTCCCAGTCTCTCCACCCTTGCCTGCAAATGTGATTTGTCCTCAGCAGTGAAACACCTACCACTTTCTCTCAGGGTAGAAGAAATGTAAAGCTTTGGGAGTTTGAACTTTTCTTGTTCAGGATGATAAACACATGAGGGAAGTACCTTACCTTCCCACATAACTAGGTTTGGCTAAATTAATTTCATCTTCCTCTGTCTACCTCAGCTGCTTGGGTTTTCATCCCTTCTCAGCACTGACATAAGCATTTTTTTCTGTGAAACCCAAGCTCTTGCAGTTGAATAGCGATTACATTTTTGTTTGTATATATATTAATTTGTGGTTCTCTTGAGCGTTTCCTCATGCTCATAATTTAGGTCTCTGTCACTGTGGGGCTTTCAATTTATACATTGCAAAGAAACTGTATTACCTCAGACTAAAAGAATGTTTCTAGGATTTACAAGTCCACCAGGCCACTAAATGCTCCCTTAGCAAAACTGAGTTCAGTAAAATTGTATTTCATACATAATGTTTGTTTGCTCAAGGCCTGGTCATTACACAGTACAGGAACCATCATTTATTCTAATAGCTGTGGATACACAAGAGAATTTCATTAACTAAACCACTTTGGAAAATGATGCCTTCACAGGATTTACTGTAGTGACTGTGTTTCCATAGAAGATTTTCTTCACTGGAGTATCCATGCCCTGGTGCTACCCACTTGGTGAACTTGATTATCTCAAATCAAAATTAGCCTGCAGTTGCAAACAGCACAGAGCAGTTCCTGGGGCGTATGTGTGGTGATGCACAAGCAGCAGCTACAGAGAGCTCTGAGGTCATGGTGACAGTGCACCGTCCTCTAAGCAAAGGCTCTTGACTTGGGAACACTCGGATCCCATCACGAGAATACTGTGAGCTCACAAGGCTGGTTGCAATGTTTGTGATTTTTTTCTCCTGTAGGTAAAGCACTAGAGGAAATAGGGAGAATACAAAAGTTTTAACGGGGCAGATTGTTTGCTTTTAGTCCATTCATGGTTTGCTTCTCCATGCTGCTCTGCTAAACTGAACCAGAAGCTACTAATATGATCAAGTTACCCCAAAACACTCCCACAAAATTCAAAATCTCTGTTGTATGCTTTGCAATGCAACTCTCTGTCCCCACATTCAGGTTATGGCATCACCCCAGCTAAGGGAGAGAGCATGAGCCCACTATGCTTTAGGGCACCCTGACTACCCAGCTACCTGGTTGACAGCCCAAAAGCTGCCTTGGACTGCCTGGTTGCATCTGAGAGCACTTGGAGGCACCTGGTAGGGTGCAATGGGCTCCTGACACTTGCAGTCTCATCTGCACCAGGGGATGGCTTCAGTTGTGCAGGGGACCAGGCTTACTCATGGGGGAAAGAAAAACACACTTTTGTTTGTTTGTTTTAGTAGGGTGAGCACTTTAGAAAGTTGATACTGATTTAGTCACCTTGAGTTCTTTCTTTGAGCTCCTGTCACCCTGCTGGGGAGAAATCCAGCTCAACAAATGCATCTTGCTTCATAGAAGAGATTGCTCGCCATCGGGATGTGCTGGAGGACACGTGAGGGAAAAAGATGGCACAAGGACCTTCTGCAGATGTTATTGACACAGGTAATATTCAATTCCTCATGAAAATAAAAGCAGGAAAATGTAAAAATGGACTGCAATGTATGTAATTGCAGGTTTTCATAGCAAACAGGCACCTTCCAAGCCTCTTGTGCTAATGGTGATTCTTGAACAAGTGAGTATCTTTAATTTATAGGGCAGGATTTGGCTGCATGGGTATGGTTGGGATTAAGGAAAAAGCCTTGGCACTTCGGAGGCTGGTCTGCTGCAGTATACAGTTCCTGGGGCTCAAAAGCAACTGGGCTTTGATCCAGAAGCATATGTTTTAGGATAACGTGACCTTTCTCTATCCCCTCATGAAAAACAGAATGAGGACTCTTTAATGGAGGAAACTTTAGTCTGCCTCAGACTTCTTCATTTGCAGCTAAATCAGAGGCACACACAGTTTGAAATGCCAAACTAAATAAAACTTAATAGTTACTGCCATCTTTGAAATTCTCCCCTCATATCTTTGTAGAGATAGGGAATGTTTCCTGTCACCTACATGTAGACAGCTTTTATGTAGGGAAAAAAAACATTAAAGAAGCAATAAAAATAAATCCTCTGTTGGGACCTGCATACAACAGAGTTTGTGCTTACAGCTTAAGCATTTTTTTCTGTTTACGCGAGTAAAAGGAGAACTGCGACAAGCTCTGTTAAGTGTGAATATTGTATGCTCCTGGGATGATGTAAAGAGCTATTGAAGCTGTAAGCTTTTCTCCAAGCTCAGTGTTATTCCATAAAGACTGAAGATGGCATTCTGGTTCCTGAGGGGGAAACCTGTGATAATTTATTATATTTTATGCTTTTGAAAACAAAATAATGAAACAATCCTGTCACACCTCTGGGTCAGTTTGAAAGCCAGTCAATGGTAAGTGTTGTTTCCTTGCAGTTATGTGCCCTAGCACACTACAATGTCGAATAACACTTCAAAACTTTTCCTTGATTTTAATCTGTATAAAAAGTGAATGGGTTTTATTAGTTTTAATATTGATTTATCAGTAGCTCCTCCCTCACTGTCATACTATGCACTTGGTTTATGCTTAAAGATCTCTGTAGATAATTTGATCACTCCCTTTATGAGGTGTGAAAGCCTATATTTAAATTGAACACATATAAACACTAAATGAACCATCTTGTCATTGCATATATGTAACCATTACAGTTCCTGTTTAGCAGATGAGACAGTCACAGTCCATGTGGCCACATGCACAGGTGAACTTCAAGAGGTCAGTGAGAGCCAGGTGGTTTCTGAACTCACCAGGACAACCTAGATTTCAGCCTTATGCCAAAAAACCCCTACTTACTGCTCTGTGTTTAGTAGAGTAAAATCAAAAGGAGAAAATAAATATATTCCAGTTCTAATAAGAGAGATGACATTGACATCCACCATGTCCAGTTGAAAGGTTTGAGACATCTAAATATTGGCAGGATGCATGCAAGATGTCACTCATTGCTCACTCCTTTGTGAGGGAATAGCTTTACTCTGAGCACCCACAGAAAATGGAAGCCAGATAAGGTAATGGCTTTTCTAAGGAATAGGTTATGGTTATCATTAAGCTACTCAGCAGTGCTGAATGCTGGGCAATTTTGCCTCAGCCAAAACGGGGTAGCTAGGATTTTTTTTTTTTTTTAATGGAGTAAATTTAGGAATTAGGAGATTCAAACCAGCTGTTTATATACAAAGGAGCAGAATTGTAATTTTTTGCAAATGCTCACCTCAGCTTTCTACCTTGCAGAAATATGTGCAGCAGTAATAATGTGTGTGGACTCAGAAGTGTCCCCTGTTCAGCCTCAGAGATGAGGTTACTCATGTCTAAGTAATTAGTTGTATTCCTGCAGAACATACTGTCAGGCATTCAGAGTCACTGTGCCAGACTCTGTCCTGGGGAAGGAGACAAAATATAATGGGACAGAGCTAGAAAAGACCATGCTGTCAAACTTTTAATCTTTTTTAATATGTCTCTTTTTAGAATATTCGCCCATCATAGGTGCCTGAATTGACAGGGCCGCAACCCTACACATCCAGGGGTTAAATCCTCAGAAAAGATTGCTAAAGTGTGTTTTTCATTTGGCCTTAAGTATGCAGGAAGGCCACTGTAATCATTGTTATTATTTACACATCTCCTGGAATCTGCTCAAATCCATCTTTCTTGCTACTTCCTGGAAGCAGTTAAAGTATTTTCACTTCTTGGTAGAGTGGTGTTCTGTTGGTACTTTCAGTAAGAATGGATGTTCAGATTGCTGCCTGTACTATTTTGGATATTTGTATTACTGAAGCATCCCTTATGGTTAGAACATTTCTAGAAGTACCGCTCTACCATTATACTCCTAATTAAAACATGATAATGAACAAAATATCTTTTTAGTAGTTGCTGTGTTCCAACCATATTTTAATGTTCAAGATGAGGATGAGATTTACATTTAGCCTCTTCCCCTTTCTCTGGCTAGAAAAATGGTATCATCTATTTCAACATTATAAAACACAAAGTCCCATTGCATTTGGAAATATTATATCCATCCAATATGTTATCAATAGGATAAATTAACATACTTTAAGCAGATTTCAGAAGACTTCCAGGATTCTCCCAGACAACTAATTTCAAAATTAGCCCTTCCTCTGAGATTCACATCTATTTCTTCACCGTGGCTAATTTCAAATGTCACTATAAAAGTATGCACCTGTCCATAAAAACATTCCTTTCCCTCTTCAAGGAAAGATCCTATTACAGATACTGGCACACATTTTCAGCTCTTAAATCAAGAGATTACATAATATCTAGAAATCCTGTTATATTTATTCATATATCTGCCTTCCACTCAAGAGGCAGGCCAGCTCAACAACATCTGGAGGGCTGGTGTATTTGTATGCAGTTAATAAAGACAGCAACCTGGAAATGAGATGCAGCTGCACAGATATTGCCGTGTAGTCCCTATTCATATACTCACATCTTGCCTACAATATTGCTTTCTATTTATTCTGGTATAGATCCTCATATGCCTATCGTCCAATTCTTGACTAAGAGAACAGAATAAGGAGTGACCGCAGAACTGAAGGGAAGGGGGAGACAATTGTGCAGTCTCTAGCACCAGAAGTGGCAGCAGAGCTGTGCTGAAGGTTGCTAGGTTTGCTTTTTCACGCGCTCATTGAAGTGAATATTTGCTAAGGCGGGTTTTCTTTGGGTTTTCATTTTTTCTTGACAAGAAAGTTATTATGACATAACTCATTGCTAAATCAAATTTACTTCTAGATTTGACATTTACTTAAAAGTAGTTATGTGTTAAAAAGATTTTAAAAAATGGAAAAAAAATTAAAATTAAATATTTGACTCTTCTGCATAGTTTCAGCTTTTGTAAGTGCTCAAAATGGTTTCAGTCAACACTAAGTGACATATTTTGGGAATAAGATCTGAAAAACAATCTTAGTCTAACTCTGAATGACCTACTTTACAGCTGGAACTGGGATTAAAAAAATAAATAAAAAAATTAAAAATCTGGAAAGAGTTGACAAGACTAAGAGCTTAAGTGAGGACTGTGAGAGTGGATAAATCCAACATGTTGTGGAATCTGCAATGAGAAAGGAGGAGCAGTTTCGCTGTGTACAGAGGACTGAAATCTGTAACTTGTTGCATGTCTAACCAATCCACTTTAAATAGCAAGTAGAAGGTTTGCTGAGATTGCAGAAAGCCTGAAAAGAATTGGCTCAAAGCAGTAAGGGACTGTGAAGCACTTTTGATTTTACAAAGAAAAATGCAAGAAAACAGAAAACTTTTCATAGCACAGAATTCTGGGCTCAGTTCCTTAAGTGAAGATTATCAACACAGATATTGGAAAGCTGTATTTGCAGCATATGGTGTGCACTGCGAATAAATCAAATATCAAGGAGAAAGTATCACATAAAGAGTACATGCAGGTTACAGGTTTTGATATGACCAACATTTTCACAGCACTAATGCCTTCCCTCTCAAGAACAAACACTGTAACATCAAAAAGAAACAAAATTGTGAAGATGTTCGATTGGCTTCAAAAGTAAAGCTATAATTTTATGGCTATCATTTTCATGTCACAGAACATAAATTCCTTCTGCTAATACAGATTAACTGTTAGAGAACTGTGTAACTTCTCTACTATTCCAAACTCAATAAATGAACTTAAGGGTGTGCTGTTTCAGTAATGCCACAGCATGGCTATCAGAACAGATATATATGTGTGTGTGTATATATATCTCTATGAAGTTACAGAAAACTTTATGTCTTCCAAAATGTACAAATCCTCATTTCCCATGCAAGGCTGAAGAAGGTAATATACACCATCTGTTAAGTCAACAGGCTATAAAGAAGGATATTGCGGGGCTTTGGCAGAGAACAACAGAGAGTCTCAGATAGATTGGTAAAGCACCAAATGTCAAAGGTTTAAAAAATTACAACCTCCAGCCAAAGGAGGGGGAAAAAAAAAAGAAAGAATAGAGAAAGTGATGTTTTGCAGGGTTGTCCAGGACATTAGGATTTACTAACATAAATTGGTTTTGAAGAGGGAAAAACAAATTTTCCAAATGGAGAGGAAGGCTAGAAGTAGGACCCTGGCATTTTAAAAGCCTTGAGTCATTTGCAAAACTCCTGGAATGAGAAGGGAACCCACCAGCAGCATCAGTGATGGAAAGAATTATGTTGTCCACAGATATGGTGATTTCCATGTGAAGCACTAGCATAAAATCATACATGGATCATTCTTCCTCAAAACAGGGAGTTTCCTCTGTTCGTGGATCATTCTTCCTTAAAACAGCTTGTTCTCTAGACTGAGGAGTATTTCTTCAGTACCTACCTAGATCAACCTTGTGTGTAAAACAGACCAAAAAGTGCAATGAACACTTCACACCAACACATTTGCACCCTCATAGCCTTGTTTCGGTACAACAAGAAAACGTTATCTGTACATCCAAGCTGTTGTAGCTACTGAGTATTTCTTGGAGAAAACATCAGTCCCATGAGAGCATCTTAAAAGACATTTGCACCCAAAAGCAGTCTTGTGGTAAGAAAAATCTTTTATTTCCTCAAAACGGTAATGGTCTTACAAAGGACAAAAAAAAAAAGGAAGTCTCAATCATGCCAGAATAATAGGCAGGTTATTGTACATTCTGCTAAACCAGACTATTGATGGCAGGTTGACAAGACAATTAAAGCTTTTACCCAGCCTTTAAAACCCTGACATACAGTAGCCTTTCAAAGAAACAGAGAGCACAAACATTCACACTGAATTCAAGATCAAGCTACCTCAGACACCCACACAATTTTACATGGAAGAAAAAGTCTTAATAAAGTAATCTCAAGCTAATATACAGAGATCAGAACTGACACCTAGAATGAAATGCATCTGCTGACTGATGGAGCAGAATTAGTGCATAATGCACGGAGGAAACATCAAAAAACATTCAACACAACTTTGAAACACATATGTGGCACAGTATTCTCTGCTTATTGACAATTCGGAATAATGGAGCTTCACTGTCTTCTATGGAAAACAAGGCACCCACAATCTGCTATCAAGGTAGCAAACACCTGTGTATTTGAAGGTAGCAAATTACTATTTAGAGAGCAAATGTTTTAATACATTTTTTTGTTTTGTGAACACTGTGTAGCAATAGTAAGGATTCAACAGGCCTGCTGTCAGTATGGCTGGGTTTATAGACATCAGCTGAGAATTTTCCAAAATTTCTTTTGTTCAATGCACTTTTACCACCACTTCCTCATCGTCTCTGTTTGACCTTTTAAAAGATGTTTTTCTGTAGTTTCTGTATTACACATCTACTTAATTTTGAATGATTTGTCCCTTTTTAATGAATAGTTACTTGGAAACTGTGATGAGTTGATGCAGGACATCCCGTATGCTAAAATAATACATGTGTTCTTGGGTTGCATTCAACCTGGGCCTCAAATTGGTGCAGATAATTTAATTAACTGGTTTCTCTGTCTTGATCCTCCATGAGGTTTAGAAATTTTTTTAAAGGTGTTTTTCTCCATCATGGTCATTCCTGGGATAAGAGAAGGGCATTATTGACTTTATTAACAGTACTACAATGATTTTCAGAAACTGTTTTTTAAAAGTGTCTGTTTAAGCCTGTTAAGACATATCTTTCTGGTTGAAACAATGAACAGAAAGATCCTATCAGCTGTGGAGTAGAGTGCCAACAGAGATACACAGCTACAGAGCTGCACGGAGACTGTTTTTTCAGCTAAACACAGGTCAGCCATGCCCATATGTTTCTGCACCCAGTAAGTTCTGTCCTTCAGCAGAACTTAATTCAGGGGAACATTATCCAATGTGATTATGCTGCATCTAGCTCTAAAGACAAATCAGGAACATCCCCCTCCTCACTCTGGGATGAGATGCTGACATATCTAAACTTTTTTCTTGAACTAGAAACCCTTCAAGAGTTTCCATGTCCTATGGCTTCTCTACATTTAGGCAGATTTATTTTCTGAAATGCATCATGGCCAGCATGTTTACTTTATACATTATGACGAAGATTAAGTAAGTACATTTTTTTTCTTCTTTAAAATTCGAGATTAGCGTACCTACTTTCAGGAGGTCCAAAGTGAAGAAATTGGAGGGATATGGAGCATCTCTCTGCGTGTCTCCTAAGAAGTGCTTGAAAGGTAATTTAAAAACATAGATCAGCTTTTATTAAGGCCTACTTTAAGAAGTTATTTGTTCAGTAGGTTTCCAATGGAATTGCCTCACTTGCATCATAGAAAATTTAGGTACAACATTTCAGAATCTGCATTTTTCTGAGCAATCAGAATTTAGGTACAGTTATACTAAAATTCACACTTAGATCCAGTTTACCCATATAACCCTCAGCTACTCCATGCAAAGCACAGTTTCTTAGCTGCTGAGCAGAAAGGAAAAGTTTACCCAATAGAAATCTACATAGTTCAAAAAGGAAATTCTTTCTAATGATTTTTATAGAATTTTATAGGGAATTATTTTACTAAAGCATTCCAGAGGGTGGATCCAAACCACACAAATGGATCGCCATTTCACTTTAGGTTATTTGGTCTGCTATTTTGATATGAATTTTCCAGAAGATTTTGAGGCTTGGAGAAAGGGGTTCAGATTGCCTAAACCAGGCCTTTTAAAAATCTCCAAAAAGCATTCCTACCCATTCCTACCCATTCCTCATGTGTTTGCATTTCAGGACAGTGACAGTGGGCTACAACTGCCTTATTTGTTTTGTGAGGATGGCGTTAATAAGAACTGATTTATTTTCCATATGATGCTTTCAAGTAGCACAAGAAAAAGTCAACATGAATATATGAGTTGCTAATATTTTACCCTGTGCTACACACGCTCTTTCAATGTCTGGCATTCGTTGTGTCTGCAGCTATTTTCATTGTATCTTTATCTATTGTCTGCTTCAGATCATAAAAAGGAGACCCAGTGGTGGTATGAAAATTTAAGAGATGGGATGGAAAGGAAAAAAAAATCAATAAAAGAGTGTATTCAATTTGCACTGAGTTAGTACTTGCTAACTGTTGCCTCCTTGATCCTATCAATAAGAGGAAGCAATAGAAGTCAACTCATAAGGGCTCATTCAGAAGTACACAAAGTGCCAGATCATCCCAACAAGTTTTATAAAGCAACAATATAAGAAGGGACTTTATATTGGTAAGTAAATAGTTCTGCACAGTCTCCATGACTGTTAAATTGGAATCTTACAATGAATAAGAAAAAACTCAGCAGTAAAAGTAGGGATAGAACAAAAAAAACAAAACATAAAAGCAGCTGCAAGAAGCCTAAGACAATAAACATTTGAAGCATGCATCCAAGTATTTTTGTCAATCACGCACTGAATCCCCACCCCTACAGAACTCACCAGGCTGAGAAACATCAGAGGAATTTATAAACCTTCCATCCATATAGAAATTTCAAGCAGATGTGAAATAAGAAATAGGACTATGCATAGTTGTAGGACCACAACAGAGGTTTGTAATAGCTCTTCAGTGCTTCACAGGTAACATGCACCAGCATTTCCCTGCCTTACCACCTGGAGCTGGAGAACATAGACAGAAGGAAAAAGAGCTGAAATAGAGAAAAGATCAAACAAGACAAATTATTTTGTGGATAGTTCACTTTTTGTTTTTTTGTGAAGTATATAAGGTTTGCAAAGTATATAAGGTTTATGAAGTATATAAGTATATAAGGTTTTTTTTTTTAAGTATATAAGGTTTTACCCTGATAAAGTAGTCAAATTTTTATCACTGACTTAATATAACTGACTTAATATCACTGACAAGATGTCCTTGCTAGAGCAGCAGCCTAGGAACTCAATGGGAGTTAAGCATCAAATGCTCAAGGCTAGCTTAAATTGGAAAGGAGAAAATCCTTCCAAAAATCAGGTAATATTTTCCAGTTTCCTTACTGAGCAAGGACTCAATTTACTCACTACATGAACATCAATACCAAAAAGACTGGTCACCTTCAATAAGGAATACTTCAATAATACTGCTTTTAAACTGATGCAGTTTGTACCCTGAAAACTGAACCTTATATGTAACAAGGTGAAGAACACTAAAGAAAAACTGATAAGCCTTTCTTTCAGTATTGGTACCACATTAAGTGACCTCTGCCTCTTCTCACCTACCTCCAATGCTACAATGGTGACAGCCTGTAAAAGAATGAGTGCACAGAACTTTTTGCTGGGTTATTCCAAGCCCCATCAGAATTCCCCAAAGCAGCTTGTTATGTCACCTTTGACTAGGTTGCTGTCACAGGCTGATGAAGTGTGAGGGCAAGAGAAAAAGGAGAAATAAAGAAAACAGTGCTCTCAGTCTCTGAGACTGGGGTCTTATTGCAGCAGGGTGAGATGGGGATACTGTGAACACATTTTAGCCTTAAGAAACACGCTTCAAATTCCTTAAACAGGGCAACAGTGATTTTAATGACCATTCAGAAGTTCAGGAAAAAGGCTGCAGGATTTCACTGGGTGTTTTCTGGGCTTCTTTTCAATGAAATTAGAAGCATGTTAGTTAAGTGCTTGGTAATGAGGCTTTCAGCTCTGTTGTTTCACTGAACAGTTTCTCAAGGGCCTTGCACATCTTTTATATTAGCTGTGTTTAGATTAACAAAGAACTATCACATGCAGGCAGCCCTTGTTTACGGCATTTCATTGCGAAGGACAGAGCTGATTGAGGTCATACCTCCTCTGTTTGTCCTGGAGGGCAGTGTTCCCACCAGGGTAACAGCCTAGTAATCTCCCATATAACTTCCTCCACTGGGTGGAGGGAAGAGGCGGAGCCCCCAAGTCCTCTTTTGCTGGCTCCCATCCCCTCAGAGGCACAGATTTGTACTTCCCAGAAATGACTCCAGATTCTAGTCAGGCACAGAAAACTGACCGTGTCCACAGGCTCGAACAGCACATGGGGTGCCTGCAGAACTAAGCTGCATGCTGCGCCATAAACAGAAGTGATCCACCAAAAGAAGGAGAACAGAGGAGTGCACCCTTGCTAACCTGCAAGGCCTGAAACTCCCTAAATACCTATACAAAGGCTCCTCTCGCAGGGTTTAGTACTCCTGGCAGTCAGGAAATACCATGGTTGGGCCTGCACAGGCAGGACCTGACTGTTTTTAAAGAAGCACAAATGAGACTGCAGTGGGGGAGACAGAGGCAGCTCTGTTGAAGCAAGGTCTTCAGGACTAAAACTGAGACTCCCATTGCTGTACCTTCTGATATGACCAGCAACAACAACAAATTTCCCTTCTATCTGTTTCCTTAGTCTCAGTCTTAACGTTAGAGTTCAATGCCCTGCTGCTGGAATGCATTCAGTCAACACCTCAAAAGCATTGTTTTATTTATACATAAGCTCAGCCTACCTGAGATCTAATTTTAAATCGACCTGAGCTGAACTATTTCCTGACAAGACTTGCTGAAAGCTGAGCAAAGCCATTTCAAGACAGCCTGTTAGAAGAGACGCACCTTTATTTGCAGTCTGGCTCAACACTTGTCCCTACAGGAACTACCCCAACCATTCATCAAGGTTTGTATCACCGGGTTTCAAAGAGCCAAACCAATCGTGGTATCATGCACTGCTGCTCCTTTGTAGCATGCCTAGACATGTTTACCACACACTAACAAGGAACCCAATAGGGACATGCCAAGACCTGCCTTATAATTCTCCTCACCTGCTTTCAGAAGACAACTTAGCAATGTCAGGAAAGAAAACAAACAATGAACTCACACCGAAGTGGGTTTGTAACAGTACTGGAAATATTTTTAATATTAAAAATAGAAATTTGTAAAGACATTTTTCAATGTCATGGTGTAGAGGAACAATGGGAGATATGTATGCAGTAAGCAATTGTTCCTGTCATGAGACTTAACTCGTGTTCTAAAATTTCAGTTATCAATTTAGAAACTACAAAATGTCAAGTTCTCCTTAGTAACTTTCATTTAGAGGTGCTGATTTGCAGAACTGCTGTTTATCTGCCTCTCAACATCAAATAGAAACCAGCTCTTTTGAATTAGACACTCAAAATAGCTTGTATCTTAAATTTAACTCATTGTTTTCAGATTTAAGGCACCATCCGTCTAGGAACAGGAAATACCTAGTAAGGTAAACAGAACAGAAAGACTTTTGTCAGACTTTACAGATACCAGGGATTGAATTATTTTCTTCCTCCAAGCTTACTTCCCTCTGATACAACAAACATAGCTTTAAGCAGAGGCATGGAGAATGAAGCTGGTTTTTAAATTAAATTAGTTCCAGAGCTTATGTCAGCCTTAGAACTGTTCTGCAAATGCACTCTGGGCCAAGCAATACAGGCCTGTGAAGGGTAAACAAGAGAAAGTTTAAATTAGGCTGGACAAGGACCTGTATCATCCTCCTTGGACAGCTGCTAAAAGCTGAGCAAGTGGTTTTAAAGGTACCACATACAGAAGACCTTCACTAGCGTTTGCAGAGCAGAACAGCCTTGGAGTGGTGCTTCTTCCTCATCCCATAAGTCTAACACAGAGAGCACAGTTCCCTACTTCTGCAAAACACAAAGCCGTGACTCTTTTTCTTGTGCTCTGTGTGCACATGGTGTCCTGCTGGCTGTGGGGAGAGAGATCAGGCATTGATGTATTATTCCCATGTTGCCAATAGTTTAGACCAACAACTGGTCTGATGAGAATCTACCATCTTAACAGGTTTTAGTGTTTCCCTCTATGTGGAAGAAGCATGTAAGATTCTGCAGGGCAATTATTTCACATGTGTGCTTTCTTTTGAGGGCGGGGGAAATGAAAGTGTCTAGGTTTTTGATGTTCAGCTGCATAACACAATTTTTTAGACTGGTTACAAATGTATCTGCAGTTACAAAAGCACTGCCTATTTGTGGATTCCTTTAGTGTTGCCACTCACTTACCACAGAATGAAAAAACACTGACAAAAATAGGGAAAAAGAAAACAAAAAAAAGGAGGGAGGGGAAACAACCAAAAAACCCTACACAGTGATGTAAGTAGTGAGGCACGGCCCTTTCATTCACATAATTAATGTAAACATTGTCAGCACAGAAAAAGATTCCCTTTAAAAATCCATGGTGTTTAAGTACTTTGCTTCCAATCTGAGCTGTCAGAAATCTTCCTCACGATTTCACTCTCCACAGAAAGTAGACATTTTAAAAGTATGTTGCTGTTGTGTATGAAAACCTTCCTGACCAAATGAGGTTTCAGTCAGCCATACAGCAGCACGATTTTCTGACTCATAACCCTTTTCAATCACTCTGATCTTTCCTCCACTTCAATCCCAAATGTTGATTTGTCTGTCTTCAATTGCTCACTAGCCTGAAAAAAAAGACTACTTTTATAATATTGAATCAATTTTGTTCTAGGCTTGATACAGCCACAAAATACAATCTGCAATGATATAGATTTTTGTCCTCCACCAAGTCTCTGGGGCATTTTATGGAATCAAATATTGTTAAAAGAGCATCACATAAAGAAAGTTTTTAAAATAGATTTAAAAATCAAAAAGCAATTCAGTATATGCATTACACATGTGGAGCTGGTTTGGCAAATGCAACATGGAATTACTTAAAGCTTGCCTAGAGCTTTTGCTTTTTCTTTTTCCTTGCCTTGCCTTCCCTTCTCTTTCCATTTTTTTTTTTTTTCCTAATTCTGGAAGCATGACCATGGAAAAAATTAGGCCTAAACTGTTACTAATACAAGTTTCTAACCTAGGAAATGATTCTTTATTTCTGCCTACTTGTATCCAGCTTCAATAGCTGGTTTTGCCAGGTCATCTGCTTACAACTAATGCCATTTCAAAGATATAGTATTCTCTAGGGTAAGTTGAAAAGAATTGAACACTAAATTTACTGCTGAGTGTGGTGTATAACCTTTTTTAAAACAAGCTCATATAATTCCCTGTCCTAATTGAGTGTACTCTTACAGAGGTGATATGCCTAAACACAATGACAAAAGTGAGCCAGAAAAAGAGATAAAGATTGTGAAGGATTCTTTTTTCTAGCAAAAAGTAGCAAATCTGTGACATAGAAGGAAATGTTTTCAAATGTCTGCATCCATTGCTAATTTTAGTGAGCTAAAGAAACATTTTCAAAAGTGCAAAATTATCTCACTTTAAAAAAAGTATTAACTGGTTAAATCAAGCCAAGCAATAGAGGGAGAAGAGACTGCAGCTAGTCCCTTGTCATGGGATGGCAAATGAACGTATTTGGTGTTGCTGAGGAAATAAGGGTGATGGCTGTAGTTTATCAAATCCCTCCCTCTGCAAATACATCATTCATGCCAGTGCTTCAACCATACTCAAGAACAGATGTTTACACTTGCATTTACAGTTGTATTTATTGAAGTCAACTTTCAAACATTTGGAGTGAATTACATTATGACCAAATATGGTCACATGTAAGTCTCCATGTCTTATGTCTTCACCTCACAAATAGATAATTATTACAAATTACTACTTTTTTTTTTTTTTTAAACACCCCACGGTTAGTAACTGTATTGATAATAGGTACTATTTCTGCTGCTGTGTTCTGAATATTATCTTACAGGCTGTATGTTTGCAACATCTATTAACCATAAATAATAATCCTTTCTACTATGGTTTAATTTATAGATTTCTAAATCATACGGAAAACTTGGCTGAGAGCAGCCACATTATCCATCTTCAACCCCTAGCATGTACATGTACAAAAGTAGGCAGTTCTATGCTCTGCGCAAAAGAAATTCTGGACTCTGAATTCCCTTCCAGATTTTTGTCACCACACACAAACTCATGTTCCCAAAATGCAACTCATTGAACAAATGGAAAGCTGCGAGTACATTAA
>WEIV01003526.1:183268-202911 GCA_013390005.1 Calyptomena viridis
CACATATGACTTTTTATTTTTACAGCTGACAGCTACAAAAAAACTACAATCTCAGTTCAGGTTTAGACACAGAGATGAAATTTAGAAATCCTAATCATTATGGCACATCAGCTTCTTTCCTGGCAGGATAAACTACCTACAAAATTAGAATAGAAACCCAAGTAAAACAGTCACCATTTTTGCTGCTGGAAAAAGTAAAAATCCAAGCTGGGTTATAAATTTTCACATTTATAGTCACAGGACTTCATAAGCCAACATACTGTTGTAGGAAAAGACTTCCAAAAAACCCCTCTTCTGACAGAATGGGATTTTTTTCAGGTACAAACATGTCAAAGCTATTCAGTACTTATTTTTACTGTGTAACAGAGAAAGCCACACAGTTTTCAAAACTGCCTAACAATTAAACCTCTAGAGAAACATGATCCACATGACCTACTTGACAGATAAGGTAATTGCTACTTACTTGATCTTCTCCATATATTCTGGTGTATTCTGATTAGTCATATTTGAAGGACTAATATGAAGCTTGAAGTCTGGTCCGAAATACTCAAAGTAGTCATTATATGGCAACTCTATAAACCAAAAAAACAAGACAACTTTGTGACCCAAAATATATTTTAAATACAACAGTGAATTTGACAGGGTGTTACTCAGAGAACCATCAAACCTGAAGCATTCAAGTAAGCAATACTTAAGCATTACCTGAACTGTTCTGTGTTTTTCCTCTAAATTATTCAATAAATGAACTTAAATTTGCTGGCAAAATACAAAGAGAAGGATCTACTGTAATCAAACAAAGGAACAACATAAGTAACAAATTTGATAACATAATTAAAAACGTTACATCTGTAGGAAAGAAGATCAACTGATGATTTCTTGTAGCTGCTTTCAAAGTTAGTCCAGTTTGAAAGGTTTAAGTGAACAATTCAAAATATTCCTTCAATAAAACTTCTAATATGTGTTACCAGGCTGAAGATCGCAGCTAGTTCAACATCCTTGGTATGCAGTGGTTGAGTGATACCCATGTCTGTCTGTTTCCCCCCCTTCCCCCATTTTTTGTATTTTCAAAGGTAATGGTCCCCTGACAGGAACATTGAATCACAACTATCAAAATGAAGTTAATGAAAACTTCATAGCCAGGACAACAGTACTATTTCATATTGAATATGACTGTATCTTTCCAAATAAATTAAGAGAAATCTAATAAAAATCCATAGAACCCTTAAGAAATAAGATGCTGAAAGCCATTTTAATTAAACCCTTTGTCTTTCTTCTTTTATGATTATTACAGGATCTCGTAAAGTGTACAGAAAGCAGTCAAGATTAAGTTGCTATTGTAACATTTAGAAAAGCACTTTCTTTTCTCAGAACAGATTAAAGATGACAGTGACCCACAAAGTTGAGAGGAATGTTAAAAAAAAACAAAAAACTTTACACATTATATGTAGAATTCATTGAAAGGGGGATGCTAGTAGAAAAAAAAAATCCAAAGATAAGGAAATACTACTGTCCCTTCAAAAGCTTTGGCTGAGAAAGAATATATGTTGACAAGCAAGATGGAAAATAAACATCTTGAAAGGCACAGTCTAAATAAATAGTCTTTTCTCACATATAGCAGCATTCCACTGAAGTCAGATGGAAACACTGAATCCACCCAGAGATACATGAATAGCAAAAGGTTATCAGGAAAAGTTGCAGTCCAACATAAAAACTGCCAGTGACTGATGTGCAACAAACCAGTCCAAATAGCAATTTTATATAAAAGGCATTCCAAAAACATGTCCAGGAGCATATATGGCCAGCAGTAAAGGGAGTGCAGGATCTTTGAGGATCATCTTTGGGGATCTTCCTCAGAAAAATTACTTCAGTATTCAACTATTCAAGAGAACTCTATTATTGTTTTTCTGGTTTTACATTTTTTTAAGATAACTTGCATAGCCAAAATTGAGTGAAATCGAAGAGTGGAAGTCAATATACTTTCACAGCTACTTTTAGGTCAGATAAAATGAAGAAACAGTAGTTTTACTATGTTAAGTGAACACTTGCATACTCATTAATTTCTTATGAATACCACAACTGTTTCCCAACTTACACAGGTCTACACTGGCACAATCAAAATGCAGTATATATTCTACCATACTGATGATATTCATATTAGAAATACTTACAAATAAGTTTCCATAAGTTTTACGTTTTGAATATTCAAAAAACGATCCAAGCATTTAAAGCTTTAGCTAAGGCATAAAAAAAGCCCCAAGTACTTACATTTATTTAGTGCATAGGGTACTGAAAATTATTGGCTAAATCCTAACAATAACTTCCTACATAGTCTATTCTAAACTGATGCATTACAGCTATCTGTAGAAATATCTGTTCACTTAAAACGTCCCATAATTATTTCTTAATAAAATATTAATTTGAATATTAGTATTTACCATTAGGAATTTCACAATCTAAGGCAACAGCAGTTTCATATGTCCAGCATCGAGCAACATTACGAATTGTATAGCCTCCTCCTCCTAACATCAGCAATGGCAAGTTAAAAGTCTTTACAACTTCCACACATTTAGCATGACCTGTCAAACAAAAAGAGAGTTGACAACATACGCAAAATATCTATTACACAGAAAACTATATAATGAACTACTTAATCAGACATATGCAGTCACACTCAACAAGTAAGGACTGAATTGATTCAAAAAGACCTGTCTCCCCTTACAGCTAAGCACAACCTCACAAAAAGTAAAGACCTACAGATTAGAAATGTACAAAACAGAACGAACATCATCCACCCCAGTCTTCAGAGACTTTGCATAATGGTCTACTGCTGTCACTCTGAAATGATCTTAGAACATTTAGTGTTCTGTCTTTTCATAGCTGATGTCATACACAGTGACAGATCTAGGGACAATTTCTCAATCAAATGCAATGGGGGAAGAAGGGAAAACAAAATCAGAACTCGGTCCTTTCTACTTCTAAATTTGAACCTGTATTAGAGGTTGCTAAGTCTTGCTTACAGAGTGAACTGGTGCCAAGACAGTACACACTCCAGGGAGATACAGCATACTGAAAGGCATCTGTAGGAGGCAGCAGCTCTCTTGGTTTCCAAGATATGTAAGATGGAAAAAAATCTGAGCTGTATGGGCAACTGAAGTGCTTTGCCACCTGGTGCAAATCAAGAAAAGAACCCTGAAACACTGCAGACCCAACAGACACTATACTGCATTTTGTTGCCTACAAAAACTCTAATTGTCTTATTAAAGAAACCCCACAAAAACAAGGAAACCCAGAAAAGGAACGATTCAAACAGGCTGGATTCAAGGCTTAGCAAAAGTTTGACATATATTTAACATTTTATCACTTAAATAAATAACAATAATAACAACAACAGTAACATTTATGCTACTTGCTAAATTAGCACCTTATCCTAATTTTGAGAATCACAGTTTTGGGTAGAAATTTAAGTAATACTAAAATAAATTAATTCCATGAAAATTAATAAAAATTAATGTTAACATTTGGCTCAGTATAACAAGCACTACTATAAATTTAACAATGCAGAGAGTATTCTCATTCCAGTAATGCCTATTTTACGCCCAGCAAGGTGTTTGATGTTTAGCATCTGTAGTCCCACTAACTGGACTACTAATTAGATTTGTTATTTGCCCATCATTTTAACTGTTGCAGAGGACTGTTGTCCTGTCATTTCAGGACATCTCCTTAAAGCTACAGGAAGCCCGTACATAGGAGAAAATGAATCACTTGAGTGACTAGGAAGCACATGAAAACCAAGATTCTTAGCTTTTTTAGATGGACAGAAAAAAAAAGGCAACTTCTGGGTTTCTTTTGGCCATCCCTGTACAGCAAAGAAAGAGCTGATTAATCATAGTAATTAACAAAATCTTTGTGACTCCAATCCTCATCACGCAAGTGTCTTGAAAAACAGTATGAGAGGTAGAAGTTTTTAATAAGTAAAAAGTTACAGACAACAAATAGACGCTTTTCTGTTTACCTTTAACAGTAAGATTAAAGCATCCCAGCCTGTCACCAGACAGTGAATCTGCTCCGCACTGTAAAACCACAGCACTGGGCTGGTACATCTCCATTACTTTGGATATAATCTATAATCAATAGGAAACAGCAAGTCATTAATTGACATTATGAAAATAAGATAAAACTAGTAGCTTTCCAGAGAGCTTAAAAAAAAAAAAAAGTACTCACTGGTTTGAATATCTGTCCATATGACTCATCATCTATACCATCCCTCATTGGAAAGTTGACAGCATAGTATTTGCCTTTTCCAGCACCAATGTCCTGTAAGCAAAGATGACAAATGCTTTAATACAAAGAACTACATGGAGTGCTATCACGGAAAAAGTCTACACAAGTCTGCTGAGCTATTCTGTATCATTATACATATTTGTGAAGGATAAGAGGCAGAGTTTACTTAATTCTTGTTCTCCCATAAAATAATTTTGGAGTGTAGGAGTTGTACACCAAGATTAAGATAGCAAAAGTACACTCAATTTTTTAATTCAAATATTTAAGACAAAAAGACAGATCATAACTGTTTAGTCTGGTATAAATATTTAAGCAAAAACAAGTATGAAAACCAAAAGCAAGGTGATAAGCATGTTTTCAGTGTTGTACACAAGATACAGACATAAAGAGGTTTTTAAAACTATATTATTTGCCTCAAACATAGGATAAGGAAGCAGTTGCAGCAAAAGGGAGAGAAGAAAAATCAAACTGAGGCCACTTACAAGTGCCCTTGAAGAAACTGAGACTTTTTAATCTAACAAACAAACAGAAAAGAACCTGTAGATTATTCTCAGTTCCATCAGGTGTCAAGACAGGAACTGTAGTAGTCTATCCTACCAGTTTTCCTAGAGAACCTGTGTATTAAGAGAAAAAGTTCTTTGCAAAAAAATACCAAGTGAATACACCCTGAATCCATCCACTTCCGTTCTGATGAGCACCTTAAAACACAAAGATCTCTGCTTGACAAACATTCACATTTCTTCCCTTTATTTCATCACCAAGACAAATAGAAACCAATCGATCATGTTTACAGAGCAGTTTTCTGCCACTAATAAAAGTGTAGTGGAGCAGACAGTGAAAATTAACCTGTTCATTATGGCTGTAAACTATTATCAAACAGCAACTCTGCAGAAAGATCTGCACTTCAGGTCCAATATCTTGAAAAACAACACATGTAGGATAACCCAGCAATACAAACACAGAACTTCTCAACACTACTGAAAGAGTCATGGACTTTTTCCTCTTCCTGGAAAAAGTCTCCTTAGCAGTAAACGCATCAGTAATGTGTCACTTTCAGTAACCATTTTTAACTGAGGAGGTGAGGAAAACAGACAGACATGGGGAGAGGGACAAATGGCCCAATGAAGCCATTCAACATTAACAGTTGACTCTGACCCAGCTCATTACTAACACTTCATAGTATTGTTAGACTAGTGACCCCATTGTTAGACTAAAGACCCCTTATTCACATGACTCTGGATGATTTGAAGCATAAGCTATTCAGAATCTCCCAAACTGCATCATCTAGGCTTTCAGATGCTGAATTTTCTGAGGCAATCACAGAATGGTCAGGGTTGGAAAGAGGGACCCCTGGAGATCATCTAGCCCAACCCCATGACAAAACGGGTCGCACAGGATCACGTCCAGGTGGGCTTTCTGTATATCCAGAGGAGACATGACAATCTTGCTAGATTGGACTACTAGAGTGCTCTTGTCACCCCCAAAGTAAAGAAGTTTTTCCTCATATTCACATGGAACTTCCTGTGCTTCTGTTTATACCCATAGCCCCTTATCAATTTACTAGGCACCACTGAAAAGAGTCAGGTCCCATCCTTTTAACACCTGCCCTTGGGATATTTATAAGCACTGATGAGGTCCCTGCTCAGTCATCTTTTCTCCAGGATAAACAGAGCCAACTCTGTCAACCTTTTCTCCTAAGAGAGATGCCCCAGTTCCTTAATTATCTTTGTTGCCCTCCACTGGACCTACCCCAGGAGCACCACGCACTGGAGAGCCCAGAACTGGTCACAGTACTCCAGGTGTGGCCTCATCAGGGCTGAGTAGATGGGCAGGCGCAAATCCCTTGACCTGCTAGGCCACACTCTTCCTGATGCACTCCAGGATACCATTTGCCTTCTTGGCCACAAGGGCACACTGCTGTCTCATGCTTAACCTGACCCCCAGGACCCTCAGGTTCTTCTCCATAGAGCTGCTTTCCAGCAGGTCAACCCCTAACCTGTACTGGTTCATGGGGTTATTCCTTCCCTTGCTTTGCTTTACAGATAAAAAAAAAAAAAATTAAATCCATCTTATCCTAAAATATAGCAGTCAAATGTTCACACAATCTCCCACTGAACAGAGTAATTGTTTGAGTTACTCAAGGGATGTTTTTTGTAACTGATACTTGCATTGGATATAAAGACTAAAGAAACAATATAGCATTCTGATAGCTTCCCATTCACCAACAGATCAAGCAGCCTCACAGAACCTGGGCCTCTATATAGAAACTATGGTCTCAACTGATCTATCTATGTATATAGATACTGCTATCATCTAAGATGTGTAGGTCTTACTAAGGACACTGAAAGTTTAGTCTGAACAACACCTTCAGGAGGAAATGGATGAATGCTGCTGAACTATAAAACCTCAGCAAGATTCAAATACGCTGATGGAGCTGCAATCACAAAATCTGACACATGGCTTGTTCCTGCATCTAGTAAAGTGTAACATGATCAGCAAACTAGATCAGCTAACTAAAGAATTACAGAAACAAGCTGGAATACATCCCACTGACAAAAAGAAAGATAAGATTGGGCTGTTAAAGTTGATAAAAATAACCATCAATAGAGACCAAGTTAGGCACAAGCAAGCAGTACAATACTGGCTTCCAGAAGGAACACTGACTTTTCAGAGAACTAGTTCTCCCTTTTGTTCAATTAGCTTTGCAAGCTTTGGAGATAGTGAAAAGCTTTTTTTTTTTCCTTACGGGGACATAATAATTGCAATAAAGCCTGCTAAGGACTGCACACAGAAAATGCTCATTTCAAAATACTAGCTAGCAGTGCAGAATACAAGTTACCATGTCTGAGGTACTGTTTGTCGCTGACATTGTGCTAAAAAAAAATCCCAATAACATAAAATATTCTTCTATTTATTTCAACTGTGTTATCTTTAAATTCTTTGTGCTGGGTGTGGTGAGGTGAAGAGTCCATAAACTTCTCTGACAACGGGAAGTGCTGCTTCTAAAAAGCCAAGATATCTAACCCTTCAAAAAAAAAAAAAAAAATCTAGCCAAATTCAGCAACAACAGCTTGTCATGATAAACATCCTGGTCTGAGCTGCTTTTTGTTTGAAGCACCACTACCACCTTGTGGCCAGTCAAGTTAAACCACACAGATAAAAACTACAACCCGATTTCTACCAAAATCAATTTAGAACACAGTTTAACAGTATCTGACAACCATAACAACGTTCAGTTCCAACAAGCACGCTGAAATGAATGCTTAGCACCCCACTTGCACTTACTCCCGTGTCCTCTGGGTATCATCAGCACACCGGGAAGCACACCTTTCAGGAGTATTAGCCAAAACACAAACAACTGTATCTCATGAATCACTTTGAAGATAGTAGGAAAACAGTGAACTCTTTCCCAGCACACCATATTTGTAGGCCAACTTTTCAAAAGTGTTAACTTTTTTTAAAAAGTTTCTAACTCTACGTACAAACCAAAGTGCAAAGTTGATAACACCAGAGGAGTGACTTATCCTGGGAGTGTCTCTAATGAAAGAGATCTAATGTATTAGTTTCAAGCTAGGAATACATTAATCCTAATACATGAAATAGTCTTTCAAGTTGTGAAGTAGACCAATTTTCTGTTCTAATGGACGAGAGTCTAACATGAGGAATGACTAACTTAAAATTAATATGAAGAGCCAGGAAAATTGGTTTCCATTCTCAGCTTTGCCAGAAATTCTACAACAGCTTAGACGACAATTCTTCACAGGCAGATGCTCCCTCCCTGAGGCTGCTCAGTATATTGCCTGTGGGGCATGCTAAAGTTCTTAGGTAGTGAGCATCAGGAGAACTCCAAACAAAGTTCATGACATAAGAAATGTTCCAAAAATGAGCCAACTGTATTACTGGACAAATACAATACAGTAAACTCAAATTGCAACTGAAGCCTTGTGACCATTAAAAGTGTGGCATGTGTTATTCTAAAATCTGAAATAAGTTTGGAAACCATGTGATCTCCAAACAGATAGATTATAGATGCAAAATTGAAATGTAGAGATAATTATCAATATACCACATTGCTTTCTTAGAGACATCTCCAAAATCTGATTGAATTAAAGTAATTATGCTTGAAGAAAAATTTAATTCAATTTATCCAGTGTGGGTTTCTCACCACAATCCAGAAGTTAATTTATCCAGAAGTGAAGGTGTTGATTTCATGTAGAAGTGAGTTATTTACTTCCCCTCTGTCCTGCACTATTTTTCCTAGGATTCTTCAACAAATCTATCACTCTAAACTCACGTATTTTTTGAAAACTTACTGCTGTGTACCATTATTGGACACAGTTATGGCAGTCTAAGACAGTATCTACAAGGAAGAAAGTAAGAGTGAATTTATCACCTAATGAAATGTTCAACCTTACCCTAAGGTCTCCTGTGCCTGGAAAATATTCACCATACTTATGGAATGATACTGTCATGACACGATCTGTGGTATAAAATGCTTCTTCAACACCATCACCATGATGGATATCAATATCAATATACAATACTCTTTGGTGATACCTAGAAAGAAAATGACATATGAAAAATCATCGTTATCTGTTATATTCACAATATACTGACATCAAACAAGAAAAGAATTAATGACAAAACCAACCAGACACTAAAGTCCAAGATAATGATAATTTTGATGATTTTGGTTGATATGACCATATGCTCTTAGAATTCTCAGTACAGTTTGAACAGTACCATCAGTAAGTTTATCTTCATCAAAGTAAGTACTTTATTTAGTATTTACCCCTCAGTAAATACCCTTTAGTATTTAGTATTTGTCTTGCTCTGTGCTTCTCTTGTGCTATATCTTGTGCTTCTGCTCACACCACTTTGTCGTTCACATCTGCTGAATTCACCCCTTTCACAGGGCATTTCTTTATGATTTCTCAGTAACTGCTAACACAGTCTGTGCTCCATAANNNAAATTTAAATATTTATTTTCCATTGACTTTTCTTCTTCATTTCTCCATCTTGTAAAGATAGGCACATTCTTACTTTCAAGTATACCACACTTTCTATTTGCATAAATTTATTAGACTGTTGTTTAGTGTTTCCTTAAATACTGCAAATTTCAGGTCAGTTTGAGATGAGTAAAGAAACCAGTGATTTGAAGCCCTAGAGCACTGAAAACAGTAAGTATCCCTTCAGTTCCATGTCTTCCAGTAAGGAACAGTCTGTCAACATCAGAAGATGCATTTCCATCATGTTTTGTTGTACTAGAGGATGTGAAATGTGAGCAGCCATAACTTCAGTGACAGTTTTCTATGATTACGTAACACATTTGCAAGACTTCTTTCTTCATACACATTAAGCTAAAAAATTCAAGACTGGACCACAGAAAAACATATCATGTTTCATAGACTGCAGAGACAGTTCCTGAATATATGCTGCCCATTAAATGAATGTCCTAATATGTTAATGTTAACTATTTATTAGTGTCTTTAGAAATCTCTTCCATCTCTAAACTTTCAAGTTACAGCTGCTTTCCTTATTCCTCACCAGGAAACTCAGCTGTTCCATTCACAAGAGTCAAATATCTAGAATATTTTTTCTAATCAATGACATTTATATGTTATTAGAAGGGATACAGTCTTCTGAAGCAGTAAAAGCAACATTCAGGATTTGGAATTTTAGTGAAGCATTACTGCTTGAAGTTAATTATACAAGCACTTTTTCATTACTCCTCATTTTTCATTTTGCAGTCACAGCAGCACAGCTGTTATTTCATTATTTATTCATAACAGCCACATTAACTCACGTAACAATCCAAGAAAGTTCAGTGTATGATCTTCCCCAAATATTCCTGTTTGGTTCAGTAACAACTTAAACGATAGGAAACAAGCAGGCACATTGCAAAACAACATGGGTCTAAGATTATAAGCACAATGACTGTGCTAAGGGGTCAGAGTAGTGATCCATCTAGCCCACTATTCTGTTCCTCTGAGTAGATTAAGAAAGCAAGTAAGCCTGTCCATTTTCTGAAGTCTGCTACTCTAGTACTCCCCCATCATCTAGAATTACAGCACATGGTGTTTTACAGGGTGCATTGTTGCTTGGATCTTTAACATCCATTTACAGAGCTCTTGTCCATGATTATGTCTAATCCCTTTTGAATCTGTTGTTGCTGTTTGCTTCCTTAAGCCTCCTGTAGCAGCAAGTTCCAGAAGTTCACTATCCTCTGTGTAAAGAAGTACTTCTAAATATCTGTTTTAAGCCTATCTAACCTAAAGTTACAATTTCAGCTTGCCTGTGTTTTAGTTTGAATGTCTTGCTGAAGCCAAACCAGGCAGAGCTTGGAGCTTATTTAATTGAAACTGTAGAAGTTCAACACGAGGTATGAAACTCAATGAAAATATAACTACAATACATATCTTCAAACATTCAAATACTTAAATTTGACACTTTCTATAATTTTATCTTATTTCCATCACAAACTTACTTCAGTAACTCAAGGATGGCAAGCACAATATCATTGACATAACAGAAACCAGATGCCTCTGATTTCTTTGCGTGGTGAAGTCCCCCAGCCCAATTGACAGCCATGTCTGTTTGTTGTCTGTTCAATTTTACTGCCCCAGCTGTAAAAAGACACATAGAAGAATTAAAGGAAATGGAGTCAGAAATTTCTGATGGCCTTTAAATCTGTTACATGAAATCATATTTTTTTTTAAATTGATCTTAGAACTTATCTCTTACCCACACAGAGGTACTCAATATATCTCATAATTTACAGTAACTGATGTATGATTATATTATTTTTATATATATATAAATCTCCCAACATTTGCTTCAGTTTTAAATACACTATCAAAATTTTCAGTTGCTGTCATAAACATACTAAAGCAAACAACCTATACTTACCAACAGAGCCTCCAGTTGACAGCTGACAAAACTCAAACAGGCCATCAAATACAGGACAATCTTCTCCAACATTAACTGTGCAAGAAATGTATTACTTTTTGAAAACACCATTCCAACAGCATTGATGTACAGATGGATAACATTTAAAGATGCATAGTTCATTCAGCATTTAAACTACTTACCCCCCTCCCCCCCTCATTTGTCAGGATAAATTGTAAACACTGAAAATAACGTAGAGTCTTTGTAGTATAAAATGACTTCTATCTTCTTTTCTTTTCCTTATTCTTTTTAGTTTCCATGGGAAGATTTGTCTCCTCATTAACAAGAAGTCTGATCATTTTTAGACTTTTGAAGAAATGCTGATTAACACAGGTCATGTTAAGAAATGCACAATTACTTAGAAAAAATAATTTGCTGATAATAAGGCATCATAAAGAGGTTACAATACTGCTTTTAAAATTGACATAATAGCTGCCAAACTGCATTCCTAGCAGTACTTTGAGCCTATTCTTTTGGTTAAAGGAATAAATTAACAGACAGAGGGAACAGTGAATAATGTACAATTTTTACTATCTCCCTCCAAGAGGAATGAGCAACTTCTTTTCTTGACTTAAACACATTTTCTTGCAATGATTATACTTCTCTACTATTCTAAAAGCCATTCTTTTTCAGAAAGATTTTAAGGCACTTCAGCAAACAGTTCACAGCTAAAGTTTAGTCTGTGCATTAAGCCTTATTATTAGTAATAGTATTTCACATCTAGAATACATTCTGTGAAAGGGGAGGCAAAAATCCTTACATATGCTTAAAGAACATTTTTGCAAAGATGGCTGGTTTTAATGGAAAAGTCTAAAATAGTATAGCTAAAAGGCAGGCACATGTTACTCTTGTTACAGTATTTCCGTAATTTCTGTATTGGTGAATATTGAGCTTCAAACAATGCTAACCATCAAAGCACTTACACATAGATTTAGCCTAATGTTGACACTTACATCTCTGCATTTGCTTGCTGTACTCAGACATATTGTCAGGCCTTATTGATCGGAGAAATTTGATATATTCATCACTATGGTACTTGGTCATTTCCTCAGCAGTTGCTTTGTGGGGTCGCTGATAACAAGAACAAGTTAAAGAAATAATCAGAGCGTTCTCCTAAATCAGCCAACAATTTGCTAAAACAGGCAACTTGAAAGAAATCTCACCTACTCTGAAAGGAAAACAGTTAAAGTGATAGCGGTGCTGGTTTACACAAAGCAAGGGCTACCCTGTTGTGAATATACAATTTCATTAAATACTGCTTCACTTCTAAGTAAAAGAGTTCTGAATACACTAAGTATTCTCTATTTCCACTTTCACCTGCATTTATTTGTGTGACTATACTTGAAGCCCCATAAAAATAGCTTAAAATGCTTCAGTGGACATTCTATTGCTTATACTTACATAAATTTCCATTTTTCTGTATAAGCCATAGTTTAGCAGCAAGTTATGGGTCATTCGGATCCTGTGAGGTTTCATTGGATGCCCTTGTCCATAGTAATAGTTTCCAATATCACCTGTCAATATTACACAAAAGAATAGCTATTCGTATTACAAAACAAGTTTTTCAGTGCCACTTAAAAGAATCATTCTCAAAAGATAAGTAAACAGGTCCACAAAACAAACCCCATAAAGGGAACACTATTTCAAAAAGACCACAAGGAAAACAAATGGTTGTATGTCAGCAACAGAGGGCAAAAAAGAGGCAAAATCTAAACACTTTTTCGACAAGCATACAGTAGTGGGAGAGCAAGGAGAGCTACAAAACATGGTTCCAAATCAAGAGTGATGTTCTGGCCCAATAATGGGCCAGAACTGAAGAATAAAGTAATGGGAAACAGAACTGGAATTAAGAGCAGAGTAGAAACTACTGATGACACTGCCACATAATATCACAACAGTAAAACCCTACCATTTTGTAGCTGATTTTAAGATCTTCAGCCTGTCCTTAACTACTAACACTAGCAGTTAACATTCCAGAAGTTAGCTTCAGATCCATAGTGGCAACCACATGCACAAACATTCCCTAGACATCTGCTGCTAGAGATCCACAGTAGTTTAACAAGAACCTTGTAATCCAGATTAGCCTGGCTCTATCAAATTGAAGAGCAACTAGACACATACATAAGAAAAAAACCTGACACATTTCCAAGAAAATGTCTGCTTTCGTAGGCTAATAGTAAGCTTTCTTCCAAGCTCAGGTACTGTTAGAACACACACAACATCCTATTTTGAGCATTGACATTCCTGAGACACAAACCATTTTAAACAGACCTATTTCTCGAAATGTAAACAAGCCTAAAAATTATATCCAGTTGTCAATAGCTTTCAGTTGTAGAATTCTATAACAACTCTTCACAACTCTTCTTTTTGACCAAATTTCCTGATAGGATTACTGAACTTTACTTTCTCGAACTTTTTACTTTTCTTTCACATCCTTCAATATGCTCTGCCTTGTCCACTGGGAACAAATTAAACACTATTTTCACAATGTCACAATATTTTACAAATTTTGTCAGTCAGAGGTAAGAGCTTTACTTTCACCTCTTCAACATGACCCTCGATGGGGAAGGGTAAATGTCAGTTTGTCCTAGTATCACCAACTACCAAGAAAAACAAGTATTATATGATTATAAGTCTCAATGCATTCTAAAATCCTTCAAGTTTTCAGTTTTCAAAGTGACAAAGGAGACTAAGGACACTTAAGAAAACAAATACAATCTAACGTAACATAAGAAGGTATTTGGAAAAACAACCCTTCGGTACCCAGCTCTCTGCCATGACAAGCTTTACCATTAAGAACTTGGAAGAATTTTGGACTTTCTAACTCAGATACTTAAGTGGAAGATTAGCACTTTTTGTCAGTTACTAAAACCTGGAGTCTGCAAGTACTTATTGCAAGCCTACAGGTTTGGTCACTTAGAGGTCAAGAGCAAAAGGTATTAAGAGTATAAACAAACTCCTTCCTGCCAGCAAAAACATTTTCAAGCATTTTATGAATTAATACCTTTTTTATTTGGTGTTTAGGAAAACAGATCTATCACAGCTTTTTGAAACTAATGTCTAGAAGATGAAAACCAGCCATTTACTAGCTCTACTGTTTTTTGAAGTTACTGTTAAGTCCAGATTTCAAAAAAAATTCAAGCTAGTAAGAGCTTAAATTGAAATTTTTAAGACAATAGTGACTATAAATAATATAATGCTTTTAAGGAAACATCACTCCAAATGCATTTATGGCTTAAAGAATGGGGGTTTTAAGAGGTCATTTAATTTTTAACTACTTCAGTTTATATAGTCCTCACTGACATTTTGCTCAGAATGCTGATGTATAGGGAAGGAGGTGATTAAGAATTATTTTGTACCTTATGTATTATGTAAGAGCTGTTACTTTTCCCATATGTAATAGATCAAAAATAAAATTAACAAGTTTCCTAAACATACTTACAACATATCCTTCAATATATTGCAATTAATCAACTAAACAGATTCAAACTTATGCATATTCTACATATCATACACTGCAGCAGACACCTAAATAAATAAATCAATAAGTTAAGCATGCTTTTTAGCTTTCACTTTATTTTTTTACCAGAAAAGAAAATTTTAAAAGAATTGGCAAAACTGGTAAATTTAATGGGAGTTTATTTAATGAAATAGAAGATCTGTGCATGAGTATCTGGCAGAAGCATACTGATCCCTCCACATTTAAGAGGCCAGTAGGGGTGACTAGCAACAGATATCAATATAATATGCTTTAGTCACAGGCAATACAATACCATTTATATCTCTCAGGTCTTCGCATCAAAACAAAACAAAAAAGCATTTTGGCATTAGCCTCATTAAAAAAAATAAATTCAAACAAAAAAGCCCACCAAGTTTCAAGGGACTGTAGTCATATCTATGTAGGCTGGGGTGAGGAAGGAAAAGATACAGAAGAAGTTTCCGTTTTTTCATTAACACCTTGATTTTCAACAAACATCACATCGCAATGGGGATCCATCTTGGAGGCATCATCCTGTGATGAAGGCAAAGATGTCACAAGTCTCTCCTCCTTTACCCAGTGAAGATTAAGGTGGCTTCCTGGTACAAAAGCTTCATCCACTGATCATGAAATCTATGCATCTCTTCTTCATATAGCACAGCCTTGCTGGAGGACTTCGGGGAGAAAAGCAAGGTGTACCAAGAGCTAGAGTGTGTGAGGATGGGACACCTCTCTTACTGATGGAGCTAAAAAGTACTGCACATAATGCCAGACTAACTCTGACTAAAGTATGTATGTATATTAGAAAAGGGTACACAGCGAAGCCAACTGCACAACACTATTCCTGCAGATAGTATGAGACTCTAAACTTACTAATACAAAGGTAAAAGTCATACAGAAGCGTTATGAGCACATTTTTATCGCTTACCAGTGTGGGCACACATGGAAAGTGCAGAAGAAAAGGCCGTAACTGAATGAGGAAGCAGAAGGAAAAAATGCAAAGTAGTATATATAGAAAGGTTGCAGATCTATTACAGCAAGGCATTGAAGACTGAAATTTACTGTTTTACACCAGTAAAAATGACAGTTAAATGGCTCTTACTGAGAAGTAGCAACATCTCTGAAAAGTTGAGTCCTTAACTAAAATGAGACAAACCAAATGCCCATTTAATGCTAGTATGAGTTTACTGCCCTGCTTGATTCACATGATAAAAAAGTGATACCAACAAGTGACTGGAAGACCTACCTGGAAATTGTTACATACACTGACTGTCTTGTTCTGGGTTCAAATATATACATACACATATATATAAGTAAATTGTTTCCCAATTCATACAAATTACATGCCAAAATGAAGAGAGCTTTCAAATAAAAATAAACACAAGACTCCTTCGATGAGCATAAGTTTTAGACACCCACTTCCCTGAGACTTTAGCAAGGCGTACAGATAATATTCTCACAGAAAAATACAAGAGACTACATGCACTAAAGGAACTTGAATTCTGCCCAAAACCACACAACTGGGTAACAAAAAGTTGTTATGGCCCCAAAAAGACTTTCCAGTTACTATGATATACAGAAAAATAACACCATTAAATTTACTCATTACAAAGCAATCTTAAGTGTCTGAACAAAGAGGGAAGAGCTGACGTTTTATGGTTGTTTTGATACTTTGTAACTTTGTAACTTATGTTACACTACTTTGTAACTTTGAACAGATAAATTGTTACCTGCAGGACCACAGTGCTGCTTATTTTTAGTTGCCAGGAATGATGAGGTATTTCAGAACTGCACTATGTGCAGAAACCTAATTGCTACAATGGAAACCACATGGAAAAAAAAAGATCTTAATAGCAGTAGTTACATTGAACTGACTTCAGCCATAGTAAGAGGAGTATCATGTAAAGATAAATGTAAAAAAGATCATCAATGCCTGACCAGTCCAAAAAACAGCTATTCAAACAGGCCTAAAATTACTGCACTAGTTTCTGAAGGGTCAAGCATTTTGTTCTATTTCTAAAACTAAGCAGACACAAGAAGACTAGCAAAGCTCTGACTTTTGAGCCCTGAGCAGAGGCTGGACAGTACCATCTTGTTTGGAAGCCACTGAACAAAGTATGGAATTTCCACAAAACGCTTCAGTGCAAGTTCATTTTATCTGCAGATGTAAGCTTTAACAAGAAATGCTACTTAAACAATGTCCAACTATAGTCACATGCTGCCCTACTAAAACAGGTTTAGTCTCGCCTTTATGGGTGGAACCAACCACACTCTGATGAAGATCTCTTAAATTTTTCATAAAGGTAGAGCCTCTTGAACACCCACACCAAATTCTGCACAAGCAGAAATCTAAACAATACTGTTAGTGCACTGGCATGGAATAAATACACTTACTGTAACCATGCCAGTTGCTACACGATTCTCTAGAACTGTGCTTTGCTGTACAGGGGCACAGAGCTGGAAAGACCATCTGGGTCATGTTCTCATTGCTATGGGCAACTGTACAAAACATACCTGTCTTGGAAGAGGTGAACTACCTGAGCCACAATGTTGCAAGACCATGACAACAACATGAAGATACGTGGCAAGAGACTAAAATAAAACCTAAGACATCCTCCCACACCTAGCATGGTTCTAAGCAGTATGAGGAACACACTTCGCTAAGCTAAGGCCATACACATAGTAAGACTACAAGCATGTATTAAAAATGTTTCAAATAAGATCATTAGAGCACTTTAATTTGTACGTTTTTAGTTCTTCCCACAGTATACTGGCTCAAATTGAAATGAAATTCCTGATCTGAGCACGATCACAAACAATGACGATTCCACAAACTGGATGTGGTTGCCTGTCTATTACAAGCAAAGTGCAAGTAAGGAAATCAATCTCCGTCTACTTAAAGTTTATTGGTTCTGAGTACAGTATGAAGGCTATTAAAACTGTTAGTAAATTTGGTGGCTAATTCAAAAAAGCAGGCTGAGATGACAATCACACTGAGCTTCACAAAAAGCATGGAGAAATCTATTTAATCTCAGAAGATAATCATATATGCTTCTAGAACTTTTCAACACCTTTTGCAAGAAAAAGAGTAAAAATATGTGTGGAGGACCAATTACGACAAAAAATGGTATTTTACTCCAGTTATGACATTCCTTTAGAGATGTACCCCTACCTCAGTTGTATGCTTGAAGTACCTTTGTATTTTTTGGTTTTGGGTTAAGGCTTCAAACACTCCCTTTGCTGCGAATCAATGTGTCTGCTGGTATAATATTTACAAAATACTCAGAACTGCCAGATGAGCCACGCATTAGCATCAGAAATATTTATTTCAGGTATTAACTCTAAAATTTCTTCTAATAACTCTATTTCCAAAAGACATGTAAAATAACCATTGGATTTGACAATAAAAATAAATGAGACATCAAAAACATTCCAAAGCTGTTTCTGTCACAGATAAAGCATTTATTTTAAGTCACTTTCACAATATTTTCTATTTTTTCTACATTACTAACTGTTTTATTCTAGTCTACATATGCAAGCAACATATGAGCTTCAACTGCTTTAAGTCGCCATTATCCTGCCACCTCCAAACTTCTTCCTCTTCCAGTTTCTTCCCTCTCTTCACTAGCCTAGCTTTTTGGCTGTTGAGAGAACCTAACCCTAGCATCAAGTATCAAAATTCAGGGATCACAGAAAAACTGAATATATCAGTATCTAGTAAACTATAGACAACTGAATTCATTTACCAAAAAAAAAACCAAAACCACATTTACAGAGAGAAAGCTTCTAAACTCTCACTGCTGTCTTTCTTTCAACAAGATAAAAAGTTATTCCTCTTCCCTAGGAAAAGTAAGATTCCAGCCTCACCAAAATTATCCCTAACAGGGGCCTCCTTTCCCCTTTAGGCTGAACAAAGAACCAGAGCTAGCAACAAAGAGAAGGGGGCGGCAACCATCACTCTGCCTCCTTTAGTGTGGTTAAAAAAAAAGAAAAAAGCCAAGACAGGCCCCACAAGATCTGCCATTTCTAAAGAATGGCAGATTTGCTACAGCAACAGACATCTTTGATATCTTAGGGGGTTTAGCCACTCATCTTTGTTTCCAAAATGGTGAAAACACCAAAGCGCTATGGCCAAACATCCTCAACCTCCGTTTCCTGGCTACTACCAAGACCAGTCTCAAATGCCAACACACAGGATTGTTACAATAGGAGGCAAGCAAAAAAAGAGAAAAAAAAAATTCAAATCTCTTAACTAATCTGACCAACGGGTTTACAAAAAGGAATAAACGAATTCAAACTCAAGAAGAAAACGAAAACTTCTTGCTGCTGTGGCCAGAGAAAACCGCAAATAAGTTGCTGCAAATATCTGATAACAAGCGCAAGTCTCACGTACTTTTTCGCCGTGACTGACGACGCAGATCACAATCCCCTGTGTCCCCACCAGAAAAGTGTGCAAACTCAGAGGGCCTGCAAGCAACTCAAATTTCACTATTATTAAACACCCACGCACACAACTTTTCGCGTTTTGCAGGAAGGGAGGCTCGTGGGAGCCAGACCTCCGCTCTGATGCACGTCCAGTCTGGGGAATGGAGGGGGGCAGAGTCCCCCTGCCCCTCCTCACCGCAGACCTCGGCACGAAAGCCAGAGGAAGGGAAAGGCCTCAGCCAAACAATCATCGGGTGCCGGAGCTACACATGGCCTGGACTTTATTTGCAGGGGAGGAGCCAGACAAGGGAGCTACTCCAACGCCTCCGTGCTCAGCGGATGGAGAGGAGTGTCTCAACTTTTCTTTTTTTAATTTTTTTTTTTTTTGGGGGGGGAGGTGGTATTGTAGGGATGAACAATAGGCATAGCACTTACCGCCAGGCCCTGCAGGCCAAGCAGCTCCCCGACCTGCCCCTCGCCCGGCTCCAGCACCCCCGACCCCCCCATCGCC
>WEIV01003526.1:203063-226559 GCA_013390005.1 Calyptomena viridis
GGACCGCCAGCAGCGGGAGCGGGCCGGGCCGGCGGCAGCGGGAGGGGCAGCTGGCGGGGCGCGACCAATCTGCCGCCGACAGGGGGAGGCAAAGGAAAGGAGAAGGCGGAGAGGACGCACGTGAGAGAGCATAGGCTCCCGTCCGCTTCTCCGTGCCGTCCTCACGTAGGCACACGCATGCAACTGAGAGCAAAAGCCTGAGAGGATTCTTCATAAGTGAATTCTTGGAGAAGGCTCTTTCCTCGTCCACCCCCACGGTGCGCAGTAGTACGGTCCTCCGCGGGCGGCTGGGGTGTATCCCCGCCCCAGCGGCACTATTTGGCGCATGCGCGCAATGGGCGCCGTGTCCCGCATGGCGGTTGCGGCGGGGAGCGGGAGTGAGGAATCCCCCGCGCTCAGGAAACAGCGGGCCCGGCCCCCGATCGGCCCAGAGCCACGGGCAACCCCTTCAGCCGCCCCCCGGCACCGGCCAGGGCCGCTGGGCTGCCTTGCCTGTAACCGGGTAGCACTTTCCGCCGCACTGGGGCCGATACCTCACCATCGGCCGGTCGGGCGCGGATGCTCGTGTCGTTCCCTCCGCCCGAGAGAACTCACTTAGACTGTTGTTTTCCACAATGCAAGTGGTTTCTGTTTTTCTTTGTTGTGTGGTGTTTAGCATTTTTTGTTTTCAGTAGTCTTGATAGTCAGTATTTGGGCCCTCTTGACAACTGTTGCTTCTCCCTATCCCTAGTCTAGAAGGGGGTTAAAGTGTTCTGCAACATCACCAAAAGCAGTTTTTTCCCAACCCTCCAAGAAGGGTTTAACATTTTAGTAATTTCAGTTTGAGATCCACCAGCAGTTTTCTCTCCTTGCCACAGCTCAGGTACAATCACAAGAGGAAGAAATACAAAGTTGATCACATTTGTACTCAGCCAATAATTACCGCTTTCATGTATTCGCATTTATGTGGTGGTTCATGGTTGTCTGATACATAGTTGTTGAGGTCTGATACACATCGAGTCTGGGATGTGCACCAGTTACACTCAACATTACTGTTTTTGTCAGCTGAAATCAAAGTCCTATATTTAGGGACTTGTACTCAAAGCTTGCCAAGCTTTGTAGATTCATTGGAGTCTCTATCTAAACCCCCTAGTTACTGCCACATGTACCTTTTTATTTGACAGAAAGTAAACATTTGTATGATCTACGTCACTCATCAAAACCAATACAAGCTCAAACATAGGTTAGCTCTTTGTTCCCAGAATGAGATCACTTTCAGCCCTAGAAATAGCCAACAGGAATCTGTGTCCTTGTAGCAAAAAAAAAAAAATTATATTAGAACCAGCTGCAAAATAAGTTTGTTAATCACACATATGCACACAACAGCCAGAGGATAAACTTAGGACATGCTAAGAAAAAAATTCTGGATTCACCCTCCCCATCCATCATTGTAACAAAAGGACACTATATTGTCCTGTAGTCAGATGGTGTAGCATTTTTAAAAAGCTTTTGTCATATTCCATTTGAAATTTTTTCTCTTCAAAACTGCATACAAAATTGATTTCTATAGTTTAACATACAGCTCATGTGTGCTTCTTGGTGCAAGCTGCAGAAAAATACCTGCATGACATTATAACAGGCATTATATTATTCACTTACCCCTAAATTCCTTTTAATCTCAGCCTGTTTGTCACTGCTTGAACAGAGCAAGATTGGGCTCCAGAAGCTTCAATATATTATTTTGTATTAGGTAACCAATGTATTTTATGCTTAACCATTGAAATTCAATGCATTTATGAAGTTATGCAATATTTTGTAGTTGCCGATAAACGTTTCTATCCAAACAGTAAAATAGCACATCAGCTGGCTCAATATCAGGAATACTTTTATTGTATCATACAGGGAATTCAAGAAAACAGTGGTGTATTGTCAGAGTTCTTATTAGGGACTTCATCTGAAGAAAAAAGTTCATAATTTTGTTAGTAAGTTATACCATTAGTTTCAGATGGATACTCAACCTCCTATAGAAATTTTTATTTTGGCTTAAACAGGCTAAATAAAGAAAAACTGTGTTGCTTTTGGAGTTAAAATGACTATGTACATTCTTCTAACACCTGAATTTTGCTAAGTGTGGTTCTCATTTAGAGAAGCTTCTCGAATACTAACTCATACCTGAATTGAGCAAGCATCAACAAGCATACGAAGTTATGCTTTAGCCAGAAGGAATAAGAACTCATTCACTGAATTTGAAGTTAACTCAGTATGACAATAAGGACACTATTAGATTTAAAGATCAGCAAATCTTAAATAGCAAGTTTCACAGATACCTCTACAAGGGTGACTTCCTAGCCTAGTCTTACTTCTAGAACTGCAAGTTCTGCAAATACATTCAAACCTGCTTGTTAAGGAAACAGCATGGCAGCCATGTTACACAAAAGCTAATAATATTAAAAACTCCTGTGTCAATTCCCATGGCAAACAGGCACGCACAACAGCTACTTGAGTTCCAGGCCAGTTCAAAACCAGACAAGACTCCAAGACAAAGTATCCCATTTAACTGCGTTGCAACATGTAGACACTTTATTTTATAATGAAGATTTTTTTATACCTTTCTGTAATTGCCTGTTGCTGTTACTGAAAGAATTCTGGCTTTATTTCACTGTCACTGAATCATTATACTAACATTAGCTTGTTCTTTCACACAATTTATGTTGACCCTTAGATAGTGTTTGTTTAGGGGACAAAAACAACACAGGATCTTTTAAACAGAAGAGTAACTTTCAGCTTCAGCATTTGCAGCCAGCATTGTAATAGCAAGCATAACTGTTTCTTACATATTTCTCCTAAATCATGTTTACTGTTCATCACAGCTAAGCTTCTTGAACAAAGATATGGGAAGGGCTCTACCCACACTTGCTACAAGTGCACTGGTGGCTAAAGAGGCCAATGCAGAATAGACAAGACTAGGTACAAAAGGCACAGCTAAAAGTCTACTCAGGTGATATTGGTGAGGCACGGTTCTTTCTGCATTTTTTTTTTCCTTGAGACTAATTCTACATGAGTTTTCAAAGGAGGCAGCAGCATTATAGACAGTGTGTCTCCATATCTCCTGATTTGAGGCCAGAGTCGACCACTGATGGTGGTCAATATGGCCAAGACTGAGGTGCTGTTTCAAGAAGTCCTTATATCTCCTCTTTGGAGCTCCTCTATTGTGGCAGCCAGTGGCAAGTTCACCATAAAGCACAAAGCAACTGTGACAACTCAGTACATGATTATACAAATAGCAAATGAGAAATCCTCTATAGGTAAAAGTTAATCCCTTTTTATCAAAAAACAGAGGGCTTAAATGATCTAAAGCACCTATCTTTTTCATCTTAGCTGCTATAGAAAAGCTTGCCATTACTTAGCTCATTACTTACCCAAACTGGACAACCTCATGCATATTCAGGCAGGTACAGCCACCTCAGTTCAGTTCAGCAAAACTCCATAACCAATCAAGTTTACAACTCCACCCCCAAACAGAGAGACAAAACCCCAAGCATCAAAACAGAAAAGTGAAATCTATACATCTGTAACAAAACAAAAACAAAACAAAACAAAAAAAAAATCAACCAAACATTAACTAATGAGTAAAAGGAAAATTTTCACCTAAAAACTGATGGATACCCTCACTAGCAAAGGCCAAAAAGAGCACTTTAAACTACCTCATTCCAGACCATACTGTGAAAATACCCAATCAATGTGTTTTGTATGAAAAAACATACAGACCACATTGATTAATTCACCCACTTACAGCAGTTATACCCTACACCATTAAGTACAACTCAATCCCCACCTCACCCACCCTTTTTATCTGTGAAAATGGGCATTTTCAGGTGATACCTATTAGCAGCATTCACAGCTGCAAACTTGTAATCACACATGCACAAATGTAAGGAGAAAGTCACAGACAATATTATTGACTGGTCCTATTGTTTCTTAATGCTATTGATAGACCTTACAAGAGTTCTAGAAGGCGTAAGAGTAAGTGTGGATTTGGGGCTACTTTCCTGAGAAGGAAGCACACATTCATTATGCAGGTATCTCAGTAATGAAACCATTTTATGCAGAGTGTCAAAGTCATTAAAGAGCAAATAGATAAAGAGAACTACATAGAAAATTGACTGAGAGGTTCAGACTTTCTCGCTTGCTTATTTGGCAATAAGCAGTGGTCATTAACTGCTTTTGGATTTCAAGATGGTAGATTGCTGAATATTCTTACTTAATCATTGCTAGAAAGTGTGAAGATTAATAGTGGTTTTGTTTTAATGCTGTACAATAGTCTGGGAGCTGAGTGAACTTCACCTGCTCCTGAATGCTCATGTCAATAGTAAAACATGGCAGTGATTTCATTTTAAGTAGTTGCCAGTATATTCTCTTACATGCCTATCATTTCTCTGGGTAATGTCTTTATCTCTAGAGGATGCGTGCAAACATAATTCATCAGTAGCATATTCCGCTTGGGACAGACATACCCACTCATTGAACCTCTTCTGTAATTGTCTCAAACAGTTGTTCCCTGTGCAGTTGTGTGCCTGGCAGTCTGATAGCCAGGAAAAGTCTGTCTTCAGTGTGCGACATGTAAACGCAGATGCAATTTTTATTCAAAGTGACATAATATAATTCAAGTGCTTTAATGCTCGTCTTTAAAAAAAAGTGACTGTAAGCATCAATATTCAAATACTTTCTTTTTGAAAACTTACTTTTTAAAGAGTTGGAATAGAAAGGTGGACTAGAAGAAAACTGAAATAGTAGGTATCATATAATAAAAGTAATATGTGACCTTTCCTATTTGTATTGAAAATTTTGACAGACATAAAGAAAATGGTATACATTCATCTTTACAAGAACTTAGATGTCTGTCACTTGGGTTTTTTTCAGTTTAAATACTGATTCTTGGTGACTGCCTGGTCTTCCAATGCTTATTGTTTGCAAAGATCAGTTTAAATTACACTAGCTTTCAGTGAAATGACTGAATGGTATTCTCTGCATGTCTTTTTCTTCTTTTTTTCTTTTTTTTTTTTTTTTTAAAGAAAATATGGCAGCTATTTTGACATTCAAAAAATGTAGATTAAAAAAGTAACCATCCATCACAATTTCCCAGAGCCGCAGACCTCCATATCAGGCACAGTACTTGTGACTTACTGATGTCTGCTTTACTTTGCTTTATCCTATCTACTTGTGAGCTAAATACTGAAGTTGAGTTTAAGGTAAACTTATGTAAAAGTAGCAGACAGGCCTTCTCAACATATAAATGATGTTTCAATAGCTCTGTATGCTTACAAATTGCTAGAGTTAATTTTTTTTTTGTTCTTAGCAACAGTATAATGTAGAGAAATTGGTATGGATATACCAAATAAAGTTTTTGCTTTCATTAAGTAGTGGGAAACTTGTGCCATGCTGTGGGAAACAGTCTGCTGGTAGCTCCTCCCCAGATGAGGAACTTGTGAGGACATGGATGAGCATTGTGCAGAGTATCACAGTTCTCCAGCAAATCCTGAAGAGTGGGCCCTGAATAGCTATAACCTATAAACCATTTCCTTGTTTCTTCTCTGTCTTGGGAGCTGGTCAGTTCACAGTTCACATTCTGGTTTCTGCACGATTCACTCTTCCTCCTGATTCCTTGATTAAGCCTTGATATCTCAAGCAAGCAAAAACCAGTGAGCACTGGCCATTTGTGCAAACATCCTGTCAGTGCTAGTTTTTGCATATTAGGTGCACCATGTGAAGTGTTATTAAATGAACATGAATCTGATTTAAAATAAATTGGGGCATTTTTCTTATGCAAATTTAAAACCAACTTATGCTCTTGTGAGGCACGTATAAACACTATTTCAATTTGACAGTGGTGATTACCTCCAATATAAACTATCTCTAATATTTGGAAACTAATCTGATATAAAGCAGCATCCACATAGTTATTTGTATCAATGAGAAAACCATTAAAAGTAAACAGGGCAAACTTCTCATAGAAATGGTACGTATCATTTTGAGTTTACTATCTAACTGAGACTTGGCAAAGTGAAAAAATTTCCAGGGAACAAAACCAGACAAAATAAATGGAATTCTGGAGCCTACAGATGGTTCACTGCTCAGAGAAAAAAACTGCTTTTCACTCCTTTAACCTTACCAATACAAAGTTTAAAACCAGAAAGAGTGATGTGATGATGGATGCGTCTGAGATGTGCAGTTGCTAGCATGCAGATGAGATCCTTGGCAATTCTATTGGACTTTATTTCTACTGTGTGGGTATTACCAGCAGATTGTGGGTCAGCAATCTCGTTATCGCAAAGTCATGAATGTTCCTTCTCTCCTCGTCCATTGTTAGAACGAATATATTACGAGTGCAATGTACCACAACATTTCTTTGCAGCACAGCACACCTGGGTGTCAAAGAACAGAAACAAAGGTGAGCAAAGGTGTCTTGTTGCTTCTCTTAAATCTAGTCAAGAAAGGTCATAATTTAGAAGTTTTTAAGCGTCTGTTTTTTTCCTCAGGAAGCCCACTGGAATAAAAAAACAATAAATCATTATCTCTACTAAATATCAAAATACCTATTTTATCCCACTGGATCAATATTAGATTCTAGAAATCACATAAATGTCCCATTTTAGGACCTGTGCTTTATTGGTAGCTATCTCTAAGAATGTGTCATATTGTATCCAGATGAAAATGCTTCATTGTATATACTGTGTGTATTTTGTCCTTTTAGGTGCAACACTGCCTTTAGTAAAGGAAACAAATTCTTCTCTATGCCTTTCTGCCACCATTTTCCCTGGAGCCATCAGAGTTGATGGCTGTACATTCAGGCCTCTGCTAATATTCTTGTTTCCCCACCTCACCCTACTTGATAAGTAGATTTCTTCAGGAATATCATATTTATGCAGCTGGTATCTTGGAGAGCAAAGCATTTGAAGGACAGGATGAAGCATGTTCTGTGGCATTGAAATGATAAAGGACCAAAAAAAAAAACCAGAAAGGAGAAAGTCCCTGTTACATTTCCATGCCATTTTATTTCCTTTTTAATCAGTTATAGCCCATGGTATACTCAATATCACGGTTTAATAACAGGCATCTTGGAAGGCTGTCTGACATTTGACATGGCCACAATCTATCTTACTGGACCCTACACCATTTTTCTGTTTCAGCATTTGGCTGTACACCCCAAAAGCAGTCACCTGGACCAAGAAAAGTATGTACTTCATGCACAATCCTCATCTCTTCAGTCCATTTCTCTGTTTCTGAACAAGCCTGTGTCTTCCTTGACACATCCGCTGTGGACAAAGATCAGATAGCCAAGTATGTGGCAAGTGCCTCAGAGTGCTTCACTAGTGAGAAGACTGTTGGGTCCAGGGTTCTCCAAAGAGAAGAGCCATGTGGTGAGTCAGATCTGCTGGGTACTCATACAATATTACAATAATAGTCAGTGTCCGTTAGGCTGAAAGCTAAGGGAAAAAAGAAAATAAATTTAGTGGCATAAAACTAATAGAAGAGTTGCATGGTGGTGTTTGGTCAAAGGTTGGACTCAATGATTTTAGAGATCCTTTCCAACTGTGGTAATTCTATGATTTCCAGGGATGATGATTCCACCACTTTCCTGGGCAGCCTATTTCAATGCTTGATCATCTTATCAGTGAAGAAAATTTGTCTAATATCAGATCCAAACCTTCCCTAGTGCAACTTGAGGCCAGTTCCTTTCATTCTGCACTTGCTACCTGGGAGAAGACTGACCCCCATCTTGCTACAGTCTCCTTTCAAGCAGCTATGGAGGATGATAAGGGCTCCATTGTCCTTCTCTGGATATGCTCCAGCACCCCAATATCTTTCCTGCAGAGAGAGGCTCAAAACTGAACACAGGATTTAAGGCACCTTACCAACGTTGGTTTCAGGGGGACAATCACTTCCCTAATTTCCTTTAACTTAATACCATAGCACTATGACAGATAAAATTTGAATTGTCTTGTTAGATTGGTCCTCACACGTGTTCAAATACAAGGGTTACAGGCCATAAAACCTTGCTTACATCTATGCTATAGCCCCTAGGGATGACATAAAACACTTCATTTAGGGGTAGGTAACATATGGAGCATCCTAAGAAAGGAACTCAATCAGTGTGTCTGTAAAGACTTTCCTCAGCCCTTTTTTCTTGTACTGTGCATGTTCAGTGACCCCCCTATTCTGTGCCACCCTATCATGGCATCATGCCATCACCCAATCTCCATCCATCAATACCTTCTAGCGAGCACACTGATATGATATATGACGTTCCCACATATTTTTCTAAAAGTTAGGCTTTTAGTCTTGAAGCCATCATAAGAGAACTTTTACAGAGTTTTATTCACCATTAGGTTAACCACCACAACTCTCCTGTCTAACAGTTTCTTGATGTAGATAATGTCCTTCGAGTAGGAAGGAAAAGCTTTGAAAGAAGCTATTGCAAGAGAATCTTTGAAGTACACTTCTGGCAGTACTTTTCGTGTTAACAGATACATAGAATAGAAACAAAGGACTTTTGTTTGTGTTTCATACAAATCCTGAGGTTGCAAATTTATTGGATTCCTAGCTCTTCTGAGAGAGAGAGAAGGAAGGAAGAATAAAGGAAGGTAAATAGAAAATACTCCCAAATTAAAAAAAAAAAAACAAAACCCGTCTTTGGTATTTTTCTTTCCATCCACGACAATAGTTGTTAAATACTTGGCTCTGCAGAGCTTCTTGAGAAAATTTGTCCTTATGTGAAAAGTAGCTATGTTAGTAATTTATAGCATTTATTATTTATAACACAAAAAGAACACTTTTCATAAACAAATATTTCCTCGGACCCTTTGGTGTCATATGATCAGATGACCAATGTCATATGTGTGACCTTTCGAATATGTACCCCAGCCTTCAAATTAATGTTAGGGTTTCTGGGCCCAGTCCTGCTTCTGACCTTCATGTGTTCTTGCCTCAACCTCAACTTGCAAAGGCAGAATGTCATTGGTAAGTGTTTTAAGGGTTTTTTCAGTCTGGTGGTTGGGGAAATTTTATGATATATTGCAGTCATTCCTCTTCTGTCTCTGATAAGCAAGTGATAGAAGGATGTTGACATTTAAAACATTATCAATGGGTAGCTAAGTTGATACTCACTGAGAAGGATGCAGGAAATTGTTCCTCAGAACATTTTCAGTTAAGGTTCCAAAAGTGCAAGCAGATGCCACTACATCTGTTACATCCTTTTCCCGTGTTTGAGTGCATGTCTCCCATCACATTAGCTAGAGATTTCATTCTGAGGCAAACAGCAACAAATAGATATTTCCCTCACCTCTTAAGTCTTTATGATCTGGAGAACAAAGAAATAACTTTTACAAGGTGCTGATATATTTTACACCTTCCTTGCCAAATCTAAACTGTGCATGTGTTAACTATTAATATTTATGCATGTGATGCAGAAAACATTTATTTTTATACATTTTGGGTAAATAGCTAAAAATGTATGTGCTAAAAACAATGTGAGACCTAGAATGTAAGGAAATATTTTTCTCCTATATGAGAAACATATGGAATAAAATGCATTACATGTTTTATATGGCCAGTTTCACAAAGAGAATAGCAAAGGAAACAAGCAGTATGTGACTAAGTAGGAAACAGCAATTCGTAATGATACTACTTGGAATTACAAAATTGTTATAGGTCGCTCATAACAAAAAATTTTATGTGTGCTTTGTTATTCACTTTGTCAAAATAATTTAACCATTTAGATATATATATTAGTTTAGCATGTTAAATTGGTTTTCCCAGCTTTGAAATATTTCTATATATCTATTAGTAGCATTGTTCTCATCAATGCATGCTTTGTACATACAGAATTAGGGCCTAAGGGCTGTGAATCATAATTTAAAACAATATTTAAGTTCTGTTGCTGATTTTGATTTATCAAGGCAATAATTTTCAGTGGCTGCACATGTTCCCTTTTTTTACTTTTGTAGCATCGATACACAGTAAATCCCAATTGAATTAATTCTGTGTTGCAGCCAATGGAATAAAACCATCACAATGTTTACATACAGTTAATTAAGTGCCAGTCAGGGAATCTGTTATAAAAGTCCCTAAGAAGCTCTGTTAGAAGTCAGAGACACGTGTAAAAGGAGAGCCTGAGGAAGGGAACCTTTATTTCATAGTTACACATTAAACGATACCTTCCTGTTTAATTCCTTTAAGGCAAGGTATGCACACCAAGAAAACAAGCAATTAAATCTATGAAAAGGAGATTAGACTCCAGAGACAAGAAGAAGCACAGCATAGGGTTCTTCTTTATACTTGCTCTTTGAGTTTTAGGAAATCCTGAGTTCCTGTCCACAGAGCCTCAACGAAAAACTTGAACCATGTTACTTTTCACTTCTCCAGACCCCTGTCTATAATATAAGTGGCTTCTGATGTCTGGGAAGATGTGTGATAGTGTCTGAGAAAGACGAAGAAAATCTCTGCGTCTGACAGACACAGTTCCAAAGAGAGATCACCCCTACCAAAGGTTGCCTCTTCCAACTTCCCTCAGGGCCTCGTGACATGCTGATTCTCTTGAAGCCACTGGGCTTCTCCACATGCTGATTCAAACCATTAAGCAAAAAAATGAGCTTGCAAAAGCAGCAGGTGATTTTATGTTGGATTTGTCCCTTGAATTAGGTCACAGGAGACTCTTGTGTGCAGGAGAATGGATTCAAAAGACAGGGTTACAACCCTGGGAATGATGTCAGGTAGTGTGGGGAGAACAGAGTAATGGAGGAGATCAGGAGACAGAGGAGGAGGGAAGAGGAAGGAAGAGGAGAAGTCTTGAGATCTAGTGACAACAGCTCTTAGTGTGCTAACGCTTAGGAAGGTCACCATGGGTGAGAAGACCATCAGGATCACCAGAAATGTGACTTTGCTACCTTTGCTTATCAGTGTCTGGTTCCCAAGAGATCCCTCACCTTTACTAATTTCTGGACTGGTCACACTGTCTTAGGAAAGGTTTTATGTCTCAGCATATGAGCCATAAAACTCAGTGACTTCTGGTGATGCTAGAGCCTTCTCTTCCTGTCCACATGTAGTGAATCATAGCTTTCCAGCAAGGAGACTAATACCTTGTGGAACAGCTCACCACCAACCATGACTGGCTGCTGCAGAATCAGGTTTTGATTTCACCATTTCTTGGGTGAAATGAGAAATCACAAAGCTTAACTCTGACAGAGAGCATTGTAGGGGAAACAATCAGGGACAAGAGCTACTTACATTTCCACTGCTGTCAGAATTTGCTCTCCTGTTAAGCTATGATACAGGGGGAGAAAGGCAGCTCCATACATGCCTTAGAGGAAAAGTTCAGGAGAAACTAGAGTCAGCACCAGCTATCAGGAGCAAGCTGTGGTTGTGGATCCCAACCAGACAGAGAACATATCCTGGAGATCTTTGTGAGCTTTTCTATTAGCTGGCTGTAGGTGGCTTTTTATCAACCTGGTTTCCCACAGACAGTCCCCATTTACCACACAACCTGATATATATCTTGGTCCCAGCTTGTTTATTCCCCTGTGTCATGGTTTTAATGACAGAATATGATTTTGATATGAGGCTTATGAGACCACACAAATTGAATAAAAAGATAGAAAGCTTTTATTTGAAAAAAAAATATATATAACTTGTAGATAACTGGAGGGAGCGCTACAAGCAGCAATAGGTTCTAGGAGAGACCCAAAAGGATAAAGTCCCAGGGGAAAGAGTTTGTGAGAAAGGGTCCCCATGGAATTGAGAATCCCCGGGGGTGATCGTGTGGGCTTCCAGGGGCATTGGAGTTCTCAGGGAGGGTTTACTGGTGAACAAATGGGAGTCCTGGGGGGTGGGGGAGAGAAAGGAGGTCCTGGGAAGGGTTACCAATCATGGGGGAAGTCCCTGGGAAAGTGGAGCCCCGGCAAACGGAATGGAGGGGATAGGAGGGGGAGAGGTGTTACTAGCAAACCCAGAGAGAGCTGAGCAAGAGCGGTTGGATCGCTGCTGCTGAGGTGTTGCCTGTTACTGAGATGGTTCCGGCAGCTGTAAGAAGAGTCCCCAGGGGTTACGAGCTGGCAGAAACTGCTCGGAGGTCATGGCAAAATGGCAGCTGCGATGAGCACAACAGCATGGGTCCTCTTCTTAGGTCCGATGCAGTCCCAAGAGCATAGGGGAAGGATGGTCACTGTCTTTTATACAGTTTGGGTCCAGTCCTCGAGTCCTCAGTGTCTGCATGTGTAATTGCTCTGCTCTACCCCTTTACTCACCTCCTGCGTCATGGGCTGCATGTCTATTGGCGGTTTCAAGTTTCTGCCACCCCCTCCCCATTCCCACCAGTGGGAATCTCTTTGTCTTTATGTCCATGTGGCCAATATGGCAGCTGTCCCCTTCTGGGCCATCTGCCCATGTCGGGGTGGTGCCCACAACCAGCACCGTCCTCAGGCGGGGCTGGGAGGGGACTCAGCAATGCAGGCGCCAGGAGGAACCGAGCCGGGATGCAGCAGAGGTGGGAGGCAGCGAGTCTCCTCTCATGCTGGGGGTGAATGCCGCTGTGGTGACTCCACCATGGTGAGACAGCTCACAGCAGCGTGGGCACTGCGGCCAATGGTGTGTGTGTGCAGTTGGGGACTGTGCCCTCCTCCTGCATCAGGAATGAAAGCCACAGCAGAAGACAGCTGTGGCAGCCCAGCGCTGCTGTCCTCTGCCCGCTGGTAGCGTGTGTCGCGGCAGCTGCAGTGACAGGGCTGGGGAAAGTACCATAGCACGTGCACCATGGCAGGCTGGGGGGGGGTAGCAGACTTGTGGGCAAACGATGGGCAAAGGGACTTCCCTGCCCCAGCTGTGGAGGGTGAGGCAGGCAGCAAACAGCAGCCCTGGAGCGTGGAGGGAATGGATGCTCAGCATGGCATAGCTGGGTGTCCCCAGGGCCGCAGCCACCAGGGCTTGATACCTAAGCAGCTCACAGCTGCTCCCACAGCAGGGTGGGAGCCGGGGCACGTACACAGCTCTGCCACCCACCCAAGCAGCTGGGAGTCGGGGCACATCTGGAGCTGCACCACAGGGGCAGGCTTTCCCCTGCCCGGCCTGGGCTGCCACCCGGGAACCAGCACCTGGCGCTGGGACAGGCACGGCCACCCTGCCAGTCCCCTCTCCCCTCCCCCAACTTATAAATTTATTTATCTGGTAAAAATAAAAGTTTTTGAAACGTGTAGCTAAACCATGACACCCTGACACACAGTGAGGGAAGAATTACTCAAGGTTCTGGTTTTCAGAAACTTTGCTGAGCTGTGCTGTAAATGTACCAAGGTGACATGGCAAGTCTGTAGAATTTGCTGCAGGATTAATGTCTTCAAATTCTGCGTCTATACCAGCAAACCAAACAGTTCCAGGGTGTTTTTCCAGATACTGCAGCTCACGTGTTTGTGCTGTGCAAGTGCTAGTGGCGGTTGGTTTTGACCCAGACTAGTTATCAGACTTCCAAACATAGGCCTTGGGCATGGGGCAGAGTTGAGTATGATTATGGATAATTTCCAACAGACAGTTTGAATGAGGCCATGTGTTTTTGAAGGGTAAGGCGATTTTATGTTATGAACATGTGCTGTGCTCTTCCAGTTGACTTCAATGCCACAGAGCTGTTCTGGGCTTGATTAACTGATCTTGAGCTTAACTCAGTTGGTGGAGCATGGTGCTAATAGTACCAAGGTTGTGGGTTTGATCCCTATATGGGCCATTCACTTAAGAGTTTGACTCATTGATCCTTGTGGGTCTCTTCAGACTCAGAATTCTGTGAAAACTTACTAGCAGAGACATAGGGAAATTACTGTATTTAGGGCTTACTGTGTTAATGCACAATGTTTAGTATTAGTGCTTAATTTGGACAGAATCAAGCCTAAATAAAGGTCCCTTGTGCATAAAGTCTACCTCTTTGCAGGTTTTGTTTCAGAAAAGTCACACTGAGAGTTTATTATATTGCTATCCCATCCATTACAAGAGACATTTTTTTATTGACTTGACATCACAATTAAACAAAAAGTTTCATGCCAGTGGGGCACACAGTGGTGTATTGTGTTTGGTTGGTTTCTTAAAGCCATTCAGAACAGAAAATACTAAAGGTATCCTTTCTTTTTCATTAGGAAGATGGAACATTATTTCTTTGTCTCTCTTTTTTTTTTTTTTTAATTCTCTTTCTTGTCCCTAGTATCAATTCTGACTTTAAAGTGAATGTCTTCCATAAGATTCTGCTAATAATTTTTTTTTCCCCCAGACCATGCAACTACTTCTTTACACTGTACTTCTTTTTAATTGACTTGCTAAGCTTTCTTCCAAAAGCTTCTTTTCTTTTCTTCTCCCTTTCTTTTGAAATTCTGAGAAGGCAATTTGGACAGATTTCAGTCTGTTATAGATTTTGGAAAGCTTCCAGTAGCAAAGATAGGACTAAAACAAACTGACAAAATCGATTTTTTTTAAGTTTTAGCTTTTAGTTTAGACAATTTTGACAATAATGCTGAAAGGACATTGGAAAATGTCACAGTCTGGTCAGGAAACTGCAGTATAATGTGTGGTGAATAAATAACACACCAAGTGACACTGATAAAAGAGTTCTGAGGAAAATGACACCCTCAAAATGTTTTCAAATTATTATACCCCAATTTCTGGTCCCACTTAGATCGAAATAAGTCTGCAGCAATTTCACTGACAACATCAAGATTAGATTCTTTATTCCCATAAACAATTTTTTCATGAAAGGTGAGTCTCATTGGAGTTATTTCAGTAAGAAATAGAGATAGCTCAAGCTTTTAGTGAAGGAAAGCACACCAGAAACAGAGAGATCATTATGTCAGCATTTGACATAAGCAGTGATTACATGGCACAGACTGCTGGAACATTTTCCTTTGCAGCAGCATTCCCAGGTATCAGAGGTCTGGGTGTCCAGGCTTCTTCCCTGTGAGAACTAGAGAGAGAGGAATGGGGCCAAGAAGTGGGCTGAGACAGTGTAACATCCTCTGATACAGGTACTAGAAAATATATTTACTTGTGCTTTAAAATATATAAAAACAATATATCAGCTCAGACTAAGCACTTTTCATAAATCACAAATGAAAAGAAGAGGACTGGTTGATGAGAAACTCAATATGACCCAGCAATGTGCACTTGCAGCCCAGAAAACCAACTATATCCTGGGCTGCATCAAAAGAGACGTGGCCAGCAGGTCCAAGGAGGGTTTTCTCCCCCTCTATTCCACTCTCCTGAGACCTCACCTGGAGTACTGCATCCAGCTCCAACATAAGAAGAATGTGGACCTGCTGGAGTGGTCCCGAGGAGGACCACAAAGATGATCAGAGGGCTGGAGCACCTCTTCTATGAAGAACAGGCTTGGAGAGCTGGGGTTGTTCAGCCTGGAAAAGAGAAAACTCTGGGGAGACCTTACAGCAGCCTTCCACTGCCTAAAGGGGGCTTACAAGCAAGCTGGAGAAAGGCTTTTTTACCAAGGCATATAGTGTTAAGAAGATGTGGAATGGCTTCAAACTGAGAGCATGCTTAGATTAGACATCATAAAGAAATATTTTACTGTAAGGAGGATGGGGCACTGAAATGGGTTGCCCCGAGAAACTGTGGATGCCCCATCCCTGAAAGTGTTCAGGGCCAGGTTGGATGGGACTTTGAGCAACCTAGTCTAGTGGGTGGTGTCCCTGCCTGTGGCAGGGAGCTTGGAACCAGATGATGTTTAATCTCCCTTACAACTCAAATTTTTTTATGATTCTGTGACCCTGTGATTTAAGTATGATCCTTAATTCTGAGAGTTTTGATGTAGTTCTGATTACTACATTTTCTGCAACCTGCATCATTGCAGTTCTCATTCAAGTGTAATACTTTTCAGCTTCACGACCTGATGTTGTGAAGCTGTAAAGCAGATGCACTGCTCTTCATCACCCTGCTATTCACTGGGACAAGAAGTGTGTACAGACAGGCCCATGACAGCCCTCCTAGGAGGGAGACCAACTGCCCTTTCAAAGACAATGATGTTCAAAGACTGTCCTGTCCAGTAGTGTTTGGCATAATACATAAAATGACATTTTAACAGACTTTCTATGAGGGAAGCTGGGGTAGCATTCCAGTTTACCTGCATTCTTTCCAAGAGATGTGTTGTTTCTTCTTACCTGTGACTTTGCTATGAATTTCTTCAGGTACTACCTCCCAATCAAACAAAAAGAAAACCCCCAGCCTCTTAAGAATTCTCTGTTCTTTAATGCATGAATATGCTTGAATATATAGCTGGACATTTGTAAAGCCAGGAAAATAGAAATAAAATGGCTTGCATTAATTCCAGGTGGAACGTTGCTGTCTATCATGAGAACTGAGTTTTGTCAAAGGCAAACCTTGAACCAACAGGATAAATTAGTGAATATCCATAACCAGCCAATTCCATAGCAGAAATGCCTCATTACTTTGTAATAAACCTAATTTTGTCATACTTTAATCCTTTTCTTTCCATGCAAAGTGTACATAAATATGCTCAGTCTGAGCTGATGAGTCGCTTATATATCTTTTGCAATAATAATAAATACTGTTGCTTTTCTTTCTGTCTTTGCCTCCTAAAAGCTTCCCTATCACTCCATACTTTCATTTATTCTCAGAAGGCGAAATAAGTATTTGATTCACACTGGCCAAGGCGGCAATCCTAAGCCCCAAATTTTTCCCCGTATAGGCTAAACATGCCTTTGTATTAATAAGGAACAAAAAACTCTAATAGCATAAGTGCAAAAAAATGGTGAATGTGACACATCCTCTCTGGCTTTAAGGAGGGCAGCATGTGTCGTTTGCTTCCCTTGTCTCCTCATTGTTCACAATCTCCAAGTTTGTCACCTGTCATCTTTCATAGGGCATGAGCTTGACTGAGTCCAAATGGCACACACCACTATTTCTGCCAGCAGGAGAACTCTTGAGTCTCTGAATGATTATCTAGAAAAATTGCTTTTTATGATATTTTGGTTCAGCTGACTCTGTGGTGGAGTTCTGCTGCAATTGTTTGAATAGTTTGCAATGAAGAGTGCATAAGGAATAAATGTTTACTTACTCCCCTGGGAAAAAGGGAACACTTCTGCCTGTTAAATATCTCTGAGTTCAATTCAAAGAGTGAAGTGATCCACCCAACAGTATACACCTTATCCTCAGAATTTAAAAGACATAGTTTTAGGTTGTTCAGTTATGCATTTACTTTTGCTTGTTGTTCACTGTTGACTCTCTGTCATCCAGGTGAGTTCCTGAAGCAGGTACAATATAATATCTCATTTTCTCTTCCTGGTAAGCGGTTTGGACAGCTTATACATAGATTAGCTTTCCAGCACCATTGGGATTACACTTGAGATGGTTGAATTCAGCCAGACAGGGCTAAGGGAGCCTGTTGGATTACTTTGGGTGACGTCAGCCTTCACAGGGCCATTTGATTAGCTCAAGGAGCACCAATATTTTCTTACTTGATTTGTGGCTTGGCATTCCAACAGAGGAATGAGGCAAATCCTTGACTCATCCTTAACTGGCACAGACCCTTTGATTTTAGTAAAATAATGGTAAAATGACAAATTGTCCAATACTTACCCTACCTTGAAACTGCCTGTGTAGCTCTGAATTGCATTTTTTCAGTCTAACAATATTCTGGTCTAATGGATTTGAAAAAAACAAGGGGATCTTGTTGATTTTTTTTTTGGGGGTGGGGGTGGGGTGGGGTATGTTTGTTTTGTTTTGTTAGTTTGTTTTTTAAATGAATGATTATTTGGATGTTTGATGTTGCATCTCTTCAACTTCTTACTGGAACAGGCACAATTAATAGGCTTGCCAGACCTAGAAAAAAACCCCTTCTGTATCCAAAATAAAACACTGTTACTAGTGGCAACCTCATTGGCTGTTTTAGCAGACAGACTGGGGGCTGAAGAGGTGTTGGGAGCAATCCATTCTCTGAATATGGCAAAGTCTCTTCTTTCTCATGACAATGTAGGAAGGATGTTCAAGCTAAACTTGCTTTGTGTAAAATTGCAGAGCCACAGCTTCTAACACAGGTTATTCTATAGTAAATTACTTTTAGAGCACGACAGAAATAATCAGAACAAAGCAGGCTATAGCTGCTGTCATCTGCTTTCATGTCTCCAATGGGAATTAAATTCACTAAAACAAACCGTAAAAAAAACCAGGGGTGGCTCTGTTCCTTTTCACCTGTGCCTGAATAGCTGGCTTCATCTTTCAGCTGGGTTCAGGCAAATTAGTTCATAGAGGGCTCTGGCCATCTTCCTTTCAGACTACTGGGAAAAACTTAAAATCCTTTTGTTTAGTGAAAATTGCAGAGGCCATTCACTGCCAAAATGGTTCTGTGGGTGCTAAAGGACTGAGATGTAAGCTAAGCAATAATTAGAGCAAGGAACTGTCCAGTGGAGATCTTTTTGTACCCAAAATGTCTCTGGCCTCAATTCAGAAGAAGGAAATTCAGGATATCCTGAGTGCAGTCTTGGGGTTCACCCAGATGGTAGCACAGGAGACACATTCGATGCAGATGCCTGTGTTCACCCCATGTTCGCTAGTGCAGCCAATCCACGTGCACAACAGCCACACTGTGAGCTGAGACTTGCGAAGGGATGGGACGACACCACCAGGCTGGAGGTCCACAGCACGAGCAGCATCCTCTGAACTAGCCAGTAGCCAAACAGTTGAGCAGGAGGCTTTAGGTGTCAGGTACTGGGCATTATCTGAACCCAAGGAGAAGCCAGGCACTGCAGCTACAATAGGGTCATAAAGGCAGGAGTGGGAACACCACAGCAATGAGCCTTGAGAAATCAGAGTCACCACAGTCATCACACATCTGCCCAAACCCATCTGTAACGGACTCAGACTTTGCTGCCAGCACAGACTGCAGTGGGGAGTTGTGACAGTGCTCAGGAGACCAATGGCCCCTGGACAGCTGCAATTGCTGCAGCTGCTCCTCCTTCAACACCCCCATTTCACCCACTACAGACACAGTAAAAATAAGTAGTCCCTGGTGTTCAGGGGGCTTCAGGACCTGCTCATGCTACATTTCTTGGCCATTACTGCCATTACTCTCTTTCCATCTTTATCTACCTCTGGTCTGACCTGTGAACCAAAATCTAGGCACACTTCATACATCATTCCATGTATACTTACTTCCTTTTTTCTTTGCCACTGGAAAGAATGACAAGTTTCTCCACAACATAATTTTGTATTATTGATGCACACTACTTACAATTGTGTGTATTTATTGTTTGTGTTTAATCTTTTCTCTGCTGTGTCCTAGGAACACATGCCTGAGAGGTCATTATTTACCCAAGACAACGATAACATATTTTATTATATTTTATTTTAGAATTATAATGAAGAAATGGTGCCTCAGTCCACAGGGGCTGGAAGTTCATAAAGCAAGGATTATTTAGTGCAGTAGTTGATGTGGTAAATTATTTACCTCTTAAGTTTCCAGAATGGATGAGGGATTGTTTTACAGGTTTATAGTAGGATGGCATCAATCAATGGGAAAAATTCACTTCATTGATGAGCAGGTCTTTGCATACTTAGCAGGTCTTTGACTAAAAGACAACTTTGAGTGAGTGAGAAAAAATAATAGGAAATTTATTCCCTGGAGGAATCTTATTTGTATGTAAACGCCTCAAGCGAAATAAAGCAGATAGGACTGGCATAGGTAGGGTACTGATCTAGACTCACCTGTTGAGGGCATAGCTACACTTGTCCAAGACAGCTGACCATCAAGTACTGTACCACACACTGACCAGACCCAAAGTCTTTTCTAAGTATTCTGTACTGACTATGACCACAGGTTGTTCAGGATTTGTACAAAAGAAGGACATTCATACAAAGTGTTTCCTAATGTTACAGATTCCCATGCCTGCAGACATTGCTCAATCTGTAGACTTGATTTTGAATGAATTATTTTTCAGTAATCAGTCATATTTAATCTAGAATAAACCCCATGTTACATATTTAATTTTACTGTCACAGTTCAGCTTGGATTATAGATAATCCAAAGGTTGAGATACAGTTGTAGTTCCACTTCAACAGAAGCAAAGACCACTTCACTGCATTTAATATTCATAAGGGAGTAGAAATTTCACTCAGAGTGTAAAAAAAGACTCATGGCAGTTCTCACCACATGACAATACTATAGGAGGCAATCTCTGAAATTAGGAGGAAAAGGTTTTAAAACAAATAAAAGAAGTAGTTTTTACACAGTGGATTGAAAAAAATATTAAAGAAAGATTAACGAACTGGAGTGAGGAAAGGAAAGCAAGAGAAATTCCAATTAGGAAAATATTTTCATGAAGAGCATGGTTAAACACAGGAACATGTTGCCCAGAGAGGCTGCAGAATGTCCATCCTTGGAGATTTCTAAAGCTCTCACGGGCAAGGGCCCAAGCAACCTGATCTAACATTGAAGTTAATCCTAAAATGTGCAGGATGTTGGACTAGGTAACCTCTAGAGATCCGACCAACCTGCAATAATATATGATCCTGCACACTACTGAATTTTGTTTCTGAGGGGGATTGAGGGATAAAGACCATATCAGGAAATTCAAACAGGGATTAGACAAATCCATTGACAATGTGTCCACAAACAGATAGTAAAGAAACAGGCGGTGAGGTGCCCTTCAACATCCCTGATGATTATGGATGCTGGGGATGAACAAAAAGAGTACTGGATGCACTATGCTCAGGTATTCTCCCTAAGTAGCACCTCCTGTTGACATAGTAAGAGGAAAATACTTGGTAAATGAATAGTTGGTCTGATCAACAGGACATATCTTTTTATCATTATATCTTCTTGCTTGACTAATTGCTTGGATACAATACTATTGCTGCTGTGTTGCTGTTAGATTTCCTGGATCCAGGATTTGAATTACAAATGATGTTCAGTGCAGAAGATGTGAGCTCTGGCAGACTGGAATTTACTATGGGACAACTCAGCTTTGTATATTGGGATTAAGCCAGTTTCTATTTCACTAAGATAGAAATTTAGGGAAAAAATCTGGGCTATACCTCAGAAAAAAGGATCAAATTCACTGTATGTTTAAAGCGTAAAAAATATTTTTCATACTTAGATGGGTTCAGCAAAAAGCAAATTAAAATCTTAGGTAGCAAATAAATGCCTATAAGTGTATCTCAGCATACATTTACTAAGAAAAGCCTGTAAACAAATACTTATATTTAAACCTGTGTGGTAGTCAAGATGACTTAACTATTCAGCAGGCCTGAAGTGCCCTCCCTAAGAGGCATTCTTTCTAGAGTTGGGATCTAAAGCCTTCACTCTGTAAAAGAGTCTGGTCATACACAGGTTCCTCCTGCCCTACTGAGGACATTGTGATTATCCAAGCTATGAATACCTCCTGGAGCTTCTAGGCTAGCATGCAATCTCAGCCTCACTGGAATAGTCCCATCTGTCTATAGCATAATAATTCACTCGTTATTCCTTAGTAAAGGGTAGAGAAAGTCATCACTCTGGGAATTTACAATCCCCTTTAGTCGTCCACTGTGCCAGAACCATAACAACAGCTTTCATTATTGTGCTCTAGTTTTAATGGATTATCCTTTTTATTGCTGGCTGCATTTGCAGTTTGCAGAAATAAACCAAAAATTATTCATTATATTAAAAAATTCTCCAATCTTCATTAATGTTGCTCTCTTTAGTGTTATTTATTGAATGATTAAATTACCATTAGCAGATGGTAACTGAAGTATATAAAATGCAAATGCTTACAATATCAAGCAGGCATATTTTACTGACAAAATTTAATATAAGTGCACATCATGATAGCTCTGTTTTTGTGTAGAGAATAGGAGATAATGGGGATGCATACCATGCCTCTCTTAGATTAATTAATCTATTTATTCAACAAATCAAGCTGATGCCAGTAGTTTGGTTAACAATATGGAAAGATAGGTGATATTTGAGCATATGGTCTGCAGTTAAAATGAACTTTGTTGCTCGATAGTAGAACTTTGCCTTGTGATTCTAAATTTTAATGGTACACCACCAGAAGCTTAAGTCATATTAGAGAACAAGGTTGTAAATTGTTTTGCAGTCTTACTCTGAAGCCTCAATAATCCTGTTTTACAAATGAGACTCAAAGCACTGAGATACGGACTCTAAATAGCTGAATAAAAGAGAAAACGTTCTTTTTCTGGTCACCAGGGTCCTCCACATTCTCCATGCAGTTTTTTTTGAACTTGTATACCAAATTCCCATTGATTTCAGTGGGAATTAGACAAATAACATATATTCAGAGCTGTAGCCCTTGCAGACTGTAATATAAAGTTAATGGGAATCATACGAAATGTCCCCATTGTCTCATTTCCTGATTCAGCAGGATTAGTTCTTCCTTTATGTATCTAATTCAGCGGAAGACATTTGAAAAGTCCTGAAAACATTAGGGTAACTGTACAGTGGGGACTCCCCCATGCACACGTTCTTTCTTAATGTACCTGGGACTGGGACAACTCCCTCTCATTACAGAGACAAATGAAAAGTGCTATTTCTGGTGGGGGTAGCTGTAGCAAAACAATTGCATTTGCTGTATTATTCCTTCCCTCTCTAATCACCCCGTCATACTACAGCCTTTACAAACCACAAAGCCAGCTGACACAGGGCACAGAATTATTCCTTCTTGCCTGAATAGAAATTTGTGATGCAGCCTGGATGTTACAAGCTTGCATTTGCTTAGTTGCAGATTGTTTGTGACAAATGAAAGGCCAGCAGTAATGAGGAGATGGGGTATAAATGTAATGATAAAGTAAATTAACTGTTTACAACATATGTATGTTACATGTCCATGGAAATGAAGGTGAGGAAGGAAAGGGTTTAGTTAACTAATGGAAGATAGTAAGAAGAATCAGAACAAACATTCTCTAGAACAAAAATAAAGGGTATACAGTGTTGTTGTATATAGGCTATTTCTACAGTTTTAAGGTCAGACATGTATCCTTTTACTTGAGGGATTTAATTTACATTTAAAATAAAAAAAACTTATTGCAATTGCACTGCTTTCAAAGTATAGCTTCATGTGTCTGCTGACCATTTCCTTCCAGGCCTCCTCAAGTAGATTGAAATATTTGGACTTCTCAGGTCATATCCAAGAGGCCATAGCATAGAGGAAAGACAAGCAACAATGATTTCTTTTCTCAGTAAATGTGGATGGGCAGGAAAGGACTATCAGCTGTGGAGAGGTGTAACTTCTGCTTTCCCCTCAAACTCATATATTTGTGACTTGAAATTTAGCCAAGAGCCTGAGGGTCCATAATGCTGCAAGAAAAAAGAGGTCATTTAAAACCAAGGAAGAGGTTTCTATGCTGGGTGATTATGAGAAGGGATATCATTACAGCTGGAAAGTAGACTGAAGATTGACTTTGATGGAGAGTCTTATTATATGTAAAAGTTAATACTTTCTTGGGAGTGTAGTGAATTCTAAGTATTTACTT
>WEIV01003527.1:0-19724 GCA_013390005.1 Calyptomena viridis
AGCAGTGTGGGACAGGGGCTTTGCAGCCCATCCCCCTGTTCCTGGGGGGCGGGAAGGAACACCTGACTGTTGCAAGGTTAGTGCTGAGTTATTAGCTTTGCTTTCCCTGCCTGGAAGAGTTCAGAACAGCCCTTTTAGGTACATCTTGACCTGTGGAGGGTGAAGGCTTCCCTGTCCCTTCTGTCTGTCCCACAGGATATCTGGCATCAACAGCTCTGTTTATAGGTTACACGGAGCTAAAAACGCTTTACAGGAGCAGCCTTATAGCACCAGTCCACTTGAAAAATAGAGGAGAATGAGGCATGTTATTACAGCAACACGATCAATACATCAGCAAGTCTGACAGTCAACAGTACAGACCTTGCAGGCTTTCCCCATCCTAAGCAAGATTGAGGCTAATGGAAGCAGGGTTGGGAGAGTACAAGGGGACTAAACATGTTGCCAGCTTGGCTAAGGCAGTGTGTGTGTCTACTGAAGCCTAGGAAAGGGTAGAGATGTAGAAAAGGAGCAAGATAGCAGGGTCTGGAAATTTCTGTCCATAGGCAGATGGCTGGATGCATGTTGTGAAGGACAGCATGTGTCCTGCCTAACAAAGAATCACTCTCTGACAAATGGGACTTGGGGGATGGGGTGAAAATAGGGGGGATGCTGGCAGTTTCATTTCAGGTTAATGAAAATATGATTAACAGTTGTAATTAACTGATGAAACGGTGGCTAGTTCTCTGCCCCCTCCTGATGATTTATGTGGTGCAGAGACTGCCAGTGTCCATGGTTTCTGCTTATGGCAGCACTCTTCAGTATCTCAAACTTTGTCTCTAACTTGGCCCTGGAGGAGGATTTCCATGGCTCTTAGTGCTGAGAACAGTGTGTGGTGCTGCCCTGCACCCTGGGCTTCCTGAGCCTGATCCCAGCTCTGTCTGGCTGGGAGGGCTCACAGCAGTGAAGGGAGTGCTGACAAGAACTGGGAGAGGATGTTTATCTGTGATGGTGCAGCTGCTCAACAGCAAGGCTGGGAGATGAAGTGGTCACTGAGGGCTGCAGGCTGAGCTGCTCGGGCACCTTTGATGATGAGATGGCATTTCCTGATATGAGGGGCTGTCTGTGCCTCTTACTGTGTGCCCTAGAACTGTAACACGTGCCAGGACTCAGACCAGAGGAACCTGGGGTGTGCTCACAGGTTGGAGCCGTGTCCCAGGTTCACCTTGTGGGCTGACTGAGCTTTTGCAAGCAGTTGTCTCCTCAGCAGGTCTCCCAGTCCCTCATTCCCCAGTGCTGTGGTTATGTTCCCTGAGGGAGGGGGTGACCCAGCCACAAAGCACAACTGCTGCTGCATCGTCTGTGAATTAGTGCCCTTCTCCTTTCAGCAGCACATTTGTGGCGGGTCACTACTGCAAAGTACCAAGAGTGATCATCCTTGCCTGTCTTATCCAGGCAAGCATTTCTAGACTGTAAAACAGGAATAAAAGCACCCATGGAGCTGAACTTGCCAGTTTAAAAATCTAGAAAAACCTGTACAAATAAGAGGACAATACTAGAGGAAGACATGGAATGCATGAACTCCTAATGTGAGTAGGGCAGCTGCAGGGGTGACAGGGAAAGAACTTTGGTTTATTCCAGTATGAGGGTGGCATTTGTCCCCACAATGAAGACAGATGGCACTTCTGATACTTGTGCCCAAGGTGAATCAGAAACTGGTGCTCTGTCCCATCTGAATAGCTATTGCTTTTTGCTGGAGCAATGGTTAAGGATGTGCTTTTGCTGTAGAGGGGAAGAACAGGGCAAGTGAGCTATATTTTGTTTGTCTGATTATATATGCATGATCTAAAAAAAGTGACTCTCCATTTTCTCTAAGGATACCTGATGAGCATTAAAAATACAATTGCAAGAATAATCAGGTCAGACTTCAAACAAATGCAGGGAAGCAGATCTGTTGAAGAAATAGATACCCTGTTATGTCACGCTTTGTCTGAACAGCTCTTTAAAAAAATTATCTTTTTGGAGATGAAACCAACGCATTTCAACCCACTTGCCCAAAAGCTGTGGGTAGCCAAGGAGTTCTAATGGCAAAGAAAAGCAAATACCATAGTTTTACAGGGCCTTTCCAGAGCTTACAGCAGTGCATGGCTGATACAGGCTTTCAGAGAGGGCATGTGCCTGTGGCTTATGGTGGGTGCAAACACAGGGTTAGGGGATGGCCCTGAAGGCAGGGAACTGACACCTCTTCCACGAACCCTTGCTGCTGCTTTGGCAGGGTGAGTTTGGAGGAAAGGAATGAGCCCATTGCAGTAAGCCCATGGTACATCTGTGGTAGCACAGGCTGGCAAATGCTTCATGCCGAGTCTGGTTGAGAGGTGTGAGGATAAAGCCAGATTGTGAGGAAGCTTTTTCTTCCAGCAGTGCCAGGGTCAGAGGTGCTACCAGCTGTCTGTGGGGTGCTGCCAGCTGTGCAGGGAAACTGAACTTCCCTATCTCTCAAAAACAAAGCCAGTGATTTCTGTCTGGCTGGGACAGTTGTGTAGGCAGAGAACTTGTGCAGAGCTGCAGTTGCTGGGCAGGGGTTCAGATCCCTACTTTTGTTCCTTACCTTGCTGGGCAAGTTTACAGGTGGGGCCTGTTGGAGCAGTAAGAGCTTGTAGCTCTACTGAAAAGCAGTAACTTGAAGAAGGAACTATCCATAGCTTATCTTGGAAAAAAATCCAGATACACAAAAATGCCATCTTACAGTCACTTTACCTGCAGAGGGCCACTTTCATGCATCACTGGGATGCAAATGCTTGAATAAGCTTCAGTTTAAATGGAAGTTCATCTGGGAAGGGAAAGCAGAGATCTCTATGGACATGTCCACTCACCAGAAATGCATTAGGTGACCTGAACAACAGTGACACGTGTCTGCAGGTGACACTGTTATTGTTTTACAGCTTTTCATGTGAGCAAATGAGTCTCACAAAGATGCTCTGGGTATCCTGGGCTGTTAGGTGTGCTAGGAAGGGGGAGAGGAGAAGCTGCTCTGAGGAGACAGGACTACACATTGTGCTGGAGTGCTTGGACTCTTCTGGAGTCCAGAGTGGCTCTGGGATCAGTCTCCTTCCTTAGGAACCAGGGAGCTCCCTGCCTGATGTTCTGTTGCTTCTCTGCAAGTATAAACATATGTAAATAAATCATCTGTGTCTGCACACCCCACTGCTGCTTCCCTGCAACCTGCTGTCACTGCACTGGGGCTCAGGGGCTGTCTGTCCCAAAAGACAAAACCCCTGGGCAGTGCTACAGGCACACTCTACTCTGGGGGCAGAGTGGTTAGGAAGTGGCCCAGCAGAAAAGGACCTGGGGGTGTTGGTTCACAGTGGCCTAACAGTGTGTGCCCAGGTGGCCAAGAATGACACCTGTCTTGTACCAGCAATAGTGTGGCAGCAGGACTAGGGCAGTGACTGTGTACCTGTACTTGGCACTGCTGAGGCCACACCTCAAGTCCTGTGTCCAGTTCTGGGCCCCTCAGTTCAGGAAGGGTATTGAAGTGTTGGAGCAAATCCAGAGAAGGGCCAACGGATCTGGGAAAGGGTCTAGAGGGTAAGTCCCATGAGGAGTGGCCGGTGGAGTTAGGGTTGTATAGCCTGGAGAGAAGGAGGCTCAGAGGGACCTTATTGCTCTCCACATAAACCTGACAGGAGGTTGTAGCCAGGTGGGGGTTGGTCTCTTCTCCCAGCCAACAAGTGACAGGACAAGAGGACATAGCCTCAAGCTGTGCCAGAGCATGTTTAGGTTGGACATGAGGAGCAATTGCTTCATAGAAAGGGTGATCAGACATTGGTGTGAGCTGCCAGGGGAGACGGTGGAGTCGCGTCTTTGGAGGTCTTTAAGGAAAGACTGGACGTGGCACTCGGTGCCAGGGTCTGGTTGGCAAGGCGGCGTTTTGATCATAGGTTGGACTCGATGATCTCGGAGGCCTTTTGCAACCTAAATGAATCTGCGTTTCTGTGCAAACTGCGCGGGCCCGGCGCCGGGGGGCTGCGGGAAGGCTGTCCCNTCGCTGTATGCCCTGGAAGCCTGGGGGGCATCAGGGTATCATCGTGGGCTGGGCGAGGGACGGGGTTGTTCTGCTCTGCCCTGATGCAGCATCACCTCGAGTCCTGGGGGCAATTTTGGGCACCACAATGTAAGAGACATTAAGCCATTAGGAAGCATCCAAAGGAGGCCACGAGGATGGTGACGGGTCTAGAGGGGAAGCTGTATGGGCATTGAATGGCTGAGGTCACTTGGTGTGTTCAGCTGGAGAAGAGACTGAGGGAAAAGCTCATCAGGGTCTGCAGCCGCCTCATGAGGGGCAGGCACTGATCTCTTCTCTGTGGTGACCAGTGACAGGACCTGAGGGAATGGTTGGGAGGTTTGTGTTGGACATTAGGAAAAGGCTCTTCACCCAGAGGGTGGTCAGACACTGGAACAGGCTACCCAGGGAGGCAGTCACAGCTTGACAGAGCTCAAGGAGCATTTGGACGATGCTCTCAGGCATGTCGTGGGATTCTGGAGGTGTCCTGTGCAGTGCCAGCAGTTGGACTTTGGTCCTTGTGGGTCCCTTGCGACTTTATCCCTCTTATATCCCTTGCAACTCGGAATATTCTGTGATTCTATCTGATACTTTTTTCCTGACAGGGTGGTGGAGCTGGTCAGAGCCATGGGGTGGCAGTGCCTGCTGTGGCCATCCCGGTCTGGATGTAGGCTCCTCCACTGGGCCCCTCTGGGATAGCACCTCTGTGCTAAGGACAGCACCTCTGGCCCCGAGACTGGCCTGGGCTTGGCACTGGATGGAGCTTTTTCTCTCTGGAGCAGTCGATTCCAGGCTCGCATTGATTTCCATTTGAGTCAGACACTTCCTAAAAAGCCCAGAGGGAGCTTGCACAGCATCTGTATTGCTGTGGATTCCAGAGTCTTGCCAGGGATCTGGGTGTGTGAATAGCTGAGGGAATCCCTCTGTAACCTCCTGACACAGGGTATTCTGGTGCTAGTCAGTGTCAAAGGATGACCTTCCCTTTTGGAAGGAGGTCCTGACCTGCACAGCCCGGTGCCTCCCCAGATGTGGCTTCCCTTTCCTCATTGTTGCAGGAAAATGTGCAGCTGTTATCATAGAATGGCCTGGGTTGGAAGGGACCTCAAAAGTCACCCCAATCACAGTGACATGTGATACAGTTTGCCATGGGCAGGGACACTTACTAGAGTAGATTGCTCCAAGCCCCATCTGGTTCTGGCCTTGAACACTTGCAGGGATGAGGCATCCACTGCTTCTCTGGGTGACCTGTGCCAGGGCCTCACCACCCTCACAGGGAAGAATTTTTTCCTAGTATCTAACCTAAACCTGTCAGTTGGAAGCCACTCCCCCCTTGTTCTGTCACTCCATTCTCATGTAAAAAGTCTCTTTCCATTTTTTTGTTGGCTCCCTTCAGTTACTGGAAGGCTTCTCTTCTCCAGGCTGAACAATTCCAATTCTCTCAGCCTTTCCTCGTAGCAGAGGTTTTCTAATAATCTGGGTGGTCTCCTCTGGACTTGCTCCAACAGCTCCATGTCCTTCCTGTGCTGGGGACTCCAGAGCTGGAGGCAGCACTGAAGGTGGGATCTCCCCAAAAACATTTACAACAGCAAGGACTCATTCAGGCTGTCACCTCCCAGTACCTCAGTACCTTTCAGAGTTGTGTAATCCCACTGTAAAACACTTCTCATGGACTGTGGTGGTGTTCCTTGGCACTGTCCTCAGGACCAGGGCTGGGGCTCTTCCTTGGTTCAATTAGTGCACAGCACTGCCTGACTCCTGAGACTGTGGAGTTTGTCTGTGAAGGAAAGGCAGCTTTGTTTCTTTTCACAGGACTTTAATAGCAATGAGTTTGCCAAGTATCAGCCCAGGTTAAAAAAGTACCTCTAGCAGCAAGTATTAAACTTTCACAGGAGCTGAACCTGGTTCATATGGGTGGGTTCTCATCCATTTTCATCTGACAAAGCTTTTTTGTTCTGGTTAAATTTTTTTACCTTCTAATGGGAAGACTTATCAGGCCTTTCCATCTTTCTCGAAGTGATGAAAACTCTTCATTGCTTTTCAGGTTGGTAAAATGGGAGTGAAAAAAGGGACTAAGGCAGTAACTACCTGCTCAAATATTCTGACTTCTTTGTCACTCGGGTGAAAATAGAAGGATAAAAAGGAGAAAAGAATTGAAAGATTGTTCTGTTTCCTCTGAAAAATTCATCTTTCTACCAGCCAGAACAGCAGTAAGAGAGCTTAAAGTGGAAATGTAAGACCTTGAAGAAAAATAAAGTTTTTCAGAAGTTTCATTTTACATTTTTAAAGTAAAAATTGAGATTTTTTTAAGGTACAAAATTCAGCAGAAAATACTTAAAAATCTATCAGGATCACATCCTTGCAACTTCAGTTCTTCCTACTAGGGTGTTGCTGAAGCCTGCAGCAGGTGATGTGCAGTGAAGTCTGTTTAGTTCTCGGTGGTGACTCCTCAGCTCCATCACATCACTGCATTGTCTTTGCCTCCTAATTCCCCTCTATCTCCTTCAAACAAAGGGATTTGGAGCCCTCTCAGCTGCTGGCCTTGCCTGTGTACACTAGAAGACCAAATTCCCTGAGGAAGCCGAGAGCTGCAAGTGGCCAAGTGAGTGTTGCAGTGGTTTAGGGGCTGCCAAGCACAAGTGCCATGTCCAGAGCAGAGGCCAAACAGGTGCCTGCACAGGTGACCATGAGTGTGGCTGCTTTACACTCCCAATTAAAAATATCATGTAAAAGGCAGTAAATTAAATCCACATGATGAATCCTTCCTTGGCCAACAGCAGTTGGCCATCCACAGCTGTCCCAGATGTGCTTGCTGTGGGCTGGAGGCCAAGGACAGCTGGCTGCTGATCTGGGAAGCTCAAGCTGCAGCTGCAAAATCCAAGCCAGGCAAAGGCATCAGATGGCTCAAAATTACTCCCTGGGGTCTGTGGTGAGACTTGATTGGTGTGGTAATTGTAGGAGGGGTAGGCAGTGCTTGCTGAGTGTGCTTTGCATGGCTTTCAGTGTGCCTGGATTCACTCTGATGGCCCTGCTTTTACATATGTGCCTTCCCACATTTCTACTTGCCCAGCTTCCCTCTTCCCTGACCTCTACACTCCATATTTTCTTTTATAGCTGTTGTTATTGGAGTAAATGAAGTACTTGGCTGTTAGATCAGCTTTTTCAGGAAGTTGTGCTTCCTTATAAACAGATGAGCTTTTTTGCAAACCTGATATTCTCTACCTTGACTTAATTAGTTTTTTTTAGCCCCAGGTTTTCTCTTGTGGAGTTTGGGTTTGGTGTTTTTGGGTTTTTTTGTAGGGATGTTGTTTGTGGGTTGTGGGGTTTTTTCACCTTCATTTTTAACCTTCTGCTCTTTACTAAGCTTTTCCCCTACTATGTATCCTCATGTTACTGAAGTGTTCAGGCAGTGAAGCCTGATGCTCAGGATTTGGGAGATGAAAATGGAATCTGCCTCTTTTACCTTACCCCACTCCATGCTGTGCATATGCATCAATACAGCCCAATTTCCTGACCCCCATGGATCTTCTTTCAGGCACTTCTGCCTCACTGAGTGCTTGTATTCAATGTGGGTTTGGGGTTTTTTTTTCTTTTGCCTATTGTAGGATCTGCTTCTTTCCTTGGTAGTACTCATCACTATTGTATTAGAGTGCTTCACACATGGTAATGAATTTAATTTCACACCACCACTACTGGAAGACAGGTTATTTTTATCTTCTCTTTAGATTTGTGAGAATTGACATGCAGAGCTTGAAGCAGAGAAGCAGTGAATGCTTTTGGCTGTCAAGATGAAGATATCTAGGGTCACGATTTTGGAATACTTAGCCCCAGAGGGTTCTCTGCATCCTCAGTATGCAGTTATGAGTGCAGCTGCTCCTCAGTAACAGTAGTGGGTGCCTGGCACATCTGTAAGGCAGACCCAGGGGATCTCATACTCCTGGGAATGAAAGCAAGTGGCTCCCTATGGAAAGCTGGGTTTGAGTTGTTCTGTAAGTGCTTTGTAAGAGCCAGAGGCACCACCTGCTCCCACAAGATGAGCATCTTCTGTCTTTCTGCAGCTTTATGGCTGTCTGCTATTAATCCCTCATTATCAGCAACAAATAGCAGTTCCCCATAAACAGGAACTGGTGCTCCTTCATTGTGCTAATTCAGTCTGGGGGAGATGCATTTGGCTGGCTGAAAGCTGGAGGTCCTGTAGTGAGGTAATAGGATTATATAATTAAACACTATCATAATTTGCTGCTCTTTTATCTGTATGTGAGGGCATCAGGGAAGCTCTGAATCCTGGCGCTCCTGATTTGAGTGCTTAACTCTGTAACCTGGTGGGTATTGTTTTGGAGGCACTTCAGACTGTTGGCAGCAGACACTGGTGGCCATAGCAGTGTTTATGGGCTTTAGTCCTCTCCCCACATACTTTGGCTGCTGTCCAGGGTCCTATGTCTTCAGCCCAGCACTTAACCAGTGTGGCCTTGTCTCAGTTGTTCCTACTTCCCCTGCTAGTCCCAAAATCCCTGACTTGACAGGTAGGGCTGTCAGCCACCGAACACCCTCTTGTCTCTCTTAATTATTTCAGATCTTCCCTCCTCTCCAAATACTTTCCTCAGCTTTCTTTGTCAACTCAAAGGAGACCCTGGTCTCATCACAGCTGCAAACCAAACACCAAAGGCACACAGGTGTTGTTGAACTTCATGTACAAAGGCTATTGGGGGGAAAAGAATCCCAAAGGAAGTGTGAACTCTGCACTCAGGGACCTACAACATCTGCAGACTGACTGTAGTTTCACCAAACCAGGTGCATTCCTACTGTGGATGTTTGGCATGTGCTTGTGCCCTTGCTTTTCAAAGGGCATTCAGAAAGGTTGCTTGAGGGCTGAATGGAGTCCAGCTCTCTGCAGCACTATGGGAAATATGTTTCTTTGTCCCTTGCATTTCTGCTTCTGTTAATAGTGTTGTTGGCCAACACTCTACCAGGGATAATTATATGGACTTCAAGTAATATCATGTGATCATTTTCCTTGTGGATCGATGCTTGGGTTGGCTCAGCAACAGCTACAGAGCATGTGTGTGAGCAAGGGATGGGAGAGGAATACCAGGGAAAAGGATGGTGGCAATTCCTGCTGGAATATGTGACTAATTGCTGTGCTTTGAATCCAGGGGATTTGAGAAATGTCGGTACAGAGGCTGATTAATTAGTGGTGATGTCATTCTGTTGGCAATTCCAGGGCAGGCCAGCTGAAACATCACCTTTGGATGTAGATATAATCCTCAACATAGTAATCTGCATTAAAGAAGTGCATAATGTGTAGCTGCTTTAAGACAGCCATAGCAAAGCTGAAAATCCTGTCACTGTCAAGGCAGGAAAAGGGAGTTTGCCCTTTTGTTGTGCAATTTGATTGAGGAAAGTGTCTGTGCTTCTCTGAGGGCAGTCACTTAGGGAATGTGTCTGTCCTAGAGGAGTTGTAGCTTCATCCAGTTACCCTGTTTTCACTCCCTGGCTTCCTTGGCATCTGAAGACTGCTTCACTGAACCCCTCCCACGTCCCCCCCAAAAATTAGGAAGGGCTGAAGTTTTGCAGACATCCTGTGTTGGGCTGTGTTCAGGGCTGCCACACTGCACCTCGCCTTGCTTGCCCTGTAGCAAGAGGCTTGAATTTGGAGGAATCTTTGCAGATTGCCAAAATAGCCCTTTGGTAAAAGTGGGCTGATTTCTCATTTTATCTGGGGACAAAGCTTCCATCATTGCCTCCTAATAGTACTGAAGTAAAAAACTCGAGAGGGCTTGTCTTCCTCCAATGGTCTGTGAAAGCCCTTTCTGCCTGGGGGCTGCTTTGGCTTTGTGGAAAAAGGTAGAGGAGCAAGAGACATTTGGAGTTATTGGGGTGAGCTCCTCCTTCCCCCACAGCCTCTTCTCAGTGTCTTTTCCTCTGTTGATGGGTTCTGCTTTCTTCCCACCTGATATTTTTTTCCTCTTTATATAATTTTTTTCAATTTTGTTGTTGGCAGCTTCTCTGTTTCAGATCCTCTTCAAACTTAATTAATGTGGTGCTTATTCCCTCTTCCAGATCGGTAATTACTATATTTAATAAGACTAGATCTAGTCCTGATCTGAGCATTACCTCCTGCTATCTTGCCACATTTGTGCCATGATGTTACAGCTCACAGTAATGCAGTAGCACATCAGTCCATGCAAAAAGGTCAGAATGGCTTTCTTTTCATGTAAAGAACAAAAATACACGTCAGACCTAGGAAAACAGACTTCAGCTTGTGTTTCTAAATAGAAAGTGAAAAGAGAAGCTGCTGTAGTGGTACTCTTCCTGTGGCACAGCTCCTGACATCTTGGGTGGCTCCAGATCTGCAATCCACAGAGCAAAGTCTGTTCTGCTGCTTCTGGGAAAATACATGAGCCTGCTCCCTCTGTGAAAGGGGATTGTGGGCTCCTGCAATTTAGAAAGCCTTTTTCTTCTCTTTCTGCCTTTCTAATTATCTCTGCATCTGCAAATTGCCAGGTTTTCATCAAAATCTTGGGGGTTTGTATGTGGAGAAATTTCCACTTATGAAAGAAAATAAATGTCTCACTGACAACCTCTGGGTGGGGGCCTTTGAGATGTTTCCCACATAGCTTTCCTGGTGGAGGTGGTGGTTGGCAATCTTGGGGTTGCGTATCTAATGCCTAATGCTTCCCACTGATCTTTTGTATAAGAAATGTAACAAAGTAGCCTGATTAACTGGGATTGAAGGAATTAAGCCTGTGTTTGTGGAGATAGTGATCAATGAGGTCTCTCTTAACACACTTGTTACTCTGGGCTTCATTTGATTGGCGTATCAGCAGCTACACACCATGAATTACCTTGATGGATTCCCCTGTGCATCTGAATTTAAAAGAGATGAGGCACAGGGTTGTTTTAGTTAATATTCCAGTGTGCTGTGCAGTTTGCCTTGACTCATAACCTCCGTTCTTTCACTTCTAAAGTCCTGTCCATGGAAATTGCACTGCAGCTATCCTTGAACTTACCTCTGGGCTTTCTGTAGCTCCCATGTTCCTTGATCCAAGAGTCCTTTTTGCCTGGACCATTCCTTAAACAGTGTATGCCTTGAGGAGGGAGCAAGTGCTGTGAGACTGAGGAGGGTTAATTACTGACACAAGCTCTTGGCAGGACCAGGCAGGTTCTCCCAGGTGACCAGCTGGGGCTGGTGGCATAGATCCTGGAGAGAATGAGCTAAAGAAGTGTTCCTGGATGCATGTGGGTCTACAGGAGAAATTTTGGTGCTCCCCACTGCAGCCCATTAGCTCAGTGAAGTGAGAGGCTGCCTTCCGAGGATTAGAAAGCACTTGAGGATGTCATTTACTCAGGCAGATTTCCCAGCTGACTGAGCATTCTTATTCCACTAATTACAAATCAAGAGGGTGGTGTGTGCATTGGCTCCCACACAGGAGGAGCTCTCCTCCCTAATGGTGGGGCTGGCTGCTCTGGGAAAAGCAGAATGGATCCTGATCATTATTAACCCCTCCCCCCCAAATCAGCTGGAACAAACTAAAGCTTTCTCTGGTAAATTCTGCAAAGTTTGGTGCTCAGATGCTGCAGCTGGTGCCCTCTACATTCTGGGGCCCAAGTCCAGCCCTGCAGGTGAAGTCTCTTGGCACGGGGGCTCAATCAGAGCCAGGACCCTGATTCACACTGGCTGCTGCTTTGGAGTCCCCAGAATAGCCCAGGACCTGGGACTTGGGAGGCACATGAAGGAAATAAACTTGAATTTTTGGTAGGTGTTTGACCAAGTCATTTTAGGACTGTCTTGCTCTGACTGCTTTTCAGCTGGTGTGGGAGGGAGAACGCTTAGGCCAAGTTGCTGTTTTAAATTTCCCAGTATTGAAGGCTGTTGGGCTTTGGGATATGGAGCTCAGAGGAAACATCAGTGCAACTAGCTTCAAGGCTTCCCTCTGTGCAGGGCTTTTCTGGATCATGCAGTTTGGCCAGTTATAGTATTGCTGCTTTGGGGGCAGTTACAAAATCTCTTCTCATTTTGTGTGTCCTTTGATTCCCTGGGTCTGTGTTTTCCTGTTTGGCTGAGGCGGGCTGCATTTCCAGAGGCTCCATCTCCCATTGCCAGGCAGCTGATAGCAGCAGAACATCTGCCTGTCTCTGTGCCCTGTGGCTCTTCCTCCCATGCAGAACTGCTTTGCCTCTGCCATGTGCCTTCCTGTCATCAAATGCCCGACTCCTCTTGCTGTTTGTCTCTGATCTGTTTATACTAAAAAATAACAACCCTCCTAAAGCAGACAGGCTCTGGGAGGGCACTGACTATCAGTTGTACATTTGTAGTCACAACTACAACTGGATTCTCAGAAGCACTGTGCCAGGAAGGAGTTCCAGCTGCCTGCCCTGGGACCTATAGCCTCATGTCTGTCTGCCTCAGGGTTGGCCCAGTTCTGGCCAGCAACTGGTGCTGTGGTTTCCAATGAGTGTTTCAATGTCTTCTGGAGAGTTGGGGTCACCGTCAATCTTAATGAAGTTAGGGATGGATGGGACCTGGACTCGTGGCTGAGCCAGTTCTCCAGCATCCTTCCATGCCTGGCACCAGCTGTGCAAATGCTGTATGCATGAGAAGCTGTGTGAGTGACAGGGATGCAGCCCTTGGGCTTTGAACTGCTCCTTTTTTTGAGCCTTGCCACATGCCAGGACGAGGCTAACACAAACCATTTCCAAGCAGTTCCTTCTTTCATTAACTACTGAGCTTCTGGCTCAGCCTCAGCTTCCACACGGGTGGCTACAGCAGCCACTGGTTGGAGGGGGCTGTCTCCTGCAGCCACCACTCACCTTAATATCATCAAGAGCTCTTACTACCTGGGTCTCTGCTGTTTGTTTCAGCTAATTAGAGCTGATGAGACCCACTCAGGGTTAGGCAGTTGCCTCAGCTTTCTTTGCTCTTTGTAAACTTCACCAAACGTGACAACACGTGAATCCTTTCAGGGACCATAGCACGGGCACTGTGGTGACATTTAGAGCTCTTGTTACAGTAGCAGGTTCAACTGAGGTCTTTAGGAAACCTCTCCTGCTGACAGGCTCTATCTACAACCATATCGTGTGGCTGATGTAGAGGATCCTAAGGTTACTTCCATGGAAACAGCACACTCGGTCTCCAGATGTGGTAGGTCCCTGAGTGCACCAGAGGTCACTCTTCCCTTGGCATTTATTTTCTTAATGGTGTTTGTACCTGATGCTCAGCAACACCTTTGTGCCAGGAGGCTCTCTGCTGTTTGTTGTGCAGCTGTAAACCCAGCTCAGTTGATCAAGCTATGATGAAACCAGTTGACAAAGAAAGACAAGGAAGGTATTTGAGGGGGAGGGAGTACCTGGAATAACATATTGCATGTAATATGAACATAGGGCATTCTTCAAACACTTCAGCTAGTGTTGTCAACTCCTGCAATTTTCAGTGTGAACTCCTTCGTATTTGGCCTTGTTTCAAGTTCCAGGTTTTGGCTCCATGCCACTCTCTATTCCTTCTGAATAAAAAATGAGTTCACAGCTTTGTGGGTGCAGAGACAAACTCAGAAGGGCTCTGGATCAGAAAAACAAACAAGCAGGACTCTCAAACCAGCCTTCCAAAGCATTTGATTCAGGTGAGTGTTAGATATCTGAATTGTTTAACCATATTTGGACTTGACAGACATGTGCAATGTCAGAAATAGAAATGCTGAGGCATCAAAAACCTTATGACTCCACAGGGGGATTTTTGAACTGATGCTGCTGTTGTAACTGCAGAGGAGAAGAGCATGTGAACAGGTCTTTCTCTCCAGGTTTATTTTTGCTCTTGCCAAGGGACTGCAGGACAAATACTGTCTCTTTCAGGCCCATTACCTTTTATGAATTTGTTCCACTGCCAGCATATAGCTCTTGAAATTTGAGGCAGCTATCCCTGCTAAAAGAGGTCTAGTACTTCTCCATGTAGTTGGACATGGCTTCTGGAAATGTGGAGGGACGTGTTTTGCCATAGAAACAAGGCTCCAGTTCCTTGCTTTACCAGGACCTGCCAAGACACAGACCTCAAGTTCTGCAGTGTCCTGCAAGACAACTCTGAGTTGTTGTGTGGAGGTGCATGTTGAGCATCTATGTAAAATGAAGATATATAGCTATGCCAGTGCTCATTGCTGGATTTCCTTGGGTGTGTCTAAGCTATAGGTAAAACCCCAGAAATGCTGGAGACCTTATTGAAGGCAACAAACTTTGTGGTCTTGCATAGAAATACTCCAAGCATCCCTTGGGATTATATATGTAGAGCAGCACCTCTCGGGCAATGTGGAAAGGTGTGAAAAAATGTTCTTTTCCACTAGTGAATGTCTGACCTGTGTGTTTAGTTGTGGATTGTGTGACCTCAGGTGAGCCACTGGATGGTTCTGCCTTAGCCCATCACCACCTTCTCCCCAGATTCTTGTCACCTGCTTTTAACTGTGCAAGAGTAAAGGTTGCTCTTGAGCTGTTTCTGGATACCAGTGAGAGCATTTTAAGGGGCTCCATGGACATGGAGAGGAGGGAGCTGCCTTTCTGCCTCAGCCCAGTGCAAACTCCTGTTTGCAGGAGCCCAAAACTCCACTCCCTGCCTAAGGGCAGCAGAGCACCAGCTCACTGTTGGTTTGTATGGCTGGCTCCAAACCACCAGCTTTTGGATACTATCTCCTGGGAACACTATTAGACTTTGCCTGAGAGATGCATATGTGATGCCACAGAGGGCAAATGGCAGCTCTGCCATGCCTGCTGCTGGCATGGTACAGCTCTAGAGCCCTGGCAGGGAGGCTGGGATGATGACAGTGACACTCCCAGCAGCATCCAGGGTGAGCTGTGACCCCATCTCTGACTGGGGATGCAGGCAGGTGGCTGATTTATGGCCGAGAGGAGATGGGGGTCTCTCTGAGGGAAGCTGGAGGCGAGTTGCCATGGAGATGGGCTAATAAAGCACCAGCAACCGCCGGCTCTGACGCTGCTATGCTTGCAAGGAGCATGTGGGTGAGAAGGGGCAGCTGGTGGGGATGGAGAGTGAGAAGAGGGTAAAAATGGGAGAGCAGGACAAGAGTTTGGTCTGTAAGGCTGTTGAGATGGTGCCTTGAGGGTGCTTTGAGAGTGGAAGGGGTGATAGAAGAAAAGAGCTCCCTTCTCCCAGTTCTTTGGGGAGTGGGAGTGTCATTATCATGGTGCTCCTTGATGGTGAATGAGATCAGCAGTTTTCAGGGAAAGGGTTGGACCCTTATGCAGGGAGAGTCCTTTATGGGTCAGTCTGATTGCATCAGCCACCTGTCTGTAGCCTGGCAGCAGGAGAGAGCTCCAAAGACAATGTCAGCTTGCAGGGGCCACCTCATGCAGGACAGGTATGAAGACTCTGCTGTGCTCAGTACTAGGTTCTGTTTTCTCCACCCATCAGCTGCTCCATGCCAAGGCAGGGGCCTGCACACAAGCAGTCAGGACCTTTCTAACAGCAGTATCCTCCCTGTGCTGATGATCCATCACTCTTGGAGCAGGTCTGTGCCACCCAGTGCCCCTGTGGAGTGGTGTGTTACCAGGACATGTCCCCCTCAGCACACTGCTCAACACACATGTCCCCTTTCAGCACTGGGGGAAGGTCAGCTGCTCCCTGGCTCAGTCCTTCATTGCAACATAACTGCAGCAATGGATGCACTCAACTGGATGCTGAGTGTGGGTGTTGGGTGGGAAGAATGAGGATGGCATGGACTTGCCTCCAAAGAGGTATTTGTGCTGGAGATGTGCAGCACATCCCTAAGGTCTCGCTCCAGCCTGTACCTTCAGAATGGACCCTCCTGATTTGCTATTGTAGGGCTTAAGCCTGCAATTCCATTCAATTCAAGGGCATTGTAGCATGGACTTAAAGCCAAACATACTTTTTTTCTGGCTAGTTGAGCAGGGTGATGGGAGGAAAAGGCTTAGCTAATTATTAGCAGGATATTTGCAGGTGGCTGTACTTCTATTTTGAGAGATTACTCTTCCATAATATGGTGACAGCCAAATTTTAACCCTGATCACCATAAAAAGGGTTTTGCCTCAAAGCCATGAGCCCCTGGAGTGTGCCAGAGTTCAGGGAGGTGTTCCAGCAGGTGAAGGCAGGGAGGGGGAGGTTATATAGTTTAAGAAAGAAATAAAAAGCCTTATGATGGAGTGATGCATTAAAAGATAATTGCTTACAGGTTTCACAAGGTGTTTTTATGTCTCCTAAATTGATGAATGTATCCACAGAGACTGATACTCTTAATGGAAGGTTACCTTTACTTCTCAGCAGAGCAAAGATCAAGACAATTACTGTTAGTAATGCCAGTTATTGATAATACTACCCCTACCCCCCAAAGGAAAGCCTGTCTGAAGTTGGATTTCTTAAGCTAGGGAGTTCCTGCTTCCCTGGCCAAAGCCTCTTCACTTCTCCCAACAGCATCCCCTGTTGTTCAAACCCACCTGGTGCTGCTGCTGGATAGCCCTTGTGTCTTTAATTCTGTCATTGTGCACTATCCAGATGGTAGGAATACTCCCTTTATGGGTCAGTTGGTTTTCAGCACTAGCTGGGATGAAGGAGGATTTACTTCCATCATTACTAGGGCCTCCCTTGATGTCTCTGCAGGGCTAGATGGGGGGGGTGGGCCAGCCAGCCCTTTCTGTGGCAGGCAAACCAAAAGGGGCATGAAGAGCTTTGGGATCTGCCTGGTGCAGCCCCTCTACTCGAGTTGGATTTTTGGCTGGTGGAGATTTTGATTAATGGTTTGGCAGCTGGAAGCAGATCTTGCTGTGGTGCACAGGTGCCTGCTCTGCCAAGGATTTGCATGAGCTGATGTGCTGTGGATCAGCACATCTGGAGGGATGGACAGGGTTCTAAAGCGCATGTCCACCGAGTTTCTAATTTAGGGTGGGTTTTAGGTGCTGTACCTCTTGCTCTGTTCTTAGCAACTCACTGTTCATGTGGCTACAACTTCCATGTTCTTTTCTGTCTGACCCCAATTACAGCCTCTTCCCACACCTTTATAAGAACTTGGTGTGTGCTGTGGTTACAAGGGGAGCAATTCGATTTGATTATAAGATTCTTGGAAAAGCTTTCCTAATTAAGGGCCTTACACCCAAGACTGTTTCAGGCTGCTGGCAGTGTCAGGGAAGATGTCTGAGCAGAGGAGGCAATCTTTGAAGGCATTTCAAGGCAGAGTGAGATATGTTGCTCCTGGGGAAGTCTGTATGACTGTTGCTCATGGATGAACAGGCCTCAAGAGAAGCATGGTTTCCATTGTCTGGGACTATTGTTAGCACTACTTAAATCTGTAAATCTTGGAATGTTCTTCAATATGAGCCACTTAAAATCCTGAGTCATTTCTGTCTCCGGATATGCCTGTCTCACTGATTCTGTTTTGTGCATCTTCTCATATCCAAGGCAGTTCATGCCAACAGCTGAATCAGTTTGGAAAGGAGGAAGAACAAGTATGAGGACCACTTCTGCTCTTATTCTCTAACCTCAGTGTTCTTGAGTAGGCCGGGTCGTGTGTCTGGTCCCATCTCTGGGCAAGGTCATCTCAGTGATATTCTCCAATGGGGCATCACATTCCAGTGGAAAGATGGTGGACCAGATCCTTGGGGCTTTTAGCCATGTGAATGGCTGTGCCTTGGGACTCCCTCTGAGCTCTTCCCTGTTCCCTTGCCAACACTCTTTCATTTGCAAGCATTTAAATTAGGAACAGAAGATGTGCCTTGGAGGAAGCTTAGATGCAAGCAGAAATTGTGTGATTCAGTATGGCCAAATTGTGTTGCTTGTGTGGCTCTTCATTAGCTGACCATGCTTCTGAGTAGGAGGTGGGACTAGGTGATTCGTGAAATCTCTTCCAACATCAATTTTTCTATGATTTGTTCTAGTTTTGGAGACCAGCAAAAAAGCTCCTCTGCTGGCATGCACACACAGCTGTCTTCTTGAGTGATGCTTTATTGTATGGCAGGAGGAATTCAATGCAGAAACAGACTTTTTAAAAATGGGAACAGCCCCACACTGCGTGGTGTTGTCATTCACATATGAGCAGTCTAAGGACAATTAAAATGTTGGCTGTCCACATGAGATCTCAAAAGTAAGGTCCCTGGTGCTCAATCAATATCTTTCACAAATTAGAAAATAATAACTTGAAGGTCTTGCTGCTGCTGCAAAATTGTCCTGTGAGTATTTAATCTCCATTGGCTGAGGTTGGATGTAATGCTGAGGGCTGGAGAAACTTATCTTGATTACATATGGTTTGTGGAAGCCACGGAGTTCCTGTAAAGGAGCCAAGTGTTGCAGTAACACCAAGGACTCTTCCTCCTTTGGTCCAAAAGGTGTCAGGTTTGATTGTGGGGGCACTGTGTTGGATTATGCTCAGTTTTTGTTCAAAATTGTAGTCTTCAGATGTTGTGAGCTCATCAAGTCTTGCCTATGGACTCTACTCAGCAGAGGAAAGCAGAACCCCACTGGTGTTTGAAACTCTACTGATATGTTTGGATACATAGATAGGAAAGACCATTCCCAGGTCATAGGGAGCTGAAACTTTGTTTTGAAAGAACAAAGACACAGGATGGCTGTGGTCTGTAGGGATGAGGTAGAACAGTGATTGCCCCAACTTTCTTCTGGAAACAAGAACTGAGTCATTTTCAAATATCTAAATGCAGGGAACTGACAGTTAAACTGGATTTAATCCCTGATGCCTTGAGGGCCCTTATCCTAATGTATGTTTTCATGTCATTTTAAGTATTTAAAACCAAGAGTGTTTTAGAGGTATTTTGGGGTGGTCAATAATGCCTGCAGATATGATCCTTTATCTCACCTCGTATCCTCAGTTAGGAGGAAGGGTTATGTACCTTGGAGTCACAGCTGCAGCTGAGCCTTGCAGTGCGTGTTCACCAAGGAGAGCTCTGCAGGGACAATATATTTTGAGTGCGCCTTACTGTCAGCTTTCGCCTTCCCAGCCTCACTGCCGTGTGGCTCTGCAAAACCTCCCAAGCCCAGACAGCTCTGGCCAGTGCATCGTGCATCGCCCTTCCTCTGGCATCCCTGCACTTCCATGACGACTCTGCCCTTGCTTTCACTGCCTACTCCTTGCTGCGTTTTAACCTCTCTTCCGCCTCTCCCCTTTCTACGCATTTGCTTTCCTCCGTGTATCGTTTTATTGCGATATAAACCTTCGCAATCCCAACTTGCGGGCCAAACTTCCCTGCCCCGCTGGCAGACCGGGCATTCGGCCAGGCCTCGCAAGGTGGAAGCAGGTTGGCAGCTGCTGGGGCGCAGCGCATCCCTCGGGGTGCTGCTCGCCACCTCCAGAGCACCAACGCCTCGGGGAGCTCCCCCCTTCAACAGGTAGACGCTGGGAGCAGCCAGCCTTGCTCTGCTCATCCTCCTGCGCGGAAAGAATGGCGGGGGCGGCCGCGGTGCGGTGAGGCCGGGGCTTGGCGGGGGACCCCGGGGCACCGATCCTTGGGGAGGTGGCCCCAGCCTGGGGCAGGGGGAGCGGCAGCGACCCGTCCCCGCCGCCTACGCTGAGGGGCGGGAAGCTCCGCACAAAGCGGGTGGGTAAACCCTCCTCCGGAGCGCGGGGAGGAGGAGGAAGGCGGGGGGATGCTGCTCCCTTCCCTCCCTCTCTGCCTCCTTCGCCGCGGCCGGAGGAGCGCGCAGGCGGCGGCTGGCAGCCCCGGCACGGCG
>WEIV01003527.1:19764-249200 GCA_013390005.1 Calyptomena viridis
GGGGCCCGGCGGGGGAAGGAGGGCTCTGTCCCCCGGGCGGGATGGGCTCGGCTGGGTGGCCGCGGGGTCGGTGCATCTCCGCTCCCATTGCAACTCCTGCCCGTGTCGGTCCGGAGCGGAGCGGCCGCCCGAGCCGTGTGCGTGGTGCTCCCCGCCGGGGACCCCCTGGGATCCTGCCCACCCGCCTGGCGCTGCTGGCTGGAGAGCAGCGGGGAGAGCAGCTGCTGTGAGAAATGCCTCGACAAGGATAATCCTGAGCCTCGTTCCTGGAGTCGGACCGGGGGGATGCAGAGGAAGGGCTGAGCAGAAAGAACGGTCTAGTAAAGCAAAGTCAAATTTCCCCCTGAATCTTGCAGCCAGGCCTAATGGGCACAGATGCTCTGTCGGGGTGGGGAGAAACGGGGGGAGGGAAAAGAGTTTTGGGGGCTGCAGTTTCTGAGGTTGGTGTGGAGGAGAGAGGGAAAAGAGCTCCACGTCTTTTCTCCTTGCCCAAGAGTAACTAGGACTGAGACATGGATCATTAAAAATGAGTAGCCTAATGCAATTAAGCGGTAGACAGTCCCCACTGCAACACTTATCTATTGTTCCTCGCTCTGCCTTCTGCCAGAGTGATCTCGCCTGGACAAGAGAAGTATAATTGAACAAACAGTTCATTTCCCTGGCCAATTGCATCTGTAGTGTGTCTCCCGGATCTGCTGCTGACTGGCTGCAAATGCAGCAACGTCCTCAGACAGAAACGGAGAACCGGGACCCTCTGGTGAGACTTCCCGCTGCCGTGGGCTAGCAGGAGCAGCCCGGAGTGGCTGCTCGCCCGGGTTGTTTTGACAGCGGTGGCACAGCAGGTTTGCTTCCTTACCTCCTGGTCCTCTTAGCTTCCTTCTGGGGAGCATGAAGAAGAAAAATAGCAGGTGCTGAGATGGGACCAGCCCACAACTAGAAGATGATATTTGTGGTTCAGGCAAGTCCCCTCCTTTCTGTAGTCTGTCTTTTAACTTCTTCTTTGCCCTGGAGGATAAGGGATTTCGTGGTGTTTTGTGATGATGCTGTTTTGGTGGAGTTTTGTCTGCCTGCCCTTCAGCCTGTGCCTGTGGTGGCCGGGTGCCTTGCAGCATGCACAAACATGCACAGGGGCTCAAGTCTGACCCTCCTGCTCTTCTCCAAGAGAGTTCTGAGCAGCTGCAGGGGTTGTGGCTGCACCTGGGCCCTCAGCACATGCTTGCCTGGAGGCTGCTGTGTCCTTTCCCCTGGAATCTCCTCCTAGTTTGCAGCGTGTGGCAGAACCCAATGCGTGGAGAGGCACAGATGCATTGTCTGCACCGCTGCAAGTCTCACTTGGCACTGGGTGGCTGCTGCTCTGGATCTTCTTGTCACAAGTCTGCATCATGGAGCTTTTCTCCTTCTTTTCCTTTGGTTTTCCTTTGGTCTTCTCCCTCATCTAAACTGCTGTCTGTCCCACTTCACTCTTAGCTTCTCGTTTGTTTTTCCTGCTCAATTCTTTCACCTCAGTTTCTTTTTGTCTAAGTAGACCATGTCCTCTTCAGCCTCTCTTTCTCAACACTGGAGAAGCAGCCCAGTCCCTCATCTCATCTCAGAGTATTCCTGTGGACTGTTTACAAAAAGTAGCACAATACCCAAGCTGGACGCTGACATAATTACATACCCAGCCAGAGAGTGTAGTAAATAATCCAGCTTTTCAGGCTTTTGCCCAGTGGTGAGTCTTTTGCTATCTCCTTTGCCCATGGGCTAAATGTATTATACTTGGCTTGCATTTACTTATATTCTGGAAACATGAAGTCAGTGCAGCCGTGTGTGGTATCAGAGTGGATGTACATTGATGTCTTGCACCATATACACTTGCTATGCCTGTGTGCATCTCATATCTCAATGTGCACCACACAGCTCTGCTCCTGGGCCAGGCTCTGACAGTTTTGCTTGGGCTGTCAGGGAAGGGACAGCTGCTGAGGTGTGGATATTGTTCCATCAGTGAGGGAAAGATGGCTGTGGGGTGAAGGTCAAAAGCACCAGCAAAAACTGCAGGGCTTGGCACTCAGTGTTTGCACTGGTGAGGGTGCTAGCCAGTTTTCCAAAGATTTGTGTGCACATACACTTGCAGACTGTGGATATTGTCAGCACGGTTGTATTTCCAGTTGTGCTTGCGAGCCTGAGTCTGTCTGCAGTTGCCTTGATTGTGAGTCAGTCTGTCTGCAGTTGCAGTAGCTGTGAATCAGTGTCTGCCTGTAATTATGTGGGTGAATCAGTGTTGGCTTGTTACACTATGAGTGCAAACGGTTTCCCATAGCAGTTGTGGGTGTGAATCACTCTACAGTCCCTCTGGATGTGTTTTTGAGTAGAGAGGTGCAATACTGGGATTAATTTTGTTTTGATGAGGAAAAACTGTCAAGTGGCTTCTAATTTTGAAAAATTAAAGCTGGGTTGGGAGTTGGGCACAGATCTTATTTCTTTGTTACCACCAGATCCACTTAAAAAAAGAGATCCACTTTGTCTTGCTCCCCAGATTAACGTGTTGATCTAAACCTTTAATTTCCTTGCTTTGTTCCTCTGGTTCTGAGTGTCCTCTTCTGCTGGCATCGCTTGCAGAGCTGCAGACAACACATTTGGTAACCATCGTGTGTGCCTCGTACCTTATGTGTGTGGCAGATTCATGGGAAGGTTGTTTATTGCTTGTGCAGTGTGTGTGTTTGCAGGGAGGAGCCAATGTGTTCCTCTTGGGTGGGTAAGCACAAACATTTTCCTGCCTGCGAGTTGAAAACCGTGTGGTTCCTCTGCCATGCGCCCCTTGCTGTGAGCCAGTGCTGTTTCCCTAAGTAGATGGTAAACAGCAAGTTTGATTCAGGTAGGAGGAGGTACTGCTGCCTGTCTCTTGTATGGCACAAGGCAGTGCTGAACTAGAGGCAAGTTGGAGAAATCCAGGCTACCTCAGGTGATGGAAGCCTCAGTCCAGGGTGACAAACCCAGCCTGGCCCTGAGCTGGCTGGTGCAGGTGGAGAATGATTGTGGCAGGGCTGAACTGCTTCCAATATGTGCTGGCTTGGGTGTCTGTGCCTGTGCTGTGCAGTGTACACAGCCATCCCACTGAGCTCCTTTCAGAACAAAGGGATGCAAACAACCTGAGATGCAAAGGGATGCAAGACATGGGTCTTCTGAAACACCACAGTGTCTTATTCTATCACTTCCAGGCTTCTGGATGAACCGTTGCTGCTCCTGACCTCAACTGAAAAGGTATTTTTGTTCCAAGGAGCCCTCATTTTTAGCTGAAGTGATTGAGAACTGAAGGAAAAACTCCTCAACAGGGACACAGAGCAGCCTGTGCATCGCCCGCATTCATTGCTGCTGCGCTGAGCACTTGCTGGCTGCCGTGTCTGCGGAGGGAGCGTGGAGCTTTACCCAAAAAAGCACTAAAGAGGCACAGTAGTGATCACCAGAAGGCTGGTGTGCTCACAGAGGGTCAGAAAACAGTTGGACAGAGCACAGCCCTTCCAGGCTGGATGATTTTGTAGTCCTTGAGAGATGTTAAAGGACCTCTCCTGATGCCTGGGACCTGTTTTGCACTGCAATGAGGAAGGGCTTTAATGAGCCTCTTGTGCTGTGCAAGTGCACCTGACTTTGGGAGTAAATATGCAGGTGTTGTGAGGTCACCTATAGCCCTGTGCAGGTGGGTGGATGGTGCTTGACACCACCAGGGTCTAGGTCACTCTCTTCTCTCTGTATGGAAGTTCTTGTGTCTGGGCTGTTGGACTGAGGCTCCTGCTTCTTTCCAGTCTGTTTTCCAGCTGACTGCCCACGTCAGCACTCCTTGATGGCACTGATGTCTGTGCATGGGAGGTGGGAATGCTGATTTAAGGACGTTGCAGGTAGACAGCATCTCCGGGTGCAGTGGTGGGGTAAATATGTCCTTTGGGTTGCTTTGTGAAAGCTGCCTGCATGGTGAGGTTATTGTTAAGTGAATCAAATTCTTCCCTTGGCTGTGCATATTTCAAGGAGGCAGTAATTTGGGTGAGATACTGATGGGACTCTCACAAACATACCTGGGTGTGTTTATGGACTTCTTCTGCCTTCATTCCCTTTCTGATGTTTGCAGTATCCCCCTTCCTGGGCTGCTCTCCTAGGTTCTTTTGCAAGCTTTACCTTTCAGTTTCCACCTCCGGAGCTCTATCTGTCTTTCCCTTGTCAGCACTAAGATTGTGCTAATCACTCTTTCCTAGGAAGGCATTTCAGAATATTTAATAGTTTCTAGAATAAGGATTTCTGAGAAGATCAGGCTCGGTATGCTAAGTCAGGAGATACCCAATGTTAGCATAGTTACTAGGGTACCTTGCTGATCTGGAAAGTTCCAGCACCTTTTTTGGTTGCCAAACCCATTCCAGTAGGAGCAGGGGCTGGAGTGTCTTGCTCTCATGGGGAGAAGGAAGCTTTTCCAATTGCTTGTTCATAGCACATCCAACAGGAAGGCTGTATTTCTCAGGAGTGGTGTTATGCCATGGTGCTCTGGAGATTGGGCAGACTGTGTGTTGGAGAGGAGTGGGTATGTTTCTGAAGCCCTTAGGTATGTGGTTATAAAGACACCTGCCAAATTCCAGAGTGCACAGGATTGTAAACTTCAAGTATTGCTGGATTCCAGCTGCGAGGTGTTAGCAGGGCTCCTTAGAAAATCTGCATTTGATTCAGCTGTGGAGGTTACCAGCAACTGCACAATTAGTGATGAATGCATTTGCTAACTGTGCCATTAAGAAATGAGCAATGGACAGATGGAGGAAGGAAGTGCAGAGCTGCTTTGAACACACTCCATCCCTATAGACTCCATCTTGTATAGACATAGATGAGAACCAGAAGCTCTGGGGTGACATTCCTTAATTTACATGAAAGAGGGGTCAGTCTAAGGAGTTGTACCACTCTTTCCCGAGTTCAGAAATCTTTGCATTCTGCTTGTTACTTCATGGACGCTATGCAGTTTCCCTTTAGCAAGTCCCAGTAAGAGATTGAGATTTTTTTTCTTCTTTGAGGCTGTTAACCTTCATTTAAGATTCCTAAACCCTCACTTGGTTATGTGAAGTTAAATGCATGTTGCCTGCATCCTCCCTCCCCTTCCTAGAGGTTGGGGGATCCCTGCAGGTGTTCAGATCAAGACATTGGCTGTTTCACAGCCTTCCTGAGTGGAAAGTGAGAGCTGAATACCCTTCTGCAAGGACAGCACCAGTACAGGCTGGAGGAGCTCCAGTGTTACTTTTCCTGAGGCACACTCGTGGGTGTTTCTATCCCTTTCCTGGTGCTGTGCACTGAGGGATCCCCTCGCCTGCTCTGCCAGAGCATCCTCTCCAAGAGCAGCTCTTTTGTGCTAAATCCGAGCAGCTCAGTTACTGAAACTCAGTTACTCAGTTATTGAAACCAGGACTGATTTGACACACTGATTTTATTAGAGAAGCTGTGTGGCCAGTAGCTATTTGGCTTATGAAGCACTTGCACTGGCTGGGATTTTGTGTCCCTGTGGTTGGTGCTGGGTCTGGACTAGCAAGAGCCCCAGGAAAGGGGAGAAGTGACACTGAGAGTTGTGCCATGGGAACCACAGTAGGATCTGGCTGTGGGGAGCTTTGGAAGATCCTTTAAACTGTCTGAGTTTAAACCTCCTCCTCTGCAAAAGCCTCCTTGAATTCTCCAGAGATACGTTTCCTGCTTGGCAATACCATGATGAGCACCAGCGCTGGAAAGGGTTTGTTCCTTCTGCTGCTTCCCTGGCCAGCTCTGGCTCAATGGCACAAGGTCACCAGGGTTCATCACCAACAGTTAAAGCCCTCGTGTTAACTGGGAATGTCCACCATCCTCAAATCCAGGTCTGCTTCTTAAACCATCTCCAAGTGTAAAGTAGCCAAAGAACAAGGAAAATGTCACACATCCTCTTCTTTCTAGCTCCCCAGGAAAAATACAATGCATGAACCAAAGGAAAGTGGTAGAAATCGGTGCCAGTGTATTTTCCATTCTGTGCTGTCCTTCCTAAGTCCATAAGTGTAGACATAGCAAACCATCACACCTCATTTTGGGGTATTCTCAGTACCAGAAAACTGCAGCGTGGCTGGCAAAATGTTCACTTGGACAAGCAGTGAAAACAGACTTTTCTCTCAGTGCAGCTATAGGGAACTGGTTCTGATGCTTAAAATGAGACTTAAGCACATATTTGACTCAATTCAAGCAGCCCTGTTAAACTTGGCCAGCACCTTCCTCAACAGAGCCATGCAAAGTACAAAATTAGCCCTTCATCTCCTTATAATATCAAAGGAAAACTATGGACACTTGCTGCAATTACAGTTGTTTAGAGCTTGTTGGCACAGATAGGCACATCTTATACACACCTACATGGAAGGTGTAAGTGCTTCTGGCTTTTGTCACTGTTCTTGATCCTCTGAATTCCCTTGTTGTTCCATTTTCAGGTGCTCTTTTCTTTAGCAGCTCTGTTCCACGTTTGGTGCATAATCTCCCCCACCCATGGGCTCACCAAATCTGGTAAAGATGGACCCAAATGTTCTACAGGAGTCAGAACAGTTCCAGCAAAACCAGGAGGCACCTGCTGCAAATCCAAAGTGTCCTTGTTTGTGTGGCTATCCCTGGTCAAAATCTGCTGGCAGTGAAAATTCTGCCCAAACAAGTCATTTCTTGAAATTAGAAGTTGAATGGGAAAATGTTGATTTCAATGAAAATTTTAAACCATGATGTGGGAAGGGGAAAGGGGAGGCAGCAATGATTCTTTAATTTTTCCTTTTGGCTAGTGGTTGAAATTGCTTTAGGAAAAGAAAAATCAATTAAATCCTATTGTATAATATGCAAGTTGAAGTGAAATGAAAGGGAAAAGTTGAAAGGAAATCTGTTAAGGAGCTGCTTATTGAAGGAGTTCTGAATTTGCCTTGTAAGAAACATCAACATTTTAGCTGTCCTTGTTGTGATTTGGAATGAGTCTCCCTGAAATGTTGGAATTTCCCACAGAGCAGATGTTCAGCCTGTTAATTTGTGCTTTATCAGCAAATACTTGGATTTCCAAGACTGTGTGTCCCTTCTCAGCTGGAAGGTGGCAGGAGCCAGAGGAACCATCCCAAATCAGGGCTTTTCTCTCCAGACGTGTAGCTGTGCCTGTGCCAGAGGCTCCTGCAGCCTCCTCTGGTGTAAAGGCTGAGCTTCCCTAGGTAGCATCCTGGTTAAATAAGGCCCAAGCACACTGGGCCCAAATTAATCCCTGTAATTGATATTTGCAAGGATTTTAAACGATTGGTGGAGATGAAGATACAGGTAACTAGGGCCCGATGCTATTTTTTTCCCCCCTGTGCCTGCAGTTAGTGAATATCTTGCCAGAACAAAAGCTGAGGTGGGTGGTAAGGACTGGTAGTGCCTGGTTCTTTCTTTTCTGCCTGCCTGGCAGCTCATGTATTCTTACAGCTAAAAGGGAAGGGTCAGGTATAGCATCCAGGGAGACCTTAGGGTTAAAATGCTGTGGGATGACCAGGGACAGAGATTTAGGTTGTTCTAAAGGCAGAAATCTGACATAACACATGACCCAGCCTGGCCTTGTGCCTCTTGTCCTCTTCCAATTGTCTGTGGCAGGGGTAGCCAGAGACACATTGCTGGACATAGATGATATATGTGACCTCCAAGTGTTTCCATCCTGCTTGACTGAGCTCCCTGCTCTCTTAGCTGGGAGTTAACCCCTGCTTTGTGGTAGCTCTTAGATCATTCACCTGCCCTCTGCATCCTAGAACTGATGCAGAACCCTCTGCTAGCTCAGAACTGCCATTCAGGTGCTGGGCTTTGGCTTTCAATCCAGCATCTCCTTCAGTGCTGGAGGGAGCTGCCTGAGGCTCTGCAACATTGGTGCCTATTGGGTGGAGAAATCCAGAGGTTACATTTGACTGGCAACAGCATCTTACCCTGGTTTCTGTGTGCCATGATTGAACTGAACCTTCACTGATGTCTTTGGGGTCTCACACTGTCTGCTTGTGCCTGGCTGCCACAGTGCTGAGCTGAATCCCCCATGTGCCAGACATGAGGTGTCGTGATGGAGAGACGTCATGACAAGATGTATTTATACAGACTGTTGCTTGGCAGTGCTGCTCCAAGGTGCATCAACATAATGAGATACATAAGAGGGGAAGGCAGTTAAATGTGCAATAACATCACAATAAAACTAAAACTGAGCATTAATGAAAAATCTGAGTGCAATAAGTGTAGTACAGTGGAACATTCCCACCACCTTGGGCCTCAGTGCTCAAACTTAATAATAATTTCTGGCAGTGTCATTACCAGAATTAAATGAGGACTGAAGTATCTAGAAAAATGTTTGGGAAAAAATGGGCCTTAATGTCGCAAGTGGTTCTGCTATGTGAATGACCCCAAGGCACAGGTGAGCTAGGAACTCCTGTGAGGGGCAGGTCATGACTGATACTATGGAGTGAGGTGGAGGAAGGGATAATTAGAAGAAAGAGCCAGTGTGGTCATTTTGGAAATGGAGCTGTGCACTTGCTGCTGGAGCTGCTATGAAGGTGGGGTTGAGGGTTTCTATGTATATGTACATGCTTGGCTCTGACTCCATGCTGCAACTTCCTCAGGGCCAGGAGTGCTCTAGGGGATGCTGCTGCCTTTGGCCTCCAGGGGCATCTCTGGGATTTCAGATACAGGATGCCAGAAGCACTGACTGCTAGCTAGCATGAATGAACTGATGTGAAAAACTGAATTAACTGGATTAATTTTCTCTAGTTAATAATCTCTCTTTTCTCTCTTCTCTGTGCCCTCCCTGGCAGGTTTTGGAGGCTCTCCTTCCAGTCGCCGTGCACTGACACCATGGCACTGAGGCTCCCAGGAATGGGGTCCTTGTCTCTCGTTAGCCTTGGAGCCCTAGTCCTGGTTTTGGCTCTGCCTGCTGATGCTGGGTAAGGTGATGAGTGCTGAGGCTGTTGGCCAAGGCTGCAGTCCTCCTGCTGATCTTAAATATTTTGGGGTCAGTACCTGCATGAAGCAGTCCAGGGCAAAGCACTAAAAAGACTCTCTGCTGTGTTTGACCCTCCCTGTCCCAAGCCTTTCACCCCAGGCCTGTTCAGTCCCTCATGGCTGACATTAGCATTATTTGAGCTGCTCTCTCTAAAGACAGTTTGTCAGCGTTTTTTGCAACAAAACCTATTTTCAGATTTGGTCTCTGCACAATTCATTCTGGGCAGGGACTTGGCTTGCATGAGTCTTAACCTGGAAGAGAGGTTCCCCCTGACCCATTTCATTTTTTAATACTATTTTAAAGAAAAAATTCATCTGCTGCAGCTGTGTGGCTGTTTATGGTGTAATGACCCACGGGCAGCACACTTGATTTGCTGTAGCACTGGGGTTCTCTGCCAGCCCTGGCTGCTCTCCCTCTGCCTGGGTTGATGTCCTGGGACATGCAGGCTCCAGCCATGCTGGCATGGAGAGCGCTGCCTCCAGCCTCACCTTCCCAGCCTCTAGGAGCTGTTGGGAGAAGACAAATCCTGTTAGTCTGTGACAGACTCTGCAGCCCCCCCTCTGCATCCCACCAGAGCCTTTGCTTGGTGAGCTCGGGCAGCCCTTTGGGGAGGTGAGGCAGAGATGCCACCAGCACCACCTGTCAGCTGTGGGGAGGGAGGAGCTCTGCATAGAGCAAGAGAAATGCAAATTATACATGACTTCCATAAAACATTTAGAAAAGCCTTTAGAGTGCCAGGTATGGACACTGAAGTGCTTTCTGAGTTACAAGTCCAGCAGTGATCAAGGATCTTCATGCATGAGAAGATGTCGGTGCTGCTGCTCCTTGGGCACCCACACACCCTTCTCCTGCCCTGTCCTGCCTGTTTTGCTTTGCCTGGCTTTGGATCTGGCTTTGCAGATGCATCCTGAGCATGCCTTGCCCCATAAATGCTGACCCTCCCCTGCCTGCATAGGCACTGTCAGCCCTGGGCACTGGCCTCCCACCCCCTCCCCACAATGGTGGAGGGGGGGTGTCAGCAGCCCCTGTGCCTCCAGCCCAGCCTCTGCCTTCCTCACTGCTGCGCTTCTCCTTTCCAACACATTCACTGAAGCCACTGCTCCCTCACCACCTGCCACCTGGGGATTGCTTGGAATATTGGTCCATGGGAGGATTTGTTTCCTAAATTGTGTGTGAGGGGACCATTGTGCAGAGGTGACTGTGCTGATGTGGCACAGTTCCCCAGAGACCATGTGCACAGGTGGCAAGGTAATGACTTTTCCTCAAGCCTATCCTAATTAAATTTGCTGTAAACCTCTGTCCTCCCTGCCTAAAGGCTTTTAATTATTTCAAAACCTTGATCCCCATCCCTCTTTCCAGTTCCTTTATGCTTTGCTAAAGGGCAGCTTAAGCTTTGCATTAAGGTGAGTTGAGCTAGCCTAGACCTTGGCTGGAGTGGGGAATTAGCCCAAATCTGGTGCCAGGCAGAGATGCTGCTGGCTCTCCCCTGCCTGCACTTTCCCTTATCCTGCCTACGCTGCTTTTTCCCCGGCACCTCCCGAGTGAATCCCACAGTGCTCATGTTGAAGTCAGAACCTCAAATGTCAGGCTAAGTAAGACAGCTTTGAAATTTGTAAACTCATTTTTCCCATCACCGCAGAGACTCCGCCAGGAGTTCCTTCACAAAAATCTGTCCTCTCACTCTTTACATTATGGGTAATTTTTAAAGATAGCTTATAAAACATTAATGAATGAGCTTTCATGAGCATGCTAGCTATTCATAAGTTATAGATGGTTATACTCATCAGCAGACACTGGTACATATTGCTTTTAACCATGACATCTATTGAAAGCTGGTACAATTGAAACCCCACTAATTACAGTAGGCATTTTTTAAATTTCTCAAAATTCTGCTTACCTGCATGGAGTCCAAGGTGAAAAGCCAAAGCCAGTGTTTTGATTCGAGTGGCAAGTCTTAAAGGCTGTGATGCAGTTTGTAACATAAGGGGTGTTTTGATATTTTGGATCTGACAGGTTGCATTAGGGCTGGATCAGATGCTATCCCAAACATGCCTCATCTCCCAAATCTTAGGGGAACTGCAGTTTAAGCACTGTGTTATCCTTGTTGGGTTCCTGTAGGCTGAGCTTCCTGACTTGATCCCTTCTCCTATGATAGCAGGTATTGATTTGCTAAAAGCAGAGGCCAAGTGGTCTTGTGAGAGATGGGATCTGACCTCTGGAGAAGCGAACCTCAAGCACTTGAAATGCAATTTCCCAGAGTGTTTGGTCACCGAAGGCAATGAAAATGAATGTCAAAATTGCCTTGAATGGAATATTTCAATTAACTGCAGTGTACTGACTAAAAATACCTATACCCTGCTCTCTGTTTTTCTTTTGCTAGGGAATACTTTTTGCTCTTCTAGAATCTGAGTTTTCTGCTGGTTGATAGGAAACTGCTCTGCTACTTATCACCCACCCTGCTGACACTACACAGTGTACTTACAAATGGACCAGGGTAACTAGTCTAATCAGATGGGATGCAGCAGGATTAAGCTTTGAACTCTAGTTGTATTCTGTTTTTCTGTTTTTTTCCCAATTTCTTCCTCAAGCATGTTTAAACCAGTGGCTGCGCAGAGCAACTGGAGCAAAAGGAAATAAGGCTGGGGTGGAGAAGGAAAGGGGCAGAAGTGTTAGAAAGCAACAATTTAGAGGTTTCTCTTCCCCCAGCTGTGAGGAGCAAGACACTGCTCCCTCTACTCCACCAGCCTTTTTTCCCCTGCCTGACTGGGCTTCCTCAGCCATCCTGCTGCCTCTCTGTGCCTCTTAATCTGTTTTTGGCCTTAGTGGTGTCTCTTTTATTTCCTCTTCCATCTTCCTAGCAATCTCTTCATCTCTATAGATTTTTCTTTTGGTTTTCTGTTACTTAATCTTCTGCGTTTCCATTTGTTCTGGTCCTAACAGCTATTTCTGCTGGGGAAAGCTGTGCTTGAAGCCACAGCACCGTTATTCAGTGTTGTTTGACATCTCCTTTAAAGGCTGGTGGTTTCAGAAGAATTCTCAGGCTCTTTTTCTGTTGATTGAAAGGTAGACACAAAACACAAATGTATTATTTGAGCCCCTTGTGTTTGCAAAACTGCATTGAAGATTTTGTTCGGTGAGATGAGCCTTGTTTGAGAAATTTACTACTTGTTTTATTCCACCTGGGGCAGAATATGTTCTGAGGAAATCATCTTATTTGGGGGCTTCAGGCTTCTTGTGTTGAGCAGAGTTGGCAATGTGAAAACTAATTTGTATTTATAAACAGGGAAAGTTCAAGAAATTGCAGAAATGGTTCATGAAGTGTTTTAATGATGGACTCAGGCTTCAAGCCTGCTTGTCAGAATTCCTATTTCTGCCTCTCTTCCCAGGGACAGAGAACTTTGAAATGTCTCAGTATGACAAACAATGGGCATCACTCCTTCTGTGCTGCCTGTAAGGAGATACTGGCACTTCAGTAACTGAGGTTCCTACAACCTCTCTTCATAAAATGCCCATTCGTATGGGGAGGCGAGGGATGCTGGGGTAGGGGAAGTTCTCTGTTAAGAGGGCTCCTAAATCGCTATCCATGGTGCTGCTGGCTCTGAGCATGGGAAAGTGGGGAGGGGCCCTGGGATGTCCCAGTGATGAGGTGATTTGGCCAGAGGGGAGCTGATTTGAGATGCCCTGTGTGGAGTCCTGCAGGCACATCACTTTAACAACAGGTGCCCCATAGTGCAGTTCAGGCTGGAGCAGGAACCGACATCCCTTCATTCTCAGTGAGTGTTCAGATCATGTACAGTGTAAGTTTCTCTTCTGATGATGTTTTTTCCTCTTTTTTTTTTTTCCCCCACCACGTGCCAGGCTTTCTCAGAAGCATGTTTCAGACGTCGTTGACGACAACAAAGATAATATCACCATTTTCACCCGCATCTTGGACAGGCTGTTGGATGGATACGACAACCGCCTGAGACCTGGACTTGGAGGTCAGTTGGGTGGAGAGATGATGCTTCCCACAGCTGTGTAACTTTAGAAATGAAAGGCTGCACAGATGACTTATTAATAAGTCTTGTTTTGTCAGGAGAGGCTGGTTCAGTGCCAGAGCCACTCTGTGACTGTTTTCCCCATTTTGAGTCTGTGCTATTTTGTTGTTTTATATCTTGTGGGATGAGAAGTGCAAGTCTCCGAGTGCTGTGGTCACCTGTGACATTACAGTGACAGGCCTGTAGATGGAGCAGCTATGGAGAAACTTATTGCTGCTATTTTATAGGCATTACCCTTTCAGAAATGCTGATACATTCAGAAATTAAAGAAAGACATTGAGGTGCTGGAGCGTGTCCAGAGAAGGACAACAGAGCTGGTTTGAAGGGTCTGGAACACAGGTCTGTTGAAGAGCAGCTGGGGGGGCCCAGCCTGGAGAAGAAGAAGCTCAGGGAGGACCTTCTCACTTTCCACATCTCCCTGACAGGAGGCTGTAGTCGGGTGGGGATTGGTTTCTTTTTCCAGCTAACAAGGGACAGGATGAGAGGAAACAGCTTCAAGTTCTGCCAGGGGAGGTTTAGGTTATATATTAGGAAAAATTTCTTCACGTAAAGGAGTTGTGAAGCATTGGAACAGTCTGCCCAAGGAAATGGTGGAGTCACTATCCCTGGAAGTGCTCAGAAAACACGGATGTGGCACCTGGGGACATGGTTTAGTGGTGAACATTGTGGTAGTGCTGGGTTGATGCTTGGACTTAATGATCTTGAAGGCCTTTTCCAGTCTGAACAATTCTATACCACCAGTTTGCAGGACCTTCAGCTCATGTTGGTGTTGATTTTTAGTCAGTGTGCTTTGCTATAGAGCCTCTATCTCAACATGTTCTCTCATTTCCTATGTAGCTGTCACCTGGAAAGCTCTTCCCTGTGTGCCAGTCTGGGCACCAGGCAGTCACTGGGGCTCTACTGCCATTATTGATGCTGCTGAGGTTCTCTCCAAGCACCTACAATTGTTTGGGGTGTTCTAGAAAGCAAAATAATGGTAGTCAGCTTCCCACCTAATGCTTATGGCTGTAGTTAGCATGATGTGAGGGAGGCAGAAGAAATGGGGAGATGGGCCTGGGTGGTTTCTTGGTGTCTTGCTGCTGTGGCAGAGGTGACCCTACTCCGGTGCTGACAACTGTGTCACTGGGTCTGCCCTGTCCCTGCTGCTCTGAGCTCTCCTGCTGTGTGCTGCTGGACCACAATTTACACCCAAAGCTGGAGTCACCATGTGCTCTACCTTTTTCTGAAAGTCCTGCTGCCGAGAGAGGTTGGGAACAAGGTTTCCTGAGCTCTTGCATGCTGATGGGGCCTCCAGTGTTACAGTGCTACCCTGGAATTGCACCCTCCCTTCCTCAGAGGAGCTTTGTTGTCTCTTCCCAGCCCCATCTGTGCCACATTCTGCTCTGCACCTGTCCAGAAATACTTTGATCCCAAGCAGAGATCATCCAAAGCCTGGGGGAGAAGGGCTTCTCCAGTGAACATCCTCATCTCCGATGTGCTGCCATGCTGCAGCACCCAGGCAGGAAAGGGTTACTATGTCTGCATAAGCAATCCATCAGTTTTATTGCTTTTGTTGCTTGTTTCTTTCCCCCAGAATTAACTGTGGTCCCACTAATAGCTTTGCTTCCTCAAGTCTCCCCGATGGCTGTATTGATTTAACTGAAATGAGCTCTGAAAGGGGCTGAGGGGACATTTATGTTCACCGTAGGCTTGGTTGCAGACAAACCCATGTAAAGTATTAACAAGAGGACTCCCAGGAGCCTTTTGCTGGGAAAGTTAAAACCTTCCTTGGAACATCTTTTCTCTGTTGCTTCAGATCCTTTAATAACGTGCTTAACATAATAAATTGCTTTTGCCTGAACCAGCCACTGCATGTTTAAAGACTGATTTCACCTCTGGTTTCCCCTGGTAGAACAGTCCCGCAGACCCACGTGGGAGGTTTTGACAAGGGCTGCAGGTGAGGGGGGCTGTTGGCTGGCAATAAGTTGTCCTCAGTGAGTTTATATGTAGGCAGCCTGGTGAGCCAGGCTCTCCCCACTTTTAGCTGGACCCATTTTCCCCAAGGCCAAACTTTTGGATAGCTGTTCTTGGGAGCAGCATTAAAGGGAAAGACCTTTCCTACTGCTCCTGGTGGCCAGAGAAGCAGAAATGGTCCTGCTGCAGACTTCAGACTTAGGGGTTAACAGAAGGTTCTGGGGGGATGATGGTCAGCAGGAGGTAGGCTCCTGCTGTCCAAGGTGTTTGAGATCTGTGAGAGCAATTGTTTTCTCCAAATTAGCAGCTGTGCTGCTGAGTGACTGCATGACTGATAAGGTACACTGGTTTTCCTGTGAGACAGCACTTGGCAGTCCCTGTGGACAGACCCAGCAGTGACTCTTCCCATTTTCCTCAGCAGTATCTTCCACTTGCTTTTCTGAAGATGTCAGGTAAGAGCATCTCTTAGTAACTCTAAAGTCCTGCTTTGGTGTCCATGCAAAGGACAGACCTGGTGCCACTGTGTCCCTGCACTCCATGCAAATGAACTGGCCAGAATTGTGGGTAACCTGTGGCAAGAAGGACAGACAGTCTCCCTTCTTGGCTGGTTTCCCTGCTCTGTATGAAACAGATCCCCCTGCAAATGGTTGGGATATGAAGAGCAGAGCGGGCTGCAGCACCTCTCAGGGCTGTGTGCTCGGTGCCTGTCCCCACACTCAGCAGAGCTCTTGTGCACCAGGAACTGAGCAACGTTTGTTTAGACTTTGGGAAAAGAGACTGTGTAAGCAACAGAGTGTTAATGTGGTGACTTCTCCCCTCAAGATAGCCTCTTTGTATTTATTTTCTTATCCCCTCTGTTTTCACCATCTGCTGCCACCCACTCTAATAGCTCCCATGCCAGAGCTCCTCTTCCTACCAGGATGCTGCAGACACAAGCTGAAGCAAACCAGTGCTGAGGCTGCTCAGGAGTTCCTGGTGCTGCAGAGCCAGGCTCCAGGTGAGGGTAGTCCTGGGCCTTGCCCCCAGACAGGTGGCATCTTGTCCAGCCCAGGAGTCTGTGCTGTCTTGGGGCAAGTAGAGGTTTGTGGACATGATCCAACCAGATTTAGAAGAAGGAAGGGAGAGGGAAGGTGGTGGTCAGATCCCTCCTTCTGAAGTAATGCCCTGTAGCATTGGGAACATGATCATTAATGTCACAGAAGTCTCTGTGGCTGGTAGGAGATTTCTCCCTATCTCTGCTGGCTGAGCCAGGGCTGGATTCCTCATAGGAACAGAGCTGAGTCTTTTGTTTGGCCTCATGACCACTGACAGACAGTCTAGACTTGGGGAAGGGCCAGCTGCATAAATAGATCATGTTATAGGACTCAGTGGGGAAGGAGATGAAGGAACTGTTAGCAGATAACCTGTGTTTCCCCTGGGAAAACACAGGGCAGGTTGGTTATTAAGTCAGAAGAGGAAGAGAAATGGACCCTGAGGGGATGCAGGTGTCTGTTGTCATGGCCAGCCTTGTAGGATAAGATGTCCTGCTGAGAGAGCTTCTATGGACAGCACTGGCCTCTGCTCCTGGTCTGGAGCTGTGCAGTCACACACATCCTCTGCCCAGCCCTGAGGGGCTGCAGTGGGAAGCATCTATTTAGAGCTCTCAGGTTCTCTTTCCTGGGGCTCCATGCAGAGGGACCTTGAGTATGCACAGTGACCATGAGGGGGGACGTGGTGGTTTGAGGGTAGGTGATACTCCCTGTGCAGCTGTATCTCCTGTGCCTTGTTTCCTAACTGATGAAATTTGGTCCCATTGTGCTGCAACTGAAACAGCCATCTTACAAACAGGAAGAGGCAAGAGGAGACATTTAGAGGCTTTTCCTTCCTTACAGCCTCAAGAATGCTTTTAATATACTTTGGAAATTGAAAGCTTTTGGGGAGCACCTTACTGCTTGGTGAGGAAGTGTGAGGGACCTTTCCATAGGTGTTTGCAAACCAGGGCAGGGGTTTCTTCCAGCTCAGAGACTGCCTACTTCACAAGGCATGCCTGAGGTACATGTGGTGTAAGGATGAGGAACCCAGAGGGCATCTGGAGCAGTGGTGAACTGTTGCATTGGGTAGTTAGGAAACCTCCACTCCAGAAAGCTGTTGGCCTTTTCCAGAGCATGCCAGGAGGGAAAGATTTTGCCCTAAGGAAGAGGAGGAGAGAGTAGACTGTTCAGTTTTCTAAAAGATGAGTTGTAAACTTTCTAGATAATCCAGTTTCTTCGATTGCAATTAAAAAGTAATTTATACCATGTTAAGCAGGTAGGCTGGGATCGATCAGTGTTATCCCTCCTGGATGCAGTGTTACTTACAAGGTAAATCAGTATTTCCTTGAAGCTTCTACAGTGTGTCTCTGGAGTCCCTAAATGGCTGACTTGGCTCCACCGCAGGGGTGGTGGCTGGAGAGTATCCTGCCAGTGTGGGTCTGCACGATGGGTTTGTGGACAGCTGAGGTTTAGAAGCCTGAAGTGTTCATGGGGTTTACCAGGACCAGCAAACACAGGCATCTGCAGAAAAGCAGTACAATTCCCTAGGCAGAAAAAGGCACTTGACTCCTTTGGGGGTAGAGCTTGGCACCTATTCCTTGTCCTCAGGATTGGCAGCAAGTGGGTCCCACCCAGGCAGAGGAGAAGCCCCAGTTTGTACCGTCACAACTGGGTATATCAGAAGAGTGAAAGCAACCCAGGTTCCTCTTCCTCATCTCCACTGTGTTTCTCTTTGTGGCTTGGTGTCAGCATCTCCCTGCCCACATTTGGCTCAGCATGCAGTCCCTTGGACTTGAACAGGATTTGTTGCAGTCAGGGTCTGCTGTTTGCAATAGGACTCAAATCAGGGGTGCCTGACATGAGCCTATGATGCCTTTTGTCTGGCCTTACTATGTCAGCTCTGTCTTGCTAATGGTTTTGATCTATAGCCACCTGTTAATATTTATCCTGCTGTTATATTCCCTTTATTCTTTTTTAAGTGAAGTGCACCTCAGTTGGAGTTTTTCTTGTCTCTTCTTTCTGCAGTGCAGTGTTTCTTCCTGCTTTTTTTAATGACAGTGTAGTTTGGCAGGATGGCTTCTGAACAAGTGAGAACATCTGTATCCCTCTCTAGCCACCTGTATTTCACTAATTCAAGTGCTGATGAACAAAGGGTTTTGGACTTTGGTTCAGAGAACTCCCTTTAGGTTGAGACATCCCTGGGAGATGCTTGGTGGTGTTATACCTCAATGCATCTGTCATTTTGTCCTGACCTCCTGCAGGTAAGGCCTTGTCTGTTATTGTGTGAGCATTAAGGCAGAAAGGCTGAAATAGTCAGGATATTTAAATCATAGAATTGCCTTCTCTTGAAAGCACAGTGCATTCCAAGATGAAACAGTGAGGTCTTATCCACCTGGCAAGATCCAAGAATAATTTTTTTTTTGCAGTGAGAGTAACCTATAAAAGTAATAGAAATTGCTAAATTGTCTAGATTGAAGTTTACAGAACTTCTATTTCCTAAAATCTGGGTGAACTGTTTCAACTGTCCTTTTCTTCTGTGGAAAGGTTGCAAATCCCAAGAGAGAGGGACCCTCACAAGCCCTTTGGATGTGTGTGAAACTGCAACCTGCAGCAGCCCAACTTTTGGGTGCTTGAGGGTGGGTGGCAGCAGGTCTGTTCCTGGTCTCTGGGCAGAAGCATCAGTCACTGCCTGTACTATGGGGACACCTGGGTGGTAGCAGAGTTCAGCTGCAGTGTCTCCCACTCTCTGCTGCAGCAGAGCTGGTCCCCAGGTGTCCAAGGAGCCCCCTCTGAGGCTGGTCTTGAGCTCTTCCTTTTTTTCTCCTGTGCAGGATGAAGCTGCCTGCAGTTTGTCACAAACATTTTCTAGATCTACTGTTTGTGTGAGAAAAACATTAGATGACAAACCCAATGGTCCTTGGTGGTTTGTTGTGATTTCTAGGGTTTTCAGGACTGTTTCATCTGTTTTTCTACCTTAGTGTTCCACTTCTCCAACTTCTCATCTCTTCTCTCTGATCTGACTTCATGCCTTGTATTGATTACTCCAGGGAAGAATTTGATCCTTTCTTAGGAAAAAAAAAAAATCCATGTCTTGTCTCAGCTTTTTGTCTTTGTCTGAGATTCCTTGATGAGTTTTAATTTGAAGCCAAGGCTTTGCCTGAACAGCATTTCCTTCTGTTTACCTTTCTGGGCAGTGGGGACCCTGCTCTGTCTCAAAATTCAGAAGTAAAGATCTGTGAACAAATTAAAAGGTTGTCTTTCCCTGGGGGGCAGCTCTCCAAAGGCAGCTTTGCCATGGATTTGCACAGTCCTGGTGCTCTCCTCTCATGCAGAAATCCCAATTGTGTTGCTGTTTAAACCCATGGTGCCCAGTGAGAGGAAGCTCTGTGTGAGAAGGCATGCACACATCAGAAGGTGAGGGAGGAACATGGGCTTGACAGCTGTGCCTAAGGGTGAAAGTCTTCTCTTAAATAAGTTATGAATGTGCTTAGGGCAACAAGACTGTATTAAAGCTTCAGGGATATCACAAACACTCCGGAGGGGTCAGGAATCTGTTGTGAAAAGAGATTGATAGCTTTTGGTGTGAAACAGCACCTGGGCTTCGGATCAGCACCGTGTCCTTTGGGGGCATCTTGCCTGTGCCACTGCAGAGCTGTGAGTGGACCACCACAGAGGGTCCCTGTCCAGCCACACTTCCATGGGGCAGCTGTGTGGCCAAAGTCCATCACCAGCTGTCCTTGTGCACACTCCTGGGCTCACCCCCAGCCTGTGGGGTGATTGGGGAGCTGGTGTTTCTCAAGCTCCTTTGGATGCCTTTTTTTAGTTGGTGCCTTCATTTGCTGTGTGTTCCCAGTGAGGAGCCCCCCAAGCTGCTGCCCCAGCTGTGTATCCACACATGTAGATGAGAAGATTTTCCCCAAAGGGTGAGAAATTTTTCTAGGAAAGTGAAGCCATCTGGAGGAATTTTTTTCCCCAGTAATTTGTACTGGAGTAGCACCTCAGAGCTTCAAAGCTTGATCAGACACCTGCAGTGAACCAGTGCAAATGTTGGGCAGCTGATGCTGCCTGAGGGGAAGCTGATGGGTGTGTGTTGGAGATGGGATGATGTTTGTTTATAATGACTTTGGAAGGGGATAGCTGATGTTTCAGCATGTTGAACATGTGTTAGATGGTTTTAAGAACATTAGTAGATGATGTTATAGATGTCTATAAACTGCTTTTGAGGATGTCTTTATTGATTTTTTGGACTATGGCAGCTACTCATTTATTAGAGTTTCTATTCGTTTAGTCCCATGTAAAGGATTTATAACGTGCCTTTGATATGGATTGTGAAATAAGATTTTTTTATTGGGTGTTTTAGAGTTTAAAAACAACTTTAATTGGTTTATTCTGGGAAGCTGATGGTGAAACAACTGGTCAAATATTGAGGAAACAGCAGTTATTTTATTCATTGAGCTAGAGGATAAAATGTTTGCAGCAGTTTGTGTTGTAACACAGAGGCACTGATTATTTCTGATGAGGCAAAGTCATTGATCGTGTTGGTGGTGAATTTCAGCCCCGATCCATCTGGAAGAAGCAATCAAATCACATCTATCTGAGCCCCCTGCAGAGGGGGGATTAATGCTGCTGATTCAGACCTGTTAGCTTGTTAATACTGTTCCATTTATTTAAAGGTTATTGTTTTATTAAATAAAAATATTGGAGAGTTGGTGAGGCTCGGAACACGGATGGGACTTTGGGGAGTGAGCTGCTGCAGGACTGAGGTTAAACTGTGCAGGGTCTCTTAACCAAATACTATTAAAAGCCAGAGGGAAATCCCTGTTGCAGTAAATTGTAAATTCTCACTGTTTGGCAGGGCAGGAATTTCATGTGATGATTTCTTTGTCTATGAGTACTAATCTGTAGCTTATTTTCAAAATCTGCCTCTGAAAGATATCCAGCTAATGTTTTATTAAAAAAAAAGTGTTTGTGGAGTACTGGCAGTTGTAGGCACAGAACAGAGTATAGCCTAGAGAGAGTTCTTAGTCTACAGTTTGCATTGTGAGAAAAGGACACTCCGTTCACTTTACCTTGTGGAAGAACATAATTCAAACCAAAACGTTGGGAGAAACAGGCATGGAAAAAGCACATGACTTTTTTTCCTCCCCTGAAACCTGCTTGGAAAATCTCGTTGATGACAAAGGTCAGGCTGAATCAGTGGAGGGAACAGTTCATGACTAGTGAAATAAATTGTGTCTCAAAATTCAAGGTGCTATTTCAGTGTTGCAAGACCAATTTCAGATGGCTGTGCTTTGGAAGGATCAGTCCTGATACAAATGTCTTTGTTGAGGAAAGGATCCGAGTACCATAAAAAAAACCCCAAACTACACCATTTGCTGTGTACAGTGCCAGAGGCTCTGCACAAAGCTCACTGCAGCCTTCTCAGCTCTTGTTGAGAAGGTTGGATGTATCCATACAGGCCAGGTCAGTTTTTCCAGTCCTTGCATTCCTGCTTACTCACCTGAAGACTTATCTTTTGAAAGCTGTTGATGTCACTTTGGCCATTTTAAGGCCGATATCCTGCAAAAAACAAAGGTGTAAACTCTTTTTCCACAAACTGTGTTTTCTGTAAAGGGTCTGTGCACATTTGGGAATTGAATTACAGGCTTTTGTGCATGAAATATTAGAGCTCTTCCCTTTGGAGAGATGCACCTGGTCTCACCTGAGAGTTTGAAAGAGCCTTTTCCTAGAAAAGGATCTCATTTGCTTTCATGAGGAGGGGTTAAAGAACAAAAGCATGAAATCTCCTTTCTTCTCTTCTGATCAATCTAGCCATCATTATGAAAGAAGCTTTCTGATAGCTTCTCTTTGTCATGTAATGTTAATACCATTAAGTCCACTTTGGCAAAGAAAGCGATGTATAATTAATTTGCAAATCAGTAAAGTGGATGATGTGATTTTTATACAAAAGAGAAGGTCTTTAGCAGCAGAACGCATTGTGTGGGCATGGCCATGCTCAGATGGGACCTCTCCTCTCAAGCATCCTCTTCCCAGCAGGAATTTGAGACCTTGAGGTCCTGGGCTAGGCTGGGTCCCCTGTGTGTGTCCCTCTTGCACACACCTTCAATGGGTCCCATTTGCTGCCAGCCAGAAAAGGGATTGAATCTAACAAATAAGAGAGGAACCAGGGGAAGGGGTAAGGTTAGAAAGTATGGAAGTGTCTCTGAATTACCTCCAAACTGAGTTGGTTGAGCCAGCTGAAAATATCTTTAACCCTCTGCCTCCATCCACTGGTTTTGTTGTTTTGCTTTTTTTAAAGCCTCTATCAGAATTATTATTTTGATGCAGAATGCATTAAAAAGGGAAAAGGAAAAAATCCCTACACTATCCAGACTGATTTGTTCTCAGAAAGATGTTCAATTTTGTATGTATAATTGAAAGGGTCTAAATATAGCTATATTAATATTTATGGGCCTTATGTTGGAGTCAATACAAGAGTTGCTGTTCAAGGCAATTAAGCTTTACCTTTTCACATGTAGGATTTCAGCATTTGGAGATGACATTAGTGGTGTGACCTGCATCCAAGAGAGAAAAAACTAAAAGCATGCCATTATCTGTCAAATGTGATAGCCTGTATTTAATGCTGTTTGCTGACAGGCAGTTTGTCTCCAGTGAGGGTGATCTCTCCAGAGCAGGATTTCTGTCTTAATAGGGGGGAAATTGGAGAAATCAGTAGCCTTGGAGGCTTGCTGGAGAAGTGTCCCTGCAGTCAATGCTGTGTTTTGTGAGGAACTGAGTGACTAGACCATCTCATGACATCAGAAAGTGAGGATTGCCCACCTCTGCTGCATGGGTAGCTGCTGGGAATGTGGGGAAAATTATTGTGGTGGCACTTCATAGATTCCATTTGTCCTCACACCACCCACACCCTGGAGCTGGAGCACAGGAAATGTGACTCTCGGGAGCTTGAGAGCAGAAGTGCACAGGGCAGGGAGGGCTCTTTGCCCTATTCCTGGGCTCAGGCTATCTGTGTGTGTCTGCAGGGCTAGTCACAACCTTCATGTCATTAAAGCACAGGGAAAGCAAAGCCTGTCCAGAGATCTGTGCTGCTGTAGGGAGCCTGTGCACGGGGAATTAGGTCGAGGCTGTAATGATGAAAACAAGTCAGTTTGCGTTAATAACGAAGGCAAAATGATGATGTGCTTGATTTCTAAAGCACTGCCTTTCAAGAGAAGGGTATCACTAGGATAACATGGCAAGAATCCTGGCACTGGTTGAATTGCCCTGCATTGCTGCTTTTTGGAAGCTGCAGCTCCTCGTTGCTCCAGTGAACAAAGAGCTGTTAGATGCTGTAAAATCTCTCACTGATGGGGACTGTCTCAATCCCGCCTTTCTCCTAAATTTGATCAATGTGTCAGGCTATTCCTTTCTTCCATCTGGACTCTAATAACTGCCTTTGGGAAGGAGGACAGCAGTAAGGAGCCTCTGGGGTTGCTCTGAAACCCCAGGGAGCAAGGGGTTAACCTGCAGATGGTTAACCTGCATCCCCTGCAGATGGAGGTTGTCTCAGGGAGCCTGAGCTTGGTGCTCATCCCTTCTCCAAGGACTCACTAATTTTGAGTGGGTGTGTTTTGGTTCTTTCACTGGTGCATTGTGTGTTTGGGTAGCTGGAAGCCTTTTCACCCCCTTCAGTGAGCATCAGGGGGGTGTGTGTTCTTCATTAGCTTTGGCTGTTGGAGCACAATGGCTGCTTAAACAGGGAGGGAAATGCGGAAATAACACGGCACATGAGCCAAGGTAGAAATGGTGGCCACGCTCTTAGCAGTTGAAAATGAATTTTCAACTCCCAGTGGCCCTTTTGAATTCTGTCTTGGCTCTGGCAATTCACTCTGGATGATGCTGACCCCAGGAGACTGGTATTTCCAATTATGGATTATCCTTGCCCAAAGGTGCTGGCTGCATAGCAAAGGAGTGTTCCTTGGTGTGCCTGTGCATGAGCCAGCGCAGGGCTGAGTCCCACCTCATCTCTGCTCCTGAACAAGGGCAAATCAAGCTATATATTAAGGAACAAGGAAATTGCACCAGTTAAATTTAAAAAACTCATTTAGCTAAAGCAGTGTAAGCGCCCATGAATATTTATCTGATGTTACCAGAAGCATGTGGACTCCCACCTACTTTATTAAATTGATTTTCAATAAAAATGCAAGTGGAAGACATTTGATTAATGGCTGGTGGGACGGTACAATTAATGTGAACTCTGGAGTCAGCAAGAAGTGTCCCCTGAGCCCTGTGTGTGTCTGCTTGAGGGTGGGCTAAGAAAACATTTTAAACTTGTCTGAGGGACACCAGCAATATTTATCCATGTGATTTCCAAGCTGAGGTGAACAGGAGCAGCTGTTTTACTGCTGGTGCATGGCTTTGCTGAGGGCCAGCATCCGGACCTTGGTGTTTGCTCCCTGTGTTCTGGCTTTTCCTTGGCTTTTCTCACCCCTGTGAGCAGGCTGCACCTGAGAATTAAGCACAGCAGTGAACTTCAGTGATTGTGTTGGGTGTGAGTGAGGCTCCCTGGGCCTTTGCATTTAAACATGCCTGGGATTAGCTCCATCAGCCTCTGGAACTGCTCAGCTCCTACCAATTTACCTGCTCGGATTTGTCTCCTGAAGGAAGGCAATTTGAAGCTGTAGTGTTACAGCTCTATTAAAGATCTCTAGCGTGGTTTCCCACAGGGACTCTGTCCAGGGCTTGTACTGCCTCTTCCCGAAGAGCTGGGCTGGGGAATTCTGATTGTAATGCTAGTGAGGGTCGTGGACACTGTGGTCCAGCTGGGTGTGGGAGCCTGGACATCCCTGCAAGGCGGGGGAGCATTATCCCCGCTCCTTCCATGCCTGCTGCCTGAAATAGAAACTGTCCCTGGGGGTCTTGTGAAAAATCTTCGGAAGCTGCTGTGGGTGGGGTGTTACATCTCGTTTTCTCTGCAGGGGATTTCTGAGCCGGAGGCTGAGGTTTTTGGGGGTGTGATGATTAGGCAAGGGCCGCGCAGAAGCGGGGGCAGGCCCTTGGTGTGGCAGGGAAGGCACGGGGTTAGGCAGGGACACAGCCCCGTCTCAACATCCCTCTGCTCCGCATCCGTGGAGCCCAGAGAATGCTGTGAACCGCTGGATCTGGGGTGCCCAGAGGACACCAAGTAATACCTGGGGCATGAATTCTTTCCCCAGCCAGGGTGGGAGCTCCACGAACAGGCTGCACTGTGGAGCAGGATTGGAGCTCTGCTGTGTTCACCCCTTCCCAGAGGGCTCGTGGTACCCAGGGGCTGAAGCCAGATGGCACAGGGAGGGCGTCCATGGGCAGAGATGGTGCAGATGCTCCTGATGCTGCCCTCCAGGATGGAGAGGCCATTGCAGTTATCTCTGTTTTGCAGTAGTTTGGGGTTTTCTCTGCATGCAAATGTATAACGAGGCTCCCTGCCTACAGGAGAAGGGGGGCCTGTGCCAGCAGGCAGGGGATGGCACAGGTGCTTTTCAGAATTGGTTGGGCACACTCCTGCTGAGGGGCTGGGCATGGGCAAGAATATTGGGAACAGAAAGGAATTTTAAAAACGGGAGCAGGTGCTGGCTAATATATATATGGCAGAAAAAGAGAGGGGAGTTCTTGTTGAAAACAGAAGCTGAGGAAAGGCAGAGTGACAGGCAGCATATTTCTGAAGACAGCTTTCTCCTCTGTAGGCTGAGTCACCTAAGAAATGTGTCAATAAAACACGCTTGCAGGCACTGTCTCTAATAAATATATATTTAAGAGAGACATTTCTTCAAAACTTCTGTTAGGAGATGTCGAATTCTGAAGGGATGGCATGAGAAATGACATCTCCAGTGGAAACAGAGTTGCCATGGGAACTGAAACGCTTTGAACACACATCACTAAAACAAGAAAACATTTTCCCCAGCAAAGGAAATTAAAAATTACATACATCTGGAGGCATCTGCCCTCTGCTTGTCTCTGATGGGAGTCTCAGAGTATCATGCAGCATATCATAATTCATGTAGTGGGCAGGACTGACAAGTCCATATTGGTTGCTGAATTTTTGTGAGTAACTGTGGTAAAAAAGCCTTCCTGTTCTTAGGACAGGCAATGCTGGTGTCTGAATAGTGTTGTGGAGGGGGAAATTTAGAGCCATAATGGAATTTCCTTTAAAATGGTTTTGCTCACCTGGGGATAAAACAACAGCCTGAATGCACAACTAAGCCCATCATGCTGTGTGGGGATGATTCCACTGCTCCCAGGGTTTGCTGGCTCCATGTGGCAGCCAGGGATTTCCCTGAGAGGCCTGGGGAAGGCAGGGGAGAGGGGATGTTACGAGGGGGCCCTGTGTGTGATGGGGATTTATCTTGTGCTTCAGAAACTGTCTATTTATTCATGCAAGTCTGGGACAGAAAAACCAGGAGGAGTTATTTGTGTGTGGTCTTCTTTTTTCTTTCTTTTCTGATGCCTTTGCAGGTCCATGGCAGCCCTGAGTGCAGAGAGTGATCCTGGTCAGGCAGGAGAGCTCATTGTGCTGTATGACAGCACTCCAGCATCAGGGGAAATGCTAAATTGACCCGTGCAAGGCAGTGTGAATTAAATAAGTTTATTTGTACACTGTATTGGCATTGCTGAGAAGTAAATGAGCACTGGCCGTGCAGCCCAGTGACCCATGCATGACAGAGGAGAGACAGCTTGGAGGAGAGCTGGGCTCTGGCACAGCTCAGCAGCCACACAGGCAGAGACCACGTTGGGGTGCATAAAGAAGGGAAAATGTTTGGCTGCGTTGCCCTGGGAGTGGGGGTGCAGGATGCCAGAAGCATCACCGGAGGCACGCTGTCTGAGGAGATGATTAAGTTCTCCACTGAAGGAAGTGCCAGCCAGGAGCTAATGGATAAGAGAACCGGAGTGCAAATTACTCTGTTGCTCCCTGCTATGGTATTCTTGTATCTTTGTCTCAGTACCTGGCAGTAGCCTCAGGGGACAGGCTTGAAAATTAAATGGACCCTTCCTCTGAGTTGTACAGCAAGCCCCAGGAGTCACTTTTTCTTTTTTTTTCTTCCCCTTTTTGCACACTGCATTCCATCATGTGGCCTGGCAATCCTCAGCCTGCAGAGCAACCTGGAATGAGATATAGCCAGAGGCACAGGAAGGCAGCACTAGGGCTAAAAGGCACACGGGGATGTTTGGGCACAGCAGAACTGCATTCATTGCATGTTCAGTGCCACAGTGCAGAGAGCAGCAGTTCTGAGACCAGAGCTTTGAGCTCAGCCTGCAAACCTCGTTCACTTGATTGAGACATCTCCCACTGCAATGACATAAAATNTGTTTACTTGATTGAGACATCTTGTTTATTCTTTCTCCCACTGCAATGACATAAAATTAATGCAATGCAAGGGCAGTGTGTCTCTCATTTGATTTGATTGGTACTATGTTCAGTTTTGAGCCCCTGATGATAAGACAGACATTGAGGTGCTGGAGGGTGTCCAGAGAAAGGCAATGGAGCTGGTGAAGGGTCTGGAGCACAAGTCTAAGGATCAGCTGAGGGAGCTGGGGAGGCTCAGTCTGGAGAAAAGGAGGCTCAGGGAGCACCTTCTCACCCTCTACAACTACCTGACTGGAGGGTGAAACCAGATGAGGATCTGTCTCTTCTCCCACATAACAAGTGACAGGACGAGAAAAAATGGCCTCAAGTTGTGCAATAGGAGGTTTAGATTGGATATTAGAGAAAAATTCTTCACTGAAAGGGTTGTCAGGCCCTGGAACAGGCTGCCCAGTGAAGTGTTGAAGTCAAAACCCATGCAGATGTGGTGTTTGAGGATGTCTTAGTGGTGAATGTGGTGGTGGTGCTGGGCTGACAGTTGGACTTGATGCTCTTAAAGCTTTTTTACAACTTGAACAATTCTATGATTTTTCTTTGCAGTTGTTTTCTACATATCAGGAATTATCATGTTGGCAGCTTTGTACTACACCTTTGTGCTTATCTTCTTCCTGGGGATCTGCCTTGAGCTCTGATGAATTACAGAGCTCAATTGGTTTAAAAATGTTTAGGATGTTACTGGCACTGATCTCAAGTTTTTACAGCTCCTCCTAAAGCAACTGTGGCCTGTTGAGAGGTGATGATTTCTGTTTCAAGAAAAACTCACTGAGAATGAGTTAACAAAAGTGTTTTAGGAAAGGAAGTGAGTGAAAACCTGCCAGGACCAGTCTGCCATCTCCCCGAGGAAAAAGCTTCAGAGATGTATTGTGTCCTTAAGTGTGGATAAGCCTGGTCTAATGACTGGCTCTCCCAGCTGAGTTATACACATATGAAGGGATATGGCAAAGGCAGGAGCCCTGTGGCTGCTTTGTTTTGGTGCCTCATCTCTTCTGCATTTGCCACCTCAGCCACAGAACTGAGGCATGGAACCTGCTGCAGTCTTTCCGTGAGGGTGTTGTTCAAGATCCTTTGACATGGTCAACAAGAATGTTATGATTGACTCCTAAAGAGGCAAATTAACTGAAGATAGCTCATTAAGGCAGGCCCAAAACACGGGTGGTTTGCCCAATGCTGAGGTACCAGTGTGGTGGTTTTGCCCTAATCTTATTGATCCTTCTGGTGCATGCAGCCATGCAGGCATCCTGCAGGACTGTGGTCAGCAAAATTCTCCTGACTTTGGTTTCATTAGAGCCACAGCTGCATGGTACCACCTGGCAGCATGGCACTGTCTGAATGCTCTTCCCCGTCCACGGGGACCAGCAGGGATTCCCTTTCCCCAGTGCCTCTGGCTTAGCCATCAAGGACAGGCTTTAATACTGAATATGTTACATTATGCATGCTAATTTATATTCACATGTTTTCTCATTGTATTTATAATATATAACCAACATGTTTATGTAGCATCTCTTCTGTTACCACAGGGTCTCAAAGCACTGTGGAACCTCTGAAAGCCTGCTCATACATGCATATTCCTCCTCTGTCTTTATGGCATCTGAGGGTGTCCTAAGTCCTTAAAATAGTAACGACAGTAGCTTTGTTCATTCTGTCTTAGTTCCGTCTGTAGCAAAAATAGCACAGCTAATTTGTAGTCTCTGTTTGTAGTCTGTATGTGTGAGAATGAGGGGTATGTGTAAAGCCTCCATGACTGCACACCCTCCAGCAGTCGCTGCTTCCAACTCTTTCTTCTGTTCCTCCTGGACTTGATATCAATAACTCGCACCACATCCTGATTCTAACATCTGGATTTCTATTTTATGTCACTTAATGTAGTGATAAAAATACGTGCATGTGGATGCCTGCACAAGGCAATGAAGGAAAGCTAAATAAGGGAAAACTACATGAGCTAAATATATCATTCTGTTGAGTCTTGTAATAGGAGCCCTGGCTAAAAACCTAATGGTGTAAGGCTTATCAGATCCATCTCTCTGCCTTTTGTCTTCTGTAAGCTTTAGAGCCTGTTGGTTGATCTGAACAAAACCTGACAGAAAGGTAGATATCTGAGATATTTTAAGTCCTTGCAAGATTTGTGGAATTATGCAGTTGAGTGGAAAAACACCCAAAGTAGAGAGAGGTAACTAGATGGGATCAACTGGTGTTAGGCTTCAGAAAAACAGGGCAGAAAAGCTGATCTGTTGGAAGCAGAGTTTGTTGTCTCCACTGCTGGTAAAGCAGCATCTCTCCTAGGCTAGTCTGCTGGATAGAGCTCTAACCTGCACCCCCCATTCTTGACAAATGTGAGAAAATGCCTTTCACCAGTATGAGAGGCTGTGAAATCCCTATAGCATCTTCTACAGCAACACATGGATGTACCCACCTCTCCAGGTATGTCTGAAGCCTCCTTATCCATCATGTGTTGAGACAAAGGGGCAGTGCAGCCTGCTCTGTGCAGTGAGGTGAGACCAGAAAATTGAGCTACTCTGTGCTGTTATTCCCATGGATGTGCAGGGAGGGAGTGCAGTTTCTCACCCAAAAGGGACAAGCAAATGCCCTGTGTGCCTTTCAGCACTGTGCTGGAAGCAAGGAGGAACAAGGTGTGCCTGACTCCTCTGCAATAGTTGTGCCTCGATCCAAACTCTAACCAGCATGCTGTGTGGGTGTAGAGAGAGCTCATACCTGGTCAGAGCCATGAGCACATGTACAGCATATTTGCAGACTCCTTAGGGATTTCTCTTCCAAGAACAGAGCTGACCTTTGCTATATAACCCAAAGAGTTTGTGCCTAGGAATTAGATGTGCAACAATGCATGACAGTGTGCCATAAATCCTGGACAAGTCATCACTCCAGTGGTGACTGGGTTGTTTCATGGTCCTGCATCTGGTTCCTACAGAGGTCATTGGATGGAGCCATGTTAGAACACTGGAACTGCAGCATGCAGTGTGAGACATTCATTGTTTCAGCTCTCTGTGGCCTTGCTAAGAAAGGGAGCCAGAGCAGTAGGCTGCCTTTCTGAGGATTTGACAGGCATCATCTCACTTCATCTGCACTGAAGATTTAACCACATGTAATTGTAGACCATGCCGATCTCTCTTATCATGTGAGTGGTTTTGTTGTTGGCTGTCTCTTGAAAGAGCCCCTGAAATTATTTTGAGCTGCTTTCTCTCTCTGTACTGAAATATCCAAGTTGAGGGGAGAAAGGAGAGCAGCACAGCTGGAAGTGACACCACATGCATATCAGTGTTTACAGATTGGATGACTTCTCACTAGTCTGGCTGGAGGACATGCAATTGTAGACACTGATGTGCCATCACACCAGAGAGAAGGTAGTAATTAATCACCATGGCTCATAGAGCAGCAACTTGGGAACTGGCTGTACAGCAAATGTTGGCAGTGCCAGGGGATTTGAGCAGCAGCAGTGGGTGAAAAGATGCCTCGGCACCCCAGGGTTGGGGAAACAGGCCTGATGCTTTCATGGAGAGCAGCAAATAGCCTGGTTTTCCCTGTAAATGTGATGCCTTTTTCATCACAACCCTGCAGAAGTCATTGGGAGCATAACTGTGGGTCAGATCAATTACACAGACCGAGTTATTCTGGAATTGAGGAAATAGCCAAGGAAAACTGCAGTAGACAAATAGTTCATGATATGGCAGAGCTAGAAAAGGATCCGACCCAAAGGTCTGGTTGGCAATGCCCTGCAGGCTCTTACTCACGCCTGCTTTTGCTGAGATGAGACATTTGTTTCAGACATTTGTGTTGTTTCTTTCCTTACTCTGTGGTTTATTCTGCAGAGTACAAATTTCCCAGTACTCAGTCCTTGGCTGACCCCACTGTGCTGTGGATCATCCCATCATCTTTAACCTTCATCCATGGGACCCTGGTCATCCTCAGCCCTATGCTCATTAGAGAGGGGCAGATACCATCAGAGGTGGTGAGGTCTGGGTGAGCTGAACTACCTGTGATTGCATTCCCTCAGACAAAATGGGGCCAGTGAGATCTTGGCTGTGTCTTGATCCTTCTGCCCAAGTGAGTTTTCCTGGAGACATGTTGGTGTTTTAGGTATTTCAGGGCATTAAAGCTGATGCTTCTCTTAGCTCTGTCTGGCCTGTGAAGGACTGGGCCAGCTGCCAGCCCTCCTGGTGACACTTGGCCCTGTTGCTGCCATTCAGCATTGACAGGACCGAGACACCCTGTGTATGTTCTTGCTGCTTCTTCTAAGAAGAACATGTACACACTGCAGTCCACTTTTGGGAAAGGTGCCCGGGCCAAGCTTGTCAAACCAAGGTGAATATCTGTGATATGAGACTTGGCTTTTGCTTCTGAGCCAGTAATTTCATTTACAAGGATGCTGGGGCACTACTAAAGCCAACCAATATCTGAAAATATGTATGCTTTCTTTGGAACTGACAGTTTGAAGAGGTCGGCTGTGGCCTCTCTATGTGTTTTCTAAGATCCCCAAGACAAAACCAGTTGAAGAGAGAGAGTGCTGAGACTTGCCCACATCCCTCTGTGCTCCAGCTCTGGTCCCCCTTTTGCAGAGGCTGGAGGAAATGCCAGTATATTTTGCCAGTCTTTTTGCTGTCTCCATTCCCCAGCCTTCCCTTCCTGACCTAAGCACAGCCTCTGCTCCCAGGATACCTGGTGTGGAAGCATCCCAGGTGCAGTAGGGATGTTTGTGGTTCTGACATTAGCAATAACTCATGCTGCTTTGTGGCCTTTGCATAGCAGGAACTTTGTCAATGTCCTTGGAGTCAGCTTTATCCCCTGGCTGGGCTGGACAAGCCCAGGAGGCATTAACAGCACTGCAGTGATGTTCACTGAAATGTTTCCCTCTCTACTGCTATTTCTGAGCTCCCTAGCAAAAAAAAATTGCAAGAAAAGCAACTAATGTATGTTGGAGAGTGTTCCTGGCCCCACAGCAGGAGAGCAGCAGTGAAGGTGACATCAGGGGTTTCTGGTGTGTGGTTGGTGATGGAGATATCATGTCTCCCTTCTTGCACCTTTATGTTGTGGGGAGAGGCAAAATTACCCTCTCCCCTTAGGCACCTACCCCTCTGCTTGTGCCTCCCTGTCCTCTCCTGGTACTGTCCTGGCAGTCCTAAGGACAAAGTCATAGCGAGGGGACCATGTGCCACACCATCTAGAGATGTGCCCTTCCTTCTTCAATGCCTCCCTTTCTGCAAGGAGACACCACTCAGCTCCTACTTCCCCAAACAAGACAGTACCACAGATGAAAAGCCCATCTGAAAAACCAGGGTAGGGACTGGCAAAGGCAGCATCCCTGGTGTGACAGGACTGAAGTTGTCAGAGGGAGAAGAAGGACCCAAGGGTGGATTTTCTGGCTGAGGGCTGTAAGTGCCATCTCTAAGGCAGGGTCTGCCCAGGGCTGTGGTGCAGCTCAGCTCCAGTGACCTCGTGGACCTTGTAGCAAAGCTAATAGAAGCCTCTTCTGTTCCAGAGGCTAAAAGTGGAAGGAAAATTAAATCCCCATGGTTAGAGGCTGAGAAAATGAAGAATGAAACACACAAAAATCTTTTGTGTGTAGCTGCAAAAATTACCTTCTGCTGCTTATTAATTACCATGGCAAGGATTTGGGAGAAGGCATGAGGTGGAAGTTTGATAGTACAAACCATTTCCCTTCCCAGGAATGCTGGGTTACCTGGAAAATGCCATCCTGTCCAGTGTGTTTGCTTGGGATTATGTGATGTGGGATAGAGGGATGCAGTATCCTGTCTCTCCATGGTGACAGTGTTCTCACCGCAGGCTGGTGGGAATCCTTCCCAAAGGATTCTGTGTATCTGAGGGGACTCATCGAGCTGAGAAACTCTTGAGCTGAAGGTAAATGCCGTTGTCTAGGAGGCAGTTAAGTGGCACTATCAGCTCGTTACTGCTGATAGTTGTGACCACAGGTGGAGATGGGATACTGTGCTAGCTGGAGTCCAGAGCAGTTCACAGGCAGCCCAGTGCAGAAACATCTATTTCCAGGAGCTGGCCTGGAGCAGATTGAGGGTTTGTACCCCTGGGTGCAAAAGAGCCTGAATAGCGCTGTTCTCCTCTAGTCTCAGCCACGCCACCCTGCATAGAAACACCAGTACAGGCAGGCTCGTCACCTCTGAGCTCCTTTAGATCCAGCACAGCCCTGAGGCAGAGCTGGAGTGCTGCCTCAGGGAGGTCCCCATCCCCTCGTTCTTCCCGTTTATCTCCAAGCTGAGGCTGTGCAGCCTCCCTGACGTCAGCGCATCATCCAGGAATCCCCTGCACGAAGCCGCAGTGGCTGCGCCCGTTTCCATGGCACACATCGTTCGGGAGCCCCCAGCGCTCGGATGCAGGCACATCATTTCAGCTGGCTCGCGGCATCGCCTCTGGGAACCCCCGCCTGGGAAACGGGACTGTGTTCGACACATCCCCAAACCTCCAGAGCTGAAACACAACCAGCCGAGTCGATCATATTACAGCTTAGATTCTTAAATAAACAGCGCTTGATGAGTGCAGCGGGATGGTTAATAAGAGCCTGCTCAGCCCCCCCGTGTCCCCCAACTCCCAGAATCGCTCGTGGAGGCAGCTCTGCAGCCAGCGAGGGGAGAGGCAGCGAGGCGGCGTGATTTGTATTCCAGCTCTGCTACTGCTCCTAGTGCTTCCAAGAAGCAAGTAAAAATAGCACTCTGTAATTTTGTAAATAATAGCTGTCTCCTCACAGGCCCAGGGAGTCACGAGCACTTAAAGGGGGAATTGTGGGGAGGGGGGGAATGTCTTGAGCCAGGGACAGGAATATGGGGACTCAGAGAGGGGCACAGGGGAGGGAGGGGGAAATGAAAAGCCCGAAGCACCTCAGCTGCTGCTGCTTTACACCTTCTGCACACCTGGGGAAGATACTGCTGGTGTTGGAGCTGGGGGTCCAGACTTGGCCCCTCCACCCAGGTCTGGGAGGGATGGTTGTGGTGTACACAGATACAGGGTCCGGGATAGCAGATTCCTGGAGGAGAGGGGTCGCTTTCAAAGAGCAGGCAGGTGTAGGAAGTGCCACAGTAACGCTGTGGGAAGGGATGTTTTGTTTTGCATTTGCATTGCAGATCTGCTCAGCTGTGGGGGATTCCGCCAGGCAGGAGCAAGGCAGCATGGGCTGGCAGGCAGAGAGCAGACTTTGTACCCTGTGGGAGAAGGGAGAGCTCTAGTTGACCTGCAGCACCTTGCTTCTGCTCTCAGACTTTCTCCAGATGGTTTTAGAAACACGATTGTGCTGAAGCTTGGGAATAAGCTGAATCAATAAATGGGAAAAGCCCCCAGACAAGGATATCAGCCTCAAACAAATGACTTGGGATAATGGCATACTGCTTGTATCTCTGAATTCTGCCCACGTACAAATGTTGAACCTGAAAATCTCTTGCTCTTCTAATTTCATGTCGGCTCCAGAGTCTTTTTTTGCTTTCCTGTTCCCCAGGTGCAGCTCAGCAGGGTGGCAGGAAGGGGTTTTTGCAGCCCACCAAAAGCACTACTGACTCCTCCACTGGGCAGTGTTGTGCCATTCCTTAAGGCAGCCAGGGCTGGGCTCTGGTCCTTGCTCTGCTCCAGCTTCCTACCTGAACGAGATCCCTTCCTTTTTGTTTCCCTGATTTTAAACAGGACTGGCAGCATCCACCTGCCACCCCAGCAGGCTTGAAGGCTCAACTTGTGCATGTCAAAAACCTTTGAATTACAGGGAAGAGTGATGCTAGGAAGGGAAAGATGCTGTTTAATGCTCTGTAATAGATCTGGAGAAAGTGCCTAACCCTCTATGCTGTCTTTGATTGTTAACTCTTTGGTGAGGCCTGGGCAAGACAGCCAAGCTGCACTGCGAGCATGTCTGCAGATTGAGGAGGAGATAAGGATTTCCCTGCTGTGTCTCTAAGCAGAGGCAGGAGATGCTCTTCTCTCAGCTTTCTCTTGGTGCAAAAGTAAATGCAGTTTCTTCTCATTCAGGCTCGGGGTGGATAGGTGTGAGGGCAAGGAGGGGGAGGCTGGGTGGGCAGCTCCTGATATTTCTGGAGGAGGAAGTCTCACAGTCACAGAACCAGTGAGTTCAGGCAGAGCTGCAAGGAGTGCAGATGCTCTTGGGGTACAGGATCATGAAGGAAGGGAATCTCTGAGGCTGGAGCTTGCTCTGTTCTGCTGGTGTTTTTCTTATCTCTGGATTTCCCAGCTCTGCTGAAATCCCTGCTTGCGTAGCAATGATTTAATTTCAGAAATCCCTCAGGATCCCAGCCAAATCCTGCCCTTAGGGGCACATATTAACAGGGAAAGTTCAGTCTGGCTTTTGCCATGGAAGGTGCAGGGAGCTCATTTTTCTACATGCTGAGGGACATCAGTGAGCTCACAATGAAGCTTGAGCTTGTCCCTGCACTAGATGCATGGCCTGGCCAGGGGAATATATCCCTTATATATTAATGAGATAATGCCATTATCTTTGATTGGATTTACCAGTAGATGAAGGGTCAGGAAGGGATCTCTGGAGCTCTATGACAGCCAGGTTACAGCATGATAAGGGCACAAAGGCTCACATAAAGATGCAGGATAATATCAAAAGGTGTCCCAAACTAGTTCTGCCTTTTTGTCTTCCCTTCCCTTCCCGTTGTGCTTGAATCCAGGAGAGCACATTGTAAAGCATGAGCTCTTTCATGGACACCTGTTCCTCTGCCCCCTCTGGTGCAGGGGACAGGTCATTCTGCACCTCACAAGGACTGTCTTCTTTGGCCATAGGTGGCTGTGGATCCTGATCTGATATCCCTAGCTGCAAATTGAATGCCAGGGGGGGAAATGAGGAAGGGAGAGTTTGTGTTTTCTCTAAAACACAATTAACTTTGTCTCACCGCATGTGGTAGCAGAAGGAGCCTCGCATCACTAAATGTTCTCTGCTGTGTATCTCATTTGGGGACTTGTTTGGAAGGAGACAGAGAATACCCTGAGTGTTTGTTGCAGAAGTAACTCATTTTGTTTAGACTTCTGGGGGTTTCAGAAAGTGTACTGCATACATATTTCTCTTTAACCTTCTTTTTATCGCATCAAAACAAGATCAAGGGTTACTTATATAGCACAATAATACCAGCCACAGGCTGCATCAGAAGCTTCCCAGCTGTAATAACTAGAGACATGTATATGTATATTTTAGCCATTAAGGAGAAAACCCTGCCAGAATGCATTATCTTATTTTGGGATGCAAAACTTTGAAGCACAAAACTAAGCTTCATAGTACTGCAAAATAACTGTCAGGGGACAGAAGGATTTCCATAACTAAATTGAGCAATGGGCCATCCAGGCTACTTGCAAAGCTGCTGTGGTGGCCAAAATTGGGTACTGTGCATAAAACATGAACTCTGCTCTGGAGCTTTAAATTGGTCCTTTCATTAGGAGAGCACCTCTGAGCCAGCTAATGCCATACAATGGCATGATCTATCCCTAAAGGGGTGAGGATTTATGGTAACTGAGTGCTAAACTCAAGGTACCTCATCCATCTTTTTTTTCAGTGCAACCCAGTGGGCAGAGCATAGGACTGTAAATCTGGTAAATCGTTGTGCCTTGATTTCCCTGCAAAATGAGACAGCAGCAGAGATGTCAATTAGGAAACGTGCCAAAATCAAATGAAGTCAAGAAGCAGAGCTGTGTGTGCTGTTCAGCACGTGCAGATGACCATGTTTTGCAAAGCATTTCAGATTATCTGAAATTGCCTCTGAGTTTTAGCAGCTTGGGCAGGAACTGGGGCTCTGTGTCTTTGCTGGGGCAGTGAGGCTGCTGTTCAGCATCCACAAGGGCAGCACAGCCTGGGGTGCAGGGGAGCATGTGATGTGATGAGCAGCAGCTTTGCAAGAGTGAGGCACTTAAGAGAGCAGCAAGCAGGGTGGCAGTAAAAGGCAATCAGAATATTGATTCTCTTTACATACAGATAAGCCTGAAGCTGTAAAAAACCCAGGATTTCCTAAAAGTGGTGGAACATTTCTAGGCTGTTTATCAGGCTGGGAGACACAAGGGGATTTAAGATTAAAAGGAGTTTCAAAGCATCAGGGCTTACCTCTGTATTGAAAACATGTGGATCTGTACCACGTTACAGATTGTGCAGCCACACAGATTCTGTAAATATGCATTGTCTGCCCATGTGGGACATACATTCATCCTCAGTGTAAGCGTGGGAAGCAGCAGAGGTGCATTGGAGATGAATTTTCCCAGTTATGAGGGATAAAATCGGCTGTTGTTCGAGGCACAGAGTACAGTGCTGAGGGTTCCCCAGAGCAGGAAAAAATCACCATGTAACAAACCCCAAACCCTTCCCTGTACAAGCAAATTCAGTTCTCTAATTGCTTTTTTCCTTTTTTTTTTTTTTTTTTGTGTCCCAGACAGTGTAACTGAAGTCAAGACAGACATTTACGTGACAAGTTTCGGCCCTGTCTCGGACACAGACATGGTAGGTGCCTCATGGGGTGGGATGGCTTCTCCTGCAGCTGCCATGGATGTGTCCCACCCTCATCCCCCCATTACCTGCCTTGACAAGCACCTTCACTGCAGCCACCTTTCCCTGACCTGGCTGCGTGTGAAGGAAGGAGGATGTTCCCTGGGAAGAGGGGAGGGTGCCAGAAGTTGGTCTGTTTTGGTGACAGTGCCAGAAGAGAATAATTAACCATCAAACTGTCCTTAGTGATTGAACGGAGAGGGAGGCAAAAGAGGAATAAGAAAAAAGCATGAACTGATTGCAGTATTTTGACATGTTCAGCGAAAATTATTAATGAAAAGGCCTGAGGTCTGAATTTAGGCTTGTATTCCCACAACAGTTTGTCTTCTAATTAAAACAGGACTGTAGAGCATAATTAATAGTGAGGTTTCTCAACAGCATTTCTTGCAGTTTGTATTCCACATGCACCCAGGGAAGACTTGGCTGTGGATGGTTGCTCCATGGTTCAAGGATGCCATGTGAGGACAGTGATCCATTCAGGACTGAGACCCTCCTGCATATCCAGCACCAGAAGTGACCTGGTGCTGCCATAGCCCAGGGCAGTGGTGGGCAGTCCTTGATGTGGAGAGGCCCCACTTTGGCTTTACTGTCTCCAGCGTGGCCAGGCTGGAGCAGTGTCCTGTGTCTCTCATGGCCCCTCCAGAGCTGGAAAGGTTTAATTTTCTGTGCTGACATGGCCTGAGCATCTCTTCAGGTGTCCTGCTAACAATGCCATGCTAGCTAGCAGAGGAGTTGGGGGAGAATAAAATCTCTGTGTTTCATGGAGGCACCGGCTCCATCACACAAGCCTGTGTTGCTTTGGGAAGACCACTCCAGGGTAAGAAGTTAACTTGATGTCAGCATAGTCAGACTATTAACCTCATCTGAGTTCTCCCTCTGTCTCGCCTGCTTTCCTACTGCAGCAGAGACCCATAATATATTCAGCAATCGTAGCCCTTGGGGAGTATCTGATAATTACTTCCAAGGTGGAGCATATTTGATTAAGGGAGTGTGTATAATGAACTGTGAAGAAGAAATATGAAGTATTGAAAAGAGGAAGGTATTCTCTGCATTGTGATTTGACAAAATGAATTTAAAATTAGGAAGACAGTTAAGGAGTAATAAATTATTTCCCCTTCACGTGTTTTCATTCTGTGTATTTTACAAATGCATAGCGAATGTGTTTTAGCTTGTTGTTCTGCTGCTGAATGCGCTCAGAAACGTGAGGGAGAGAAACGTGGGGAGAGCCTGCTCTTCTGCTGTGATTCCTTTCATCTCGGGAGTGGGGAAGTCCCTCCTTCCCCGCTGGCATCTGCCTGGTGATCCGCTCCCATCCCTCCCACAGCCATTACTCACTGCCGTGGAAAGCGGCTCCTGGTGCAGACAGAGACTGTAATTATGGTGATGGAGGAGAGGCAGGTAAAGCTGCTGTGGAGAGCGGAGGAGAGCAGCTGGTTACAAAGCATGGAGGAGGACATGCAGACCTTTTCACTGAGCTGCTCCAAGGGACTTCTAATCTCTCGTTTAGTTTGGTTTGGAAAGCAGAGCCTGATAGGACCTGACACGTGCCTGAGTCTTTGGTACTGAGCTCCTGCAACTTTGCTTCAGTCCCCAGGAAATTCTAAAAAAAAGTTCAAGGAGGTTTTTTGTTTTGTGGATGGACTCTGAAGACAGGCTCAGTCTTGATGTTTTCAGTCACTTCTGTAAAGCAGAGAAGAGAATAGCATAGAACTAAGTGTGCTTCTTGGAAGGAATGAATTGGGAATGCTGCTTTTATGAAAAAAAGTATAGAAAAGAGGGGAAGATTCTGAACATGATTTCTCTTTTCTTCAGGAATGATTCTTTAGCATAAAAGGAGAAAAACGGTGCCTGGGAAGTTGCTAAAAATGTTTTGCTTCTTTGTTTGGTGCTTTCTTAATAGGAACAGGGAGTTCTGAATAAGAGAGGTCTTCTGATAAGGACTTTTCCCAAACCTCCTGGGACTGCACATGGGCTTGTTTCTTTGATTTTATCCCTTTACTGAGCTTAAAACCACAAAGTGAAGATCATTTCCACGAAGGGACTGAATATCTTGTAAGCAGCAGAGCCTGTGGGAATATAGAATCTTCTCTTTGCTTCCCCCAGCCAGGCTCCAGAAGGTTCATATTTGAGCAGAGGTGGCTCCATGGCCAGGGAGCAGGGATGAATTTATTTACCGAGATGCTTTCATTCAGCTGCCATCTGCTGCAAAAACCTGTAGGAATTTCTCTGTCCTGTAGGAAACTGATGCACAGCAGTTTTTAAATGCTGCTGAGAAGTGCTGCAGGAAAGAAATCATTCACAATGATGAGTTAGTTGGTCCTGTGGCCTCCAGGAACACATAAATAAAGACTATGAGTCCACAACAGCAGGGGAAGAACAGTGGGACAGACAGATTTTCTGAAGACCCCTTCTCTCTGTAAAAGCCTTGTGACTCAATGCAAACCCTCATTAGCAAGAGGGGTGTGGTGTAGAGGTGAGCAGTGGTGCAGCTCATGCTGATGGGCTGAAGACATGAAACTCCAGTGACATGAACCCTCAAAGGACATGGGGAACACTGGCTACACTGATTTGGTTTTGCCTTGGGGTGGCCATGGAGCTGTAGTGACTTTGCTGCTTGGTCAAGTGGTTTCTGAGGCTCCAGGCACCCAGCAAGGAGCTGGCCCTGGCTGCAGGGTTTCAGAGGGATGACTTCTAGTTGCCCCAGCTGGAATTTGGCCTAGGAAATGGGTTTCTACACTAGCTGAAAGAAGAAAAAAAAAGGGGGGGAAAGGAAGGCAAAGCCACAGGATTTGTAGTGCAATTCTGTGAAGTCCTTGATTCAATACTGCTCTAGAGGTGGCCTGGGAAACAAAATAACATTATAACAGTCATGAAAGTTTATTTAATTATATTTTTTCGTGAGCTGGGGTACAATTGCCAGCATCCTGGCTGAATTCCATCTACAGGATCTTTATTTTTGCTTTTTAAAATGCCTATCTAGCTTCATCCAAAGAACTCCTTCCCCTGAAACATCTGGATAAAGGTGATGGTGCAGCAGGGCTACCCCAGCACTGGCCACTGTAGTCTGTGCTGCAGCTTGTCTGCAGTGATCAGAAACACCCCAGTGTAACTTTTGACATCGTAGGTAAATCATTACATAAAATGTGGTAAATGCCATTTCCACTGCTGTTAATCTCTGCTTCTTGTTGCACCCTAAGCTTCACATCACCCAAGGTGTGCCAAAATACAATCTGCTCCATGACTGAAGATATTTACCACTTCTTGTTTGCAACGACGAGCTGAGTGAAACACAACTTACTTTTCTCTCCTCTCTCCACAAAGGAATACACTATTGATGTCTTTTTCCGGCAGTCCTGGAGAGATGAAAGGCTGAAGTTTGATGGTCCCATGAAAATACTTCCCCTGAACAACCTGCTGGCCAGTAAGATCTGGACTCCTGATACCTTCTTCCACAATGGGAAGAAATCTGTTGCCCACAACATGACAACACCCAACAAGCTGCTGCGCCTGGTGGACAATGGCACCCTCCTGTACACCATGAGGTGAGTTTGTGTGTCCTGGCCAGGGTTTTCCAGTTCCCCTGTACACATGCAGGCTGGAATGGGACCTCAGGGTACATCACAGAGGGGTTTGTGCAGACTTCCATTAACTCTGTTAGCATATTTGAGTCTTATCCTGCTGCTTTCCCTCCTCTCCTTGTTCCCTACCTGTGTATCATTGCTGATCCTCAACTTATGCACATTATTACAGGTAGCTTTTTCCTCATCATTCCTGGTTTTTTTTTCCTTTTATGTGATGGGGTAGAAGTGTTGGGATCTATAGTTCGTGAGGTTGATGACTGAATTTTGTTCCTGTGATGGGATATGAATCAGGTATCCAGTATTTCTTCAGGGAACATTAGGATGGGAGAATTTGTTATCCTCCAGCAGCTTAAGAACAGACCTAAATTTGTTGGACATGTTACAGCAGAGCCATTTCAGACATCTAATGAGACCAAACTTGCTTCTGAGAACAACGAGGTTGTTTTTTCCTACTTTGTGGAATCAAGAATCCCAATCTGTGTGATCAATGCACATCATTAGGAAAGAAACCCAAACAACAGCTTATTAAAAACTGTGCTTTGGAGAAAGAAGCCAGGTTCTGGGGCCCATTGGAAGTCCTAGCTTTAACCTAGCCCATGTTAGCTCCTCCTGAGCTCTCTCTAATAAGAGGTAGCCCTTCAGCACGAGAGCCCAGGCAGTGATACAGCCTGTGCAACCTCACTGAGCTCCAGCAACTGGAGCCTTCCTCTGAAAACACCAGTTGCTGTTGGGAAGCTGTGCTTGGGCAGTCCTGTCTGGATTTCTCAAGAAGAGCCCTGGTACTTGCATTTATCATTAAGCTGCAACAGTTTGAGAGCATGAAGAGAAGTGCCTTTGGGTTAATTGTATGTTCATTCCAGAACCATTCAGACATTTCTGTACACTTGTAAGCTGTTCACCCACGTCAATAATATTTGCCACCTGAGGCTGATGTTCTGATTTGACTTCTGAGATAAATGGGCTTATTAATGAAACAACAAGTTACTCATAGATGCACAAAAAAGGTATTGAGTTGGTTTTGGAAAGGTGTAAGCCTTTGTTTAAAAAAAAATTATTTTCTGTCTCCGTCTTCAAGCCAGTCCTAACTAGTAACAGGCTTCGTTGTGGATTCTGTGTGCTTAGATGTTGCACTTTCACCTCTGTTTCTGAGGACCAGGCAGAATTTCATCTTTTCATAGTTAAACTGGCTGTGAATCTACATGATGTCAGCAAGTTTTACAGCCTACATTGATAAACAATGCTCTGCTTTTGTGCAGCAGCTCTCAAATATGAGCTAATCCTGCTGGTGCCCTGGGGGTTTAGGTCTCCACACATCAGTGATCCCGTATTAAGGCAGATGGGGTAAATGAAGGGAGAAGCCCAGCTTGACTTAAGGGCTCAGTTCTGCTCTCAGCTCTCTGACCTGCCTGTAGAAAACTTAACACTCCTCTCATTTGTACCATTGTCTGACTATAAAGTATTATAGGACCTGCTGGCGTGAACAGGAAAAAAAAAAGAGCTCAATTTCAGAGCTTTTATATAATTTCGCTTTTTCTTTATTCAGCAAACAGCCATTAGCTTCAGCAAGTTTTGTGTGACTAAGAAAGTATTGGATTTATGTTTCCGTTTAGGGCTGGGCAGGTGCCAGGATGGCAGCATCATGAGACTCTTGGGAATGAGCTTCTGGAAGAAAATAGAGTCATGGGATTTTTAAAATAAAATCCAAACATCCTTCATTTTAGCTGCGTCCTGAAGAATTGGGGAAAGGACCTCCTTTTGCATGTGCTCCTGCCCCTCTTAAATTATACCTCTAAGGCTCTGTGAGAGGTGAAGGAGCTGTTCAGAGATACTCAGAGGCTGAGAGTTGGGTATGAGGCCTTTTGTCACGTGTTGTATTGCACAGAAACAGAAACTGTGAGATCTTTGCATGGAGATCTTTTCCTTACCCAGGGTGTGAAGCTATGCTGGTGGAGCTCCAGGTAGCATCTCCTGGTGCTGGTTAGAGCTGGCCAGATGGCCTCTGGAGAGCACTGCCCACTGCCCAGGGCAGCGTGTCGGGGTGAAGTAGGGCTCCTCTGGATTGCAGTGCAACATACCCGGGATGGGATGTCTGTCCTGGTGCATGTGATGATTGCCTTTCTTCCTCTTGCTGAAGGAACTGCCTGCTCAGGGCCACACAGGATCTCTTATGAGTGGGGTTGCAGAAAGGAAGATAGAAGGGCACAGACTGCGTGGGCCAGGACAGTGCCTCAGGCTCAGAGACCAAATCCTACCTGGCTCTGCCAATCCTAGGCACTCACACCTCAATTCTTTAAAATGATGATGAGGGTATCACCTTTCCTTGTTAAGTGCTTTGAAACCTCCTCCCAGGCAAGGGCTACAGGGAGATTTGCTTCTGTCCAAGTGGCACTTTGCTGTCCTCCCCCATGCCCAGGGGTGTGCCTATGTGTCATTCTCAAAAGGAAGGAGCAGGACTTTGAAGCCAATCTCAGCCCCTTACAGTTGATATCCAGCCAGGTGCAAATCCCAAAGAGGTAACTCTGCCCTGCTGACTATGGAGCGAGTTTGAACTTCCACCAGATTTTCACTGGCCTGGCAGGACTGGCCAGGTGATCCCTTGCAGGCTCAGTCTGGACTGGTACTTTCCGTGCAGTTTGACTCCTGAGAATATCCTACTCCTTTACCTTGTACCAGCCAATATCCTTGAGGGATCAGTTCTGCTGATGTGCAATTAGAGACATGTCTCTTGCCATTTATCCTGCTGTGAAAGCCAACTTCTCTTAGTCAAGGCTTGCAGTTATAGATGAAGTTGCTCTGGTGGAACAGCAACTCTGACACATGCATCCAGCAAAATCACACCTGTGTGACAATATTTATAGCTCCTGGAGAGAGCCTCTTTATCACTGACCTGAGCTTCAAGGAGTTGCACACCAGCTGTAGCTGAGCGTCCGGAGATTTCCTTTAGTCACGGCACAGTCTCCTCATGGATCAGTGCAACGTCACTGTGCAAACATCTGATCACTGGCAGGCCTTGGCACCTGGGTGACAATATGGCCTTTGTGACCACAGCACAGAACTGCATTTCTCTATTCCCCAGGATTACTGATCCCTCTGCATCTTCCCTACCACTCCAGCTGCCTTAGAGGGCACAGGGAACACAGTTTTGTTATGTAGCCCTGCCTCTGCAGTCTTTTTTGTGGAGTTCCTACAAGATTCAAGTAGTTCACAAAAGCCCAGCTAGGGTCTCAAAGCTCTGGTGTCAGACCTGAGCACAACAAACTGGGAATTGTGCATGGATTTACATAAGGTAGAGACAAAAGCTCAGCTGCTGCAGCAGTCTCTGGATGTACACTCTGGCTCGAGTTGTGTGGGACACATAGATAATATTCTGGTTCTTCCTGACCTGGAAGCATATGAAAATAGTGAAAGTTTAATGCTGTGCTGATGGGATTCAGCTTTGTGATTCCAGGCTTTAAAAAGCTCTCCTGTTCCTAACAGGGACTGTCAGAATGGCATGTTGAGGCTTTGTGGTTATTGTCAGAGTGGTTCTCAGACAATATGTGCTTAAGTTATGCACTTAGAGGATGTTTTCTTTACCTGTCAGGCTGACATTCAGCTGCCTGCCCAAAGACTTTGCCTTAAGAGCCTGTGTTGCTGAAGACAACATGAAGTCTATGGTGGCAGCACATGAGCACTGAGGAAGGAGGGTCAGTGAACCTCTCGGTGAGTCAGAGGTGGAAGAGGAGGGAAAGCTGAGCACTGGACATGTGCAGACCTACAGGGGCTGTTGAACCCCACATAACAAGTCCTTTACCTACAAGTCCTTAGGGATATGAGCTGCCCACGCTGCTTTTTGGTATCACAGAGCTTTGCAGTGTCTCTCTCAGCAAAGGCTTCGGGGTGTTTTTACTGCCTGGGTTTTTTTAACCCCCAGGCAACTTGTGATTGCTCTAGACTGGAGCTTGTAGCACCCTTACACATGGTGGAGATGCAACCTCTCAGCAACAGCAGCAGCTGAGACATCCCAACACCAGCTCTTCTGGGTATGGACTGGCAGCAATTTGGCTGCATCCCACATCAGGGCTGATCTTAGACAACAGCACAAATGGATCTGAGCAGACCAGAGCTAGACTGACTGATAAACACACAAGCAGGCAAAGAGACGAGATTTGCTCTCACTTTTCCCTGCCTTACAGATTCCAAAGTGGATCCAAAGACAGAAATGATCTCTTTTTCAGGCTTGGCTTTGTGCAGGCAGACTTTTATAGGGAAGCTGTCCAGGAGGGAGAAATCTTCAGAGAACACCTTATCTCTCTGCATTTCTGCCATCATGGGCTTAAATCTCCAGGGGCTAGGGGAGGATGCAAAGTGAATTCAGTGCTTTCAGATCCAGCACAAGGATCCTAGAAGCAATTTGGCTTTCAAGCTCAAACCCCGGCAATTAAACCTAACCTAGATTCTCAAACAGCCTAAACCGTAAACACTCCTCGGCCTGACTGTGGTTATTAATGAATCTCCTGGAGAAGAAATCAGGACAAAACTCGAGCAATATCCCTGGCATAAACAAAGTCGGTTCTGCTGTGCAGGGTGCTGTCATGTTTTTGTAGCTCTCATACACCAAGGGATTATTACATTTGCGTCCCAGAAATTGGTCTGAGATTCTCGCTCATCCTGCAGCACGACGCAGGTAGCGACAGGGGCTCTAATGACACATCAAAGGCTTCGCTAAGCTCCCGGTAACCATGAGAACGAAGCTGAAGTGGTTTGTTATCCCGTCAGCCCCGGGAGAGGTATGTTTAGCCTGATTCACGCTCCTTGCCATTGTGTTGCGCAGTTCAAAGGGCTTCCCATGACTTTAAAGAGAAAAACATGGTTTCTGTTCTGGATGTTCCACTTTTGGTGCCAATTGTGCCAGCAAAGTGAAAAGAAAGCATGAGGAGTTTGGTGTTGGACTTCCATACAGTTCTGTGTAAGTTATTGCCAGTGCCTGGGACAGATGAGCCAAAGGATACAACTGCTGGATGATGTGATTGCTGGCAGCTTGGCTATTTTTTACATGGCTGCTTAGGCTTTCTAAGGACATTCTAAGGGCTCAGATGTCTGGACCTGAATAGGCCATCAGAGCTCTGAAGCAAAGCCCGGTGGCTAGCTGGCCATAAGCTCCCTTGCATGGGGTAGGGGGCATAGATGGGAATTTCTGCAATAAACTCTTTTACTTAAATGCTGCAGAAGCAGAGGTAATTGTCTGGGAGGCCAGATACACTCCTTGCCGTTTGACATTTTGATGTTTCATTAAGCAAAGCATATGGTGCTGAGGAGCTACAGGAGGTGGGGGGAAGGCCAACAGGGAAGTGGAAGGGGAATGTGGGCACTCTATGAGTGGTGATTGATTCCACAGCTCACCTAAATACCTCTGCTAATTAGTGCTCTGAAAGATTAGTGTATGCAAGAGAGGCTGCAGGAGGGGAGTGGAAGATGGCTGGGGCATGGGGTGGGCAGGAAGGTGCAGCAGCACAGGTTCCTGGGAACAACATCCCAGGAGTCAGCACACCCCACACTCACGGGGACACCTGGGAAGGGGGAATGCCTGTATTGCTTCCCTCTTCAGCGGGAAAGCTGACTCCCTTGGTGTTATCTGTGAATGTGCTGACTTCTGGCTGACTAAAGTTGCTGAACCAGACTCATATTGCTGGAATAATGTTACTTTTTTATTTAATTTCAGGAGACTGAAAAATTCCTTTAGATGTAGGTGGAAACGTTGCAGATTAGGTTGCTCTTTCAGTGGTTTCTGGATGGATTTATTGTGTTATTGTTTACTGGCTCTGGTAATAAAACAAGCTTTAGATTTAAAATGCAACTGGTGCAATGGAGCCATCCAGCATCCGTATAAAGTTGTCTCCTTCCCTCAACAACAGTTGCTCTTGTTTGCCATGGCCTTGGTATGGCCAAGGCGAGCTTGTGCCCAGCTGGTCTCTGCTGCCATCCTGGTCCCCTGTGAGGCTCTTCCTGGCTGCTCTAAATGGCAACCACCAGATCCACAATCTTCAGTCCTTGGAGTCATTCAGCCTTATTCATAGTGACTGATGATCACAGCCAAGACTTGCAAACAGTACAGTAGATGCTTTTTTGGGGGGTGATTTGAGGATCCATCAGAAGGAAAACACTGATCAGAGGAGAGATCCTTTAGATAAGCCAATTTTGGGAACTCCTAGCTAAGAGCCTTTTGAAATAATAAAGCAATTAGTGAAGCCAACAAAAAAAAATAAACAGTAAAAAGTCAAAGTTGTGTGTGAATTGCTAAGGGAGACAGGGAAAATGCATCAATATTTCCTTGACAGAAGTGGCAGTGACAAAATGAGACCCAAAAAGTCCATTGCAGTTGGAAAGGGCACAGAAAGAATTGAATCGTAAGATCTGTGAGCATATGCTTGACAAGCTTGCCAACCATCAGCTCCCCAAGTGAGTTTTGAACTGCCCAAAGAAAACAGCACAAAAGAAACAGAACAGGAGAAGCAAGGCTGTTGCGTCCCTACCTTACTGCCCAGTTTTCTTGCCTGCTTGAAACCCTAATCTTCATCCAGATTAGAAAAAAGAGGCATCAGAGCAAGTGAGCAATTTGTTCATGGTGGCCTTTGAGTGTCCAGGAGAAAATAATTACAATGAGCTTGTAGTCTTGTCAGAATCACTGTCAGTCTTTCCATCTAATTCAATGAGTCATGATTGAAGTCCAAAGATCAGATCTTTTCCTCTTTCATGCAAACCAGGTGCATTCAGTCTAATGATGAAGAAGTCATCAAGTCAGAGACAGATTTGTTTCCAAGAAGTTACATTGGCCACACAGTGATTCTTGGCTTGGCTGAGAAAGCCAAGCTGGAGCCAGACAAGGCAAGCAGGACAGTTATCATCACCTCTTTGTCAGATTATTACAGGATACAGTGGCTGCTGTCCATTTATATGGATTCAGAAAGGACTGGGAGACTCAGAGCAGGAAAGATCCTCAGTCTCTGGTGCATCCAATTGCCTGGATACAACTTCTGGACCTGTCAGCCCTGGATGCTGGGAGATGGCAGCAAGGTGTGTTTTGCTCTGAATTAACCCAGGTTTCCTACTTCTCTTCAAGAAGCCACTGGCCTCCTCCTCTGGAGGTGGAATCAGCCTGCACAAACCCAATAAACCTGCTGTGACTAACCTGGCTGTAGTATGGAACATCAGCCATGGCTGGGATGTGAGCCCTCAGGACTCAACAGGCAATGGGGGCTCAGCAGCCAGCCCCCCAACACTGCAGTGCAAGTATCCCCAGGGGTGTGCAGGGCCCTGTGCTACTGCTGCTGCACAGCTCAGAGCTGTTTATCAGGACCAAACCTGTCCTCGTTGAAGGAGTTGCTTTTACAGGTTTTTTTCCTGCTGTGGGGTAGTTTCTGGGGCACAGTGGGATGGTTGTGCCCAGTGGAGACACAACGGTGGTACCTGGCACTGAAAACCAGCAGAAATGGATACGTGGTGCTGTTGCATTAAGGAGCAGGGAGGTACCACTGAAACACTGGTTCTAGGTTCAGAAGGACTGCAGGGAACCCACAGCTTTCCTGTGCCAGGTCTTACAATAACAAGGCACAGACTTCCCCATGGTGCGATCTGCTCCACAGCACTGTGACCCCACCTGAGAGGGGCCACATGCTTCACCTCCCAGACACTCCCAAAGGCTGGGTGAACTGGGGGTTAAACCCCTGCTGGGAATGCTGCAGGGGCTCCAGAGAGGTTGGGCCACCCATTGAGGTTATGGCAGCTCCCGGTTCTGCTCCTCTGCTTCTTGGTTTAATGTCTCTGCCTCTCTCTCTCTCCCGGGGTTGCCAGCTTTCCTAGACCCTGTGGAAGTGCAGATGAGGCTGGCTGTGGGTCTGAAACCACCAGGTTCGTTCCTCACCTGGCAGAGCAAAATTCATAGCCCATGGAGAGCTTCCAGTGCAGCCAGGTGGGGTTTGCTGCCACTCAGCTGTGGCTGAGTGTGTGTGGGTGTCCCCTCTTTCAGCACCAGCTGCTAAATGCAGCCATTGTCATTGCAGCTGTGACATCCCCTGCCACCTCACAACCACGGTCATTCTGATTTGTTTCCCCTCCAGCTCTTGTTAGAACAGTTTGTGAAGTGTTTTGTTTTGTTCACAGAATTTTATTATGCCGAGTTTAAAAAATGGTTCTCTTTTTTTTTTTTTTTTTAATAGAATCATTTAAGTTTTGTCTACCTGAAAGAAATAACCTTTTTTATTTTCTTTCCTTTCTTTTTTTTTATTCTTTGCTTTTAGCAAACAAAATCTGAAGCTTCTGTGTTTTCAGGGTTTATTTAGCATTTGATTAAGCCTCAGTATTTTCTATGAAGAATAACTTAGCCGATCATTTTTCTAGGTGAAGGAATATATCTTAATAAAAGCTTCTTGACCTGAGTTTTCCACAAGCCAACTTCAGCCTTAGGTCTGTGTGCTTGCCCTTTCCATCCACATGTTGCTCCTATCATGGTTTGTTTGCTATTTTGCTGAGCCATCAGAAGTGGGTTCTTTTTTCTACAAATGGTTCCTTCAGAGAAGATTGTATTAGACATCTCCTGGGAAGCTGACTGTTCCAGCTCCCCCCCCTAGGCTGCACGCTTTGCAGTATTTCAGGAAGGAACACGAGCTCAGAACTACCTTTTTTAGAGCCTTGTGTAATGGATCCTTTTATACCTGGCCCCATATTCTGCAGCACACTGCTTTTATGGCTGTGCCTCCCTCACAAAGCCACTTCTCTGACAAGTTATCCTGCTGGGGTTTGGTGGATGTGGAAAGCACACAAGTTGTCCTGCACACTCCAAGGACATACAGTTCTGCATCTGCCCACAGCATCCTCGGCAGTGCCAGCAGTGAGGGAGGAGCTGGGGAAGGTGGGATGGGGTACCCCACATGAACAGGGGTGTGTTGTACCCTGGTGACTTCATGGGTCTGACTGACTTGGTCCAGCAAGCCTAATAGTGCTGTGTCTTCCTGACTGAACAGCTGCCAGCCCTCAGCTCCTTCCAGACCACCAGGGAGAACAGGCCTCTTCCCTGGAAGCCCTTTCCCTTTGCTTTCCAGCATGGTCCATGAGATGTCCCCTGGCCCCAGGCATTAAGGAGCTCTGTTCGCAATGCATAAGCAAACAGAAGTCCTCAGCTTGCACTGAGTGGGTAAAGATGGACTTGGATCAATAGCATTGAGTTCATAAAATGGAAAAGGTTTCCAGATCCGTGTGCCTGCTGTTCTCTCCACAGCTTTCTGCCCAGAGACTCAGAGGTCAGGGAGCACACTGGGGTCTTTGTCACCTCTGATGGATGCAGGGCAAAGAGGCTGTGGCAGAAGAGCCAGGAGTGTTTCTGATCTTGCCCTGTGTTTTGTGTTGCAGGCTAACAATTCATGCTGAGTGTCCCATGCACCTGGAGGACTTCCCAATGGATGTGCATGCTTGCCCACTGAAATTCGGGAGCTGTAAGTACCCTGATCAACCTCTGCAAAGATGTGGGTACAGAGCAATCCTCTGCGTGGCTGGTGTTACCCAGTATTCTAATAACAGTGTGTCCAGAGAAGGGGAGACTGATTTGGGAAGACAGCAGTGTCTGCTGCTTGGTGTCCTGTCCAGCTTCCCTACATCCCTCCTGCCAGTCTGGGGAGAGCCTGGAATACCTGGTTACTCTGGCTACCTGCTCCAGTGAAGCTTACAGACCTCTTCAGTCTGACAGGCAGGCTGCTGTCAAGTAAAAGGCTTGGAAACTCTGGGAATCTCAGTCTCAACAGCCAAGGGTCCTGGTTTAGGGAAGATTTGCAGGCTGCTGGTGAGTTGAAAGCTGCTCCCAGCCTCTCAGGGTTGCAGCTGCTCAGCTCCTTGGGCTTCCCATACCTTGCCTAGGAACAAGTTCCCTCTTCTCACCATATATAAGTTAAATTTCTTTTGGTTTTGCTCCTAGAGTGAGTGGAAGTCGAACTCCAAGCCACTGGTTCACCATGATGTGAAAATAAATTTCCCAGTCTGGCTGTGCCTGGAGTCTTCTTCAGGTCCAACAAACTGAGCACCACTCAGTCTGTGTTTAGAGTCTGTTTAGATGAAAGAGTTGCCCACCTCCAGCTAAAGAATGAGCCCACACCAGTAACTTCCAGAGAAATCCCAGCCTTCCTAAACTATACTTCCTTCCTGTAACCATTTGGGAGTTAACTAAGGACAAAGTTAAAAATTTTGATTGACAGCAGAAGAAATCATGTTTATCATGTGTATCTGCTTCTCTGCCTCATGACAAACTGTACCCATGAAACTGGATTATTCAAAACTACTAAAATAAAGCTATTTTTTAGGCAGCACGTAATTAAACGTAGAACTCATTGCCACAAGACATCACTAAGGCCAGTAAAATAGCAAGCCTTAGAGAAGGATGAATTATTAATGTTAATTGACCTTGTGAAGAGGGATATAAAATCTCATACCTCAGGCCTAAACTCTGGGATTATTACAAGACTTGCAGGAAGGCAGATTACTCCACATCTAATTGCTTATAATGTTTCTTGGTGAGGAAGAGAGATTAATGTGTATATTTCTGCTGGAACACCCTTCGGGGTTTTTTTTTTTTACTGATTTGACCTCTGAATGATGAGAGTTCTGAGACAAGCAGCACAGAAAGCTGCCCCTGGTTAACATTAGTGTGGCTCTTTCTAAAGCACCCGTCTGCAGAGCATCTGAGCTCACCTCTCCTGTGCTGGAGTGGGATTAAACCAGTGTTTGCACTAAAAAACCATCGACAGCTGGAGGCTGCTCATTTTCAAGAAGCTTAGAGTGGGTCAGATTTGTAAGTAGAAGGACAATGCCAGGAGCAGACACATGCTGTTCAAAGGATGGCTGAATTTGCCTCACAGACCACTTTCTGCTGATTCCCACAGCCTGAATGGCTCATCAGTGGCCTTCTGTCCCTGTGCCACCATGGCAGCCCCCCCCAAAGAGGGGAGACAGAGAATTTGCAGGAGAATTAAGGGCATCAGGCTTTCTAGAGAGCTTCAGCTGCCCACCTGGATCATTCCTCAGGCCAAGTGCAGTGAAGGTGATGGATGGCTTTACCTATCACCATGCTCCCCGGGAGGGGAATGTGCACCACAGAGAACTGTTTCTAAGCCATCATAGGACATTTGTACAGCAGCCAGCTGAGACTGGGGTAGCAGATGATGTTGCTGAAGTTACCAGTCCCACTGGGTGTCCAAGAGCTGTCCTTGTTTGGATTGTATTGCATTGCATTGCAAACGAGGCACTGAGCAGAACCAAAACAGCTGCATGGCATTAAATATGTTCCAAACATCCATGCCCATGTGACAGCAGATGCTCTTCTGTCCCAGACAACCAGGTGTGCAGACAACTGAATTTTCAGGAATGATGGCAATGAAACCGTGGGTAGGTTCCCTTTGCAGGCTGAGAGTGGCAATAAGTGAACTGGGACTACTAGAGCAGGAGGTGTTGCCCATCAGGTGAAAGAGCAGTGGCAGAGCTGTACAAAGCTCTGAAGGAGGATGGAGGTCTCCAGAAGTATGTTGAGAGCTGGAAGGAGGGGTTGGAAAAGCAGAATATTACACATGGAGTGAGAGGTGCCAGGCTGTATCAGAAGTGCTTGGGCAGCACACTGCCATGCTGAGAAACACTGGCTGATCATCAAAACCACTCCCCCAAATTTGCACATCTCCTGCTTAATGTCTTACAGGTTTGCCAAAACCTACAGTGCAGGGATAACAGTGGTTGTTTTAAAAAGATCAGAGAAATGTGGTTGTCTCAGGACACAATTTTCCACAATGCAGGAGCTGAGACATTTCTGCAGTAGGCCTGACCCACTGCTTAACTTGACCCCAGCCAAAGAATTCCTTAAGGTCTTAATAGGAGGAGCTGGTAGTAAAAATGAATTAAAAACTTGGTTTAGTGTTGCTTAAAAAACCGGTGCAGAGTTGTATGGACAGGAAGTTTGGGCATTATGAGAAGTATCTCCTAACATGGTCTGGAGACACTCAGTTTCTGGATGACTGTAGGACTGGCAAAGCCAAGAGCGTGTGGGCACTGTTGAGAGAGGGACTGGCTACGAGGACAGAGCAGGGGTTTGGTCACAAACACAGGGCTATGCAGGGGAAAAGCATTTTGGTGGGAGGGTGGGAGGCTTGGAGAGGGTTACTTCTGAGTGAGGGTAAAGTTTTTAACTTTTGCTCCTTAGCCTAAAATTTAACCCCATTTCCATTTAGCCTTTCCTGCCAGCTGCTGCCAGCATGACATTCCCTGTCCCTGGCCTGGTGGGGCTGTGACTGTCCTGCTGCCCCAGCCTGCTCGTCTGGACACCTTCCTATCTTATCCCTGCTTGGAGCCAGCCCTTGCAGGGTCAGCACGTCAAGGGGACAGCATGTCTCTCAACGACAGTGCTCTGCCCCCTCTTCAGCTCCCTTCCAAAACCCCAGCTCCCTCCTGCTTGTTTGATTTAACAGTTGTTGATCTGCCTTGGTCTCTGGCCATGCTTGGCTGTGCTCAGCCATGTGGCTCTGAGAAATGCACAGCAAAGATTAATTTGGCTACAGGCTAATTTTTGGTATATTTTAGGTCAGACAGAAGCACAAACCTTATTCTTCTTCCTCCCCTGCAGATGCCTACACTAAGACAGAGGTGATTTACACCTGGACGCTGGGGAAGGATAAATCAGTGGAAGTAGCAAAGGGTGGATCTCGCCTGAACCAGTATGACCTGCTGGGCCACGTTGTTGGGACAGAGATGGTTCGATCCAGCACAGGTACTTGTGGGACCACGGTGTGATGCATGGGCTGAGCACATGCCTGAGATGAGATGGACCCGTGGGCTTTGAATGCCACAATTTGGCACAGTGAGGACCATAGCACTTCCTAAGACACATGCTGTTAGAGAATGTGGCTGGTGACATCTTTAGCAGTCACCAAGAGGCAGTAAAGAGTTTAGTTTTTAGTGGTTTCCACTGAAAGAGCCTTATCGTCCACAGTCTTTAGGAAAGCTGATCTCAAGCATCTAAAAATTATCTGCTGTGTGGAAAATTTGCCCTGCATTGTCCAGCTGGTTCATGGTACTGTGGGTTCATTTGTCTTGGATTCCTTTCCAGTCCCTCAGGAGAGCACTGCGGGCAGGGAAGGCGAAAGCAACATAATGTTCAGTGTGATTTTCACTGCATCTGCTTACACAAATATTATCATAGCTAATAGAAGATTATCCCAAACAAATGTTTCCTCTGATTAATGACCAATATTAATCATCTTTCTCTCCCATCTGCTGCTCCTCCCTTCTCCTCTGAATACAGGTACTTGTAGCTTCTGTTATCTCATGTGTGTCTCTCATATTTCTTTTTTTCTTTTATTTTTTCTTCTGTATGCACCAGTAGTTCTCTCATTTGAGGATATTTCCTCTCTGGTGCACTTGATTTTAATAGTGTCTGTCTGTAACAACTCATTTCACCTCCCTTGGGGAAATGTGGGGAGCCCAGGGAACTAAATGTCATAATATCTGGCCCATCTCTCTACTTAAGTTGTAGTAAAATGTACAGATGAATAACCTGAAGTGGTAAGAAAGCTGCTAAAGGCTCCTGTGTGTAATGATTTAGCACAGCCACACTCACAACATAAAGGCACAGTAATCCAACAAAATATCCAAAGCTTTGAGTGGAGGGAAAATAGGGACAACTGCTGCTTTGGCTCACGGGTCAGACCTTTAACAACAGAACTTGCCCTGATTTTTGAGATGGCTTAAGTGTGGAAAGGTGAAATATTTTCAGGATTGTCAGAGAAAATAAAGTCCTTTGTCCTAAAATCCTACTGAAGGACTGTTAGGGTCTCTCTAGGTTTAAGTGCTCTTACCCACAGTGTGGCTCCCTGGGCTGAAGCAGGAAAAGGATAAAAGCTGGGTCAGGAGACACCCCAGGCACAAGGTGCCCTTAGGTGAAACCTATTGCCAGGTTGTTGACATCTATTTGCCTTTGTGCCACAACCATTTCATAACGAATGAAAGAAATCTCGGAAGGAGTGTTTTGGAAGAGCAAATGACTGAGTGAAAATCCCCCGGGCTCTGCTGGGGCACACTCCTGGCACAGCACAGCAGAGGCAGTGCTGACAGCATGCTGCAGCCTGCACCCCTCCTTCACATGGCTGCAGGGCCGGAGGGTACCAGGGCATGCCAGCCAGGACCCATATTTCATTGAAGAACTTGAAAGTTTGTTCAGGACAGACCTTTAGTGTTTGAGAGCTGGCCTGGTGGTCAGCTGGCCCCGTCCTGGACAGCACGGGTGGCTCAGCATCTCTAACTGGCTGTCTCTGCAGGGGAATATGTCGTCATGACCACACACTTCCACCTCAAGAGGAAGATCGGGTACTTTGTGATCCAGACCTACCTACCCTGCATTATGACTGTCATCCTGTCCCAGGTCTCCTTCTGGCTAAACAGGGAGTCTGTTCCTGCCAGGACAGTTTTTGGTGAGTCTGGGAGCACCGGGACATCCTCTCAGGTCGGGGCAGAAAGGCACCACAAATGAAGGGAGATAGGCTGAATATCAGAGCTGGTCTTCTCCAGGCTGTGACTGGCATCACTGAAGGTGCTGGCCATTTCCCAGGATAGCTTTCGTGTCTTCCCAGTGCCCCTGCTTTCCCTGAATCACTGCAAAAATACTCCTGTCCACGTTTCTGCTGTAAGCCACGCCATAAATATTAACAGTAATCAAGGTATTGATCACCTAATTCTATGCATTTGTCTGTGTCTGCTTATGTGTATTGGCTTTTGAGTTGAGGTACATGGGGAGGCATTTAAAGCTCTACCTTTGAAATTGCTAATGTGATCCTGGTCAGAGCTTCAAGTAACAAGTTCCTGGGCTGAGGCAGCATAAGTGCATGGGAATATAGAGTTATTATTTCCTTAGATGGTTTCAGATCCTCTCTCCAAGGCAAAGTTTCAGGCTGCCATTGCATGTGTATTAATAGCTTTTACAAACATTTAATAACAGAATTGCTTTTTGCTTTCCTGTCAAGACCTTTAGTTCAGGATCTACACAGACACTCTCATAGACCAGATGTGATGCTGCAGGGTTGTATTTCCTGGAAGTAACATTGCCCAGTAGATTCCACTTAATAGAGAGTTTATTGGACAGAAGTCCCCAAGCAGAGAGGGGATATGTGGTACCACCTGCTTGTGTTTTTTAATAACACAGAAATAATTTCAAAGATTGTGAATCATTTCTCTGTAGCAAGACTTGTGGTGGAAATACTCCCACAAACCAACAAGGCTGATATCTTCCTTTCTGGACGCTCTCCACTAGACCATGTTCCTGTGGTGTGAACTGGAATGGGATGCAGGGAGGATCACAGGTCGTTCTGTACCCTCCTAAATGCACTAGAAGGGAATCATGATGGTTTTTTGTGTTCACTGGGGCTTATGAAATGTAAGTCATGAACAAGCTTTAAAATTTACAATTGGGTCCAGCTTTTCCCGAGTTGCTTTCCCTTTCCCAGTAAGGCAAATCCAACAGAGATCCCCAGGGTGGAGGGTAGACCTAGATTGGTATGGACAAACTGGTTTGCAAGATCCAGACTGCAAGTGCTGCATCGAACTGTGATAATGATGGAGAAGAAAAGGGGCACAGCCCCTTAGCACCCATTTTTTGCTGTTTCCATCCAACAGAGTAGAAAAGGGGGAACTCAGACAGAAATCATGTGGAAAATGGGATCAGCTCAGGCAGATAAAGAGTCACTGCTTAAATTTACTCACTCATCTCTCTGGGAAACATTTGCAGCTAAACCCCACACCTGGACCCTATGTCTGTCCATGCCCCAGGAGGGCTTTTACATCTTTATCTGGAATACCTGTGCACTCCTGACACAGGGGGCTTGATTCCCTCCTTTGTTATCCTGAGAATTGCAGTGAAACAGGTTTCCTCAAGCACCCGCTCAGATTGAGCAGAAAGAGCTGACTGAAAAATTAAAACCTACCTTTGTGAAAAATGTCTTCACTCCCAAATTGCCTTGCTTTCCTATTAAGAAAATAATGAGAACTCCAATTGTTTATTCCTTTTTTTTCCCCCTCAGAAAGTATTGTCAGCAATATTGAATTGAAACTCTTAAATTACCAGGAGTATGGCTTAAGGGAACTGAAAATTAGTCAATATTTTTATAATGTTTTTAATGCATTTTTAATTGAAAAGCACATTATTGGGGAAAATGGATAGCAATGGTTGCTTGTTTTAATGAAAAAAGCTTTAAAAGGCATTTTGCAACAGATCATTTCTTTAAGATAAATCATTGTGATATTTTTTCCAGCAGCTTGGGCCATTGACAGGTTGTGCTGGCAGGACCCAGGATCCTTCATCCATGCAGGTCACAAGACATTTTTTCCAAAATGTCAAGAAATCCACATTGAATGAATGGCCAGTTTCTGATCCTCCATGAGGTTTCCAGCCATCTAGCTGTCCCTTCTGATATAATTTTATTATTTTTATTTTATTACAAAAGCAATTAGAGGCTTCTCTGTGGCATATTCTACATGAGGGAGCCAGGTCTAACATCATGCAACTTACCCTGCCAGCAGACAAGGAATTGAGCGCAGGTGCCAACCTGTGAGCTAGGACTCTTTTATGGTGATGGAGTTCGGGGAAGATTAATCTAATCCTATTGAAAATATTTGCTATCAATTACATCAAAAAACAAACCAGAGAAGGCCCTGAGCAACCTGAAGTTGGCCCTTGAGCAGGGTTTGGAAAAACTGTAGACCAAAGAAGCTGTGACTGCCCCATCCCTGAAGTGTTCAAAGCCAGGCTGGATGGAGGTTTGAGCAACCTGATGTAGTGGAAGGTGTCCCTGTCTGTGACAGGGGGTTGGAACAAGATGATCTTTAATGTCCCTTCCAACCCAGGCCATTCTGTGATTATATAATTCTATGAAACTCACTTTCTGCCAACCTGGACTGGTTTCTTACTCTGTGAACTGCACCACAGACTTGCTCAGGGTGAGGCTCCCTTAACTGCAGCAGGAATGTGGGTCACACGGCTTAGAAAAGGGCTCCTAATTTTACATGGTGGAAGTGCCAGCATGTGGTTTGAGAGAAACCAAGTACGAGTGCACGATCTCAGGCTGTCCTTGTCTCCTGCTGTGCTCCCACAGGTGTCACCACCGTCCTCACCATGACCACACTAAGCATCAGCGCAAGAAACTCGTTACCCAAAGTGGCGTACGCGACGGCCATGGACTGGTTCATAGCCGTCTGTTATGCCTTTGTGTTTTCTGCGCTGATCGAATTTGCCACCGTCAACTACTTCACCAAGCGCAGCTGGGCCTGGGATGGCAAGAAGGTGCTGGAGGCCCAAGAGATGAAGGTCAGCCTGTGGCCAAGGCCGGAGGGGAGGGGGTGGTGAAGAAACGCTGCACGAGGGAGCTGTGCTGGGGCAGGAGTGGGTAACATGCAGCCCCGCAGCACTCGGGAGGCTGGATGCTACTTACTGCAGTTCCCAGCCCAGATCTTGACTGGAGCGGTTCTTGAGGGTTGGGGAAGGGAGGGCTCGGGGGGCTGGTCACTGTGCTTAGCTGGGGAGAAACCCCACAGACATGGCTGCTCGCTTTTCCCTCTGTCCTCTGCATGGTCATTTGCCGGCAGAAACATGGATGTGTGCATGTTTTGGGTTTGCTGCAATGGTGTCTTGTCTCCTTTCTTCTCCTACCAACCCAAAATGCAGCCAACCCAACCCTCCAACCCCATTCCTTGTTGCTAGCATGCCACACAACCCCAAATGTGCCACGGGAAACCAGCCTCACCAGTGGGAACAGTCCCACTCCGCTGTGTCCCCTGGCACAGGCGTGGCTGGTGCAGTGATGGGCAGTGTGTGCTCTTGCCCACAGCTGCCAGCAGCTGCTGCATTGCAAGCTTGGGCAAAGAGGGTGGGTGGGAAGCAGGCAATCACAAACAGCAACTGGCAGCAAATTAGTGCCTGGCATCACCCACGTTTTCCCTCCTTGCTTGGGATCAGCCTCTCTGGCAGCTTCCTTCCTGACAGCCTCTGCTACCTCTGCTCGTGCCCCCCTCCCTCTGAACTGATTTAATCTTGGCTGTGCAGCGAAATCGCTTACTGTAGCATGCTGCTTCTTGTTTATATTTATTGAATCAATTTGAAAATCAGCTTTGTCCTTGTTCATGGTTCTGGAGTCTCTATATTTTTCTCCCTTGCATCTTAATGTGTTTGAAATCATTGTGGGGTTGTATGTAAACCCTTCACAGAATTGCAGTAACTTTTGGGAAGACAACAGCCAGTCATCTCTCTGGTATGGATGGAGGTCAAAGAAGGTGAACAGAGGCCTTATAGAGGCCACTTGTCTTTCTTGGATTGTCTATCTGTTTGCTTTTGCAGCTGTGGTCTGAGCAACAGACTGATAGCAGAAAGCCTCCAGAGGAGGCCAGGTGATGGTCTTCTACTTTCCTCATGAAAAATAATCCTAACCTGGATCCTAGAGATGAGGGGAGCCTTTCTCAAGTCATTGACATGAGTGAAGAGTCAGAACAGGTCCTCAGAGCGACCGTGTCCCTTTCAGGGAGATGGGCAAAGCATCCCAAAGTCAGGATTCACACAGCCTTGGGCAATTATGTGAACTGGGCACTACGGGAAAAGCAGTAAAGATGCAACAGCTTCAGTTTGTCTTAGAAAAAACGTGTTCCTCAATTTATTCATTGACCCAGCACTGCAAGACTAACAGTGCTGAAACAATAGGGCAAGAGCATGCAGAATGTTTGTGCACATGGTAATCAAACAAGAAAACAAAGCAGGATCAGGAATGTTTCAGAAGGGTGTTCTTTGGGAGCTTGCTGCCATTAGTATCAGCCTGGATAATCAGGAAGGACTCCAAATTCATGGATGCTTTTTCAAGCTAACTCATCTTTACAGTAGAAGGCAAACCTACTCCCAGTCTCTGCAGCTCAGAGAGTTCCCCAAAGAGTAATGGGCTTTCAGGGAGCTTAGGAATATGATGTGTCAACATATTTGCTTTTCATCTTTATTCCAGTGGATATTTTCAAGCAGTGAATTTGCTGCACAGTGGAGGTGCCTCATTGGCTCAGTTTCAGCCTTTAATTAGTGTTTCATGAAACAATTGACAAGCCAGGTGGTTGAAGCCACAGAAGAAAGAGGCAGAAGAATAACTATTGGCATTTTAAAGTGTTTGCATCAGGAGCAAAACTACCAGTGACAAGCCCAGGCTGAGCCCTGGTCCCTGGAGATCCTTCTCCCCAGCCAAAAGTAATGCTCTTTATTGATGTGGTGGCAAGGATCCTCACTCCAGATTTGACTGTTTCATTCCATGAACATGAAAAAAAAATCAATGTAGGCAGCAGCAATGCTTCCCATCCCATTTGAAAGAAATTACTACAGTGCAAAAGCTGCTGGTTGGTGACAGACACTCCCAGTGTGTTCATTTTCTCAGGGCTGGGTCCATTCTTTCTTTCTCCCCTTCAGCTAAACCATTTCTTTAGATGGGAATGGAGTGATTTTTTCCAGGTAGAATCTAACATGGGGGGCTGATCTTGGTGAATCGCTGGTCTCTGCATCATAAAATCATCATGAGGTTCTGGCTTTGGCCACAGTCGGGTTCTGGATTTAGCTGGGAGTGACTCTGCGTGTTCTCTGCAGTTCTCCTCTAATGAAAGGCAGGCAGATATCACTATAGGTGTCACCAAAAAGTCCCTTTAGCATGCACTCTGATAAAATTTGGTTAATGTTTTTCAGAACCAAAGATTTTCCAAGACTTTCTTGCCTGCTACCAGAAATTGCTAATTGTAGATGAAGGATTTTTTTTCTCTTTGTATGGTAGAGTGGCTGTAGCCAACCTAGAAGTGCAGATCAAATTGGAGAGAGGTATCTGGATCCAATGTGGAAAACCTGTTAGTAAAGATGATTTTTAAAAAAGCATCATCAGGAGGAAGGTGAGAGATGGCAGTAGTGGGGGTTGAGTGAGAGTACAAAGAAATTGAAAGGTGAGTGGCTTCAATAGCCAGCAAAGCTCCCTGTCTCCAGCATTCTCAAGGTATCTTTTTAAAGGAATCCACTCCAGAACAGAAGGGCTGTGTCTGAACAGAGTGAGATCCATCCATCCCATCCATAGGGATGGCCATCTCTGGAGCCAACAAAGCCACTTCTTTAGTGGCTGTGACAAGGAGGATCCAAAGAGACAACGACTAATGGTGACTTTGCTGCTGGAAAACTGCGAGGATGACATTTACTAGTGAGTTTACCACAAAAATGTGTTGTCTGTTCCTCAGGATGGAAGTGTCTTTGGATCTTTGGAAGACGCTTACTTCAAACGCCTTCTGCCTGCAATGCCATATCTGTGCATAAAGTCTGATCTAGCTCTGTGTCTGTGCTTGTCTAACACTGCCCTGAAATTCTGAATGGCAAGAAGCAACAAAACCAATACAAGTAGCTGCAGTCAGACACATGAAAACAAGGAAAAGCACACTTCGGATGAAGGAATGATCCTGGATCTTAATCTTTACCTTAAGTCAATAATTCTTTAGTGTATGGTGAGGTTAGATCCAGCCTTTTTATGTATTTTTCACATGTCTTTTCACTAAGAGAAGGTCACCAAAAAGCATCCTCTAAACCTCTCTGTTGATGGGCATCATAGTTTTCCTTCTTGTATTTTTGAAGTGATGGGCACAATCACTGTCTGCATGAGGTGCCTTTTCTGTTGACTGAGTAAAGCCTAGCTTTTTGTCCAACCCACTCATCAGCAATTCTCAAATTCACCCTTTGATCCAGGTCCCTTGGGAATCGTTCTTCTTCTGCTTTGTTTCTTTCCATTTGTGGCATCTTTGTAACAATCCTCTCCTTGCCAGCAGAGTGGGACTAGAACCAACCTTGACAGGCCACCACCAACCTATAGTTTTAAGTCTTTCAGACCCATCTCTCTTTTTGTGTGTCTCATTATGGTAAATATGATTTTGCTGGGACTTTACCTTGCTGGCCATGCTCGGCAGTCCACATGTGCTTTGTTCTGCTGCACTTGCAATCACCTCCATGGTTTCCATGATGATCTCAGAGGTCTTTTCCAACCTAATTTATTCTGTGATAGCACTGTAAGTGATTTATGTCCTCAGCACCTTCACTGCAGTCCATGAATCATTCTTCAACAGCATTTCATCCTCTTTCTGTCAACACTGTGTGGTGTGTTGGGCTGGTTACTGGCACCATCCAACCTCTGAGTTTTTGTCTGGTGATCCCAGGAGTGTAAGATCATTGGGCTCTATCCCACATAATCTAAAGGAAGACGTGGGAAGGGTGAGTGATGCCAAAAGTTGCACCAGCAGCTGGCAGCATCCTGGCATTAGCAAGTTAATGCAAGACTGTGTTGTTCTGAGCCTTTGACTCTGCTCAGGGTCCAGGGTCTTAGTGTAAAAGACTTGGCAGCTGTTCCCTGGTAGGAGCAAGTCTCTGCAGGGCAGAACTTTGGCTAGCATGAGGAAGGAGTGACAAGTTTGCTGGAACAGCAACTGCAGTTGCTGGGCTTTGAATTATGGGGTACAAGTATGTCAGAGTTGCCTGTCGGACAGTGCTTCCAACCCACATTTCTAGCCAAGGAGCAGGTGCAGAGGACTAAATCTGAAGCAGATCAAAGGCAGAACCAGTAGTTCCCATAATTTAGTGGTTTGGTTGTTAGTTCCTGATGGAGAGGCTTGAAGACAAGAATATTTAGCAAAAATACTATTATTTTCCAGCATATATGTTGTTAAAGAATGTGTCAAACTGCAATATCCAGGGAACAGATTTATCTCTAGACCAACTTTCACAGCTTTTCCCTCAGGAGAGCAGCACGGGGACATCTTTGTGCAGCAGTTCAGTCTCCCTGTGCCTAAACTGGGCCATAAATGCAGGAATTGCTTTGCAAGATAGATGTTTTAAATAGGACAAGTTTTCAAAGCAAATGTGGGGTTTCCTCCTGTTTATCCACTCTTTCCTTCTGTTTCAGTAGGATTTGGAACTCCTCACAGATAAAAGGTGAAGGCTGGGGGCTACTTTACAGCTGTCAGCAATAAGCACATTTTGCTTTGTTTGATTATCAAAATCTTGCCTGAAACACTTACTTGTTAAGCATAGCCCAGCAAACAGGCTGAGCCATTTCTTCTGACATCTCAGGAGCAGAACACATCCAGAGCACACATGTGCCTTGGTGTAGGCAGTGTGTGTTCTGGGTGCTTCCCAGGCTCCCAGCTCTGACCAGGGCATAAGACTCCATAGGCAGTTGGGAAAAGGCCCTGGCTGTTGGCTCCCAAGCCTCTGCACTACCTGAGCATCCTGATCTGAGGTCCAGAGAAGCCCAAATTGTGCTTGGGGACTCTGGATCACAGTAATGGGAGCAATAGCTCACTGTCACCACCCACAGCATTCAGATTTGCCTGATGACTCTGTTTCATCCAGCTGTTTTCAGATGCCTTTAGCCAGGCATGATGGATCCACTCTGGGGCAGAAAAGCTGGCCAGGTTGAAAATGTCATGTCACTTGTATTTATCTTATGCCTCTAATGAATAACATGGCTGATTAATATTAAGATAATCACAGTACACTTCCAATTACATTCTGCGAACAACAATCTGCTTTTCATTTCATTACTGATTATTAATTATTACCTCCTGTAGCTGTGTTAATAAGTAATCATACTTAAGCATATTGAAATGTTTTAGAAGGTGAAACATGTTTAGCCCTTTATTTACTTCTTGTAAGCTCTTTAGCAGGAAAAGTTCACCCACTGTGCAGGGGGTAGGTTAACATGGCTCTAATAACTGAGAATCAGTTGCTCAGTTAATCGTTAAAGATCATAACACTCTGCCCCATAAAAGACTATGAATGTGGTCCAATCAGTGGTTTAGTCTGATCTCGAGTCTGAAGACATTTAGACTTCCTCCTAAGAGCAGGTTAATTTCTGTAACTGCTGGCATTATTACAAGGCTGAAGTCCTGGCTATGATGTTATTGAAGAGGGGTTTAAAGATTGTTCAGAAGTCTGCTTTTAGTGTCCCTCTGAAAATCACTGTGGAAAATTACTTTCCTAAGGTAACCAGAAATATCCATGGTGATTGTAAACACATTTAAAATGGAAGGACAGCACTGAAAGCTAAAGACCTGTGAGTATCTCTGCAGAGCAGGGTGGGCAAATCTGGCCTCTCCAGCTCCCAGTAATACCCAGTGATGCTGCCTGCCACCAGTTCCCAGGCTAGGCTGGGCAAATGGACAGGTCCTGCTGGCTGCACCCTCTCCCAAACTCCTGACATGTCTCCCTTGTAGGTACATGCAAGACCCTGCCAAGCACCCCTGGGAAATGCCTGGATGAGCCTTACCTTGTTTCAGCTGCTTTTGAGTAGAAAACGAGATCCAAAGGCACACCTTTTTCTGGGTTTAGATATCAGAGTCCCACCATGAGTCACCTCTGTGTCTAGTGCTGGCTCTTAGTGTAATTGCAGTGGACACCCATGGAGTACCTGAGTGCTGGGACCAGTAGGGTGCCTGATGCCTGAGAATGAATAAATTTCATTCAGTGGGCTTCTCCTTGTAGACCTGGATTGCTTTATGTGATATGGTCTACAGTGCAGCTGGTCTCAGGTCCCTGACAGCAAGAGGAAGATCCCCAGAGTGGGGGCAGCACCTATCATGACTTTCTAGATCTGTCTTCCTGTCCACTCATCCTCACTAACATCTGAACTGTCTGTCTCCAGCATTTTCCATCATCCTTCAGTACATCACTGAAGGATGTCTGGCACATAAGGGCCTCTCTTGCCATTTTCTCCAGGCTGTCCTTGCTCACCTCTTGTGATCTGCAGCAACTCTTAGATATGAAGGCAAGATGAAAGGCTTCTCTCTGCCCTATAGTATTGTGTTTAGTATTCCTGAAATCCAAGGCTTGTGCAAATGCCTTCCATCTGTTCTTTATCTTACCTGAGTTGCTCTGAAGGTTTCAGAAAGCATTTTGAACATCATGATGTTGAATTATAAGGTGTTCCTGTGCAGAACTCTGGGCACTGAGGCGATGTATGAAATGGTGAAAAAATATTGTGATGCTGTCACCCATATTCTTAAAGCCATTGGCTTTCTGTCACCAAAAAAAAAAATCAAAATCAACCTGTAATCCTATCTGCTGTCTTCTCCTCTTACTGACCCAGGAAGCAGGCAAGCTAAGCAGAAAATCCAGTTCTTCCCTCAGGATGACCACACGGGGTGTCATTCTTTTCTAAAGAGTACATTCCTGCATCGTATCTCCAGGGCTGAACCTTACATGCAACAAAAGCCACAGTCTCACAGAAAACAAGGGGTCTGCACAGTTTGAGCCTGCATTCCCTTACACTGACCTGGCAGCTCTCAGCCAGGCTCAGCGTCACCCGACTGGGGCACCTACTGCTCAGGTGCAGCTGCACACACCTTGTTATAGCACTGATCTTATCCAAGGGGCTGCTGAGACACAAGCCCAGCTATGTGGCTTCAGTTATTTAACTTCCAGCAGGATGTAGCTGCCAGGCCAGGACTTCTCTGTGCTACCTGTTGCATGCCAGGCTACATGGAGTAGCTGGTTCACCCTAGTCCAGCACGTTCTTATGCCCCAGCACCCCTCAAGTGGCAGCAGTCATGGGTTTTGGCAATCCTCTCACAATATCTTCCTTCCCTTCCACAATGCCTTCTTGGTCTCTTGCTCCTCACACCTTTTTCCATCTTCTCCTCCAGACAAGCAGGTAAACTCAGAGGACAAAATGTTCTCCGTGCAGTTCTCAGTCACTTCATCTCTATTATGTTTTTTTTCCCTTCCGCCTTCCCTAGAAAAAAGAGCCAGTGGCACTAGCGAAGAAAACCAACAACACCTACAACATTGTTGGCACCACATATGCCCTCAACATTGCCAAGGACCCCGGCCTGCCCACCATCTCCAAGAGTGCTGCTGCCACTGCTACTGCCACCAACGTTCCCCCGAAGATGCCCCGCATGGAGGAGAAGCTCCCAGAGAGTAAGAAGACGTACAACAGTGTCAGCAAGGTAGACAAGATGTCCCGCATCGTCTTTCCAGTCCTCTTTGCCATTTTCAACTTAGTCTACTGGGCCACGTATGTAAACCGGGAGTCAGCTATCAAGGGAATGATCCCCAAACAGTAAAACCAGTCACACAAACCTTCCATCACTGAGCATCATCCAAGCAGGAATTCTCCAGGGCTTTCTTCTTTTCTTGTTTTGTTTAATTATTATTGTTCATTTGATATTATTACTAGATCACTCTTTTATAATGTAAAGAAAACTGTGATTTTAATTTAATCCCATATACTTTAGTTTCATTTATTTTGTCTCTGATGAAGGAAGTTAAAAAAAAAAAGGGATCGTAACAAGTTGTGCCTCTAACATCGTAAGTCTGCTGTCCCCCATCTGAACCAAGTCACCCTGAGCTTCCATCTCTCATCTGCCACATGCTGTGGTCCTCACAGTCTTCATGCCACTGCCATTCCACACTTTGCTGTCCCCAGGGGCTGCTGCTCCAGGCCACCCCCTCCTCCTCCTCTTCTGGCATGGACTGCCCTAGCATGGGGAATGCTCCTGGTGACCAGGGCTCCAGGATGTGTCAGTCACTCAGGCAGGCTCCTCTTCAGTGCCTGGCACTTTGTGCTAGTGTGACACACCTGGGCTAGGAATGCAGGTGAGCTGGGTCACCTGCGGGACCAGGGGAGCCCTGGGACATGAGGGAGCAGCGTAGCATGGACCAGCTTGTAACCCAGTGCCTGCTGGAGGCAAACCTACCATTGCTGTGGTCCCTGGGGCCATTGCAGGGGTGGAACAGGGTGGCAGCATCATGTAGGTATCTACAGGTCTTCCTCCTCTATGTCTTCACCAAACCCAGCTTCTGGTTTCCTCCATGTCTCTCTCCAGACAAGAATAGGTGAGAAAGGTCTTATCTGTCTGACATCCTGCACTCTTGGGGCAATTCAGGTTAGCAGATGCTGTGGTTCCTACCAGAGAAATAATTTTTCTTGGGGTCAGTCAGGAAGTCAAGCCATGAGCTTTATAAAGCCTTGGAGGAGATAGTAGCTGTGGGGCTGCATGAATTCAGCAGCAGAACTGGAAACCACAATGTTCACATTCAGATGGGTGGTTTATCACTTCCTCTTGGCCTCATCCACATATCCTTCTTGGTATCTCCTCAGCTATGTCCCAGGCCCTTCCTCCAGCTTCCCAATCATCTCCTTTGGCTGCTCAGCAGTCCTCAGTAGTATCTCACTGCTCACATGTGGATTTAGGCAGAGAAGCTCCTACCTCTCAGGTACACCAAAATGATGGAGAGTAGCACAGCCTAGGGAAGTCCAGCTCATGGTGCATCCCTGCTCCAGGGCACCAGAGCAGCAGCAATGTTGGATATTCCCTGGGAGACCCACCATGGGCTATTCTGCTGCCTGTGGGGATGAGACAGGGGACAGGTGGTCCCCAAGAATCTCATAAGATGGTGTGAACAGGTGCAGTTGAGCATCCTCAGCACCATGGGAAAACAGCAGAAGGGGCTCTACGAAACAGCAGGGTGATATTGGTGTCCTGGAGAGCCATGTGAGCCAGGTGCCATCCCACAAAAGCCATTGAGGTAAGACCCAACTCTAACACCTGCACACTCTTCCAGGGAAAGCCCTCTAGAAAGCCTTGGAGGGAAGTTTTTCCTCCCTTCCTGACCACCAAACAAGTGGTTGTCCCCTTCCTAACAGCAGCACAAGATGGTGGCATTGAAGCAATCTGTCCCTGGTGCCTGGACCCATGGACACTGTGCTGCTACAAGGAAGGAAATCCTATGCCTGGTGATTTCTTGTCCCCAGCCCATGGGCTCTCTCAGTGGGATGCATCCCCTCTCTCTTGGACTTCCCTCTGACCCTCTGGCTGCCCCTGCAGAGCTGCTCCCAGCATGTTTCAGTCACTTGCACCCAGTCCAAGGCCCCAATACCCACAAGGTGATGTCTTCAGCATTGCTTTGAGCCACTGTGCCAGGCTCAGTTCCTCCCTGCCTGTGAAGGAGCAGGGCTGAACACAAGGCACAGGATTTGTCCCACCTGGAATATCCATGGAGGCAGCAGGATGGAGTGAGGAAGGCCAGGGCACTTTGTCCTGCAGTGTGAGTGGCATTGGTGCATGTCCTGCCTGTCCCTTACCAATCTCACTGGCTCAACAGCAGTGCAGTCGCTCCCCCTGCCCAGAGCTGCAGTTTGCAGAGGCACTTGGAGACATCCAGCCCAGCCCCCAGTGTGCTGGTCCACAAGCACATCCACACTATCCAGCAGCATCAGGTAAGAGGCATCAGACCCCCCCACCAGCTGATGCTAAGGGAACCAGCTCTTTCCCCATCATCCCTCACAGCATCCATGCCCCAAACCAAGACATTTCTACAGTGCCTTTCACCCCCAAGGGCTGCTGGCTGGGTGGGAAGGCCCAGGAGCTCTCTCCCTCTGCTCACAGCATCGGGTTGGAGGAGCAGAGGAGGGGGGCACCATCCCCAGCCCTTCTGTGAGGCAGGGAGGACATCCTTGCTTCTTTGGCACCTGGGGCACCTGGTTCCTCCTGGCATGAACCATCTGCTACTGATGCAGCCACCCCCTTGTTTGTTTTGGAAACATTTTCTTAAATCAGCTAGATGAGGTGTAGCTCATAAAACATTCATGTCACTATAATACTCAGGCCTAAGTGAATGGAATAGAAACCCTACAAAAAGCAAAACAAAATAAGATGGTGACAAAGAGTATGTTGTGTTTACTAATGCAATTACATCAAAGGCAAGTTTAAATACAGGATCCTTAGCTGACTTCAGCTGGCCCTGGTGCAGAGGTGGACTCTTCTGCCAGCCTAGGCATTCCCCAAAATCTCTTCTACCCTGAGAGCCACACCCTACCACATGTTGCCTCACTGTCTGTTAGTGCCTGCTTTGTAGAACTCTCCACAAATCATCAGGCCTTACCATCAGCTTCTCAGCAGCCCAAACACTCACAGCACTGCCTTTGCACACAGGCTCAGTGCCACAGGGTGATGCTCAGGGTGCTGGGGATGGGTCTTTCTGAGGTGCTGGACACAGTATTGGGGCAGCACCTGAGCCTCCTCCCTTCCTGTGGGTGATCTGATCTGTCTCATCAAACTGTCAGGGTGAATCTTCTGACTCTCTCTTCCCTCCCTGCCATGCTAAGACTCTTGTCCCTCCCCCGGACAGTGCCCACCGATCTGGCTTGTCCATGACACCCACCTGCTGGCTCATCTTTGCTCTTCCTGACTCCAGAAACTTTGCTCTCTGCCTGATAAAAGGCCACCTTCCTGTGTCTGTGTGAACACGCCTTGAAAGCCAAGTCTATTCCCAACCAAAGCCTGGCAGGGGCTCCCAGTCTTTTTGCCAGCTGGAAGCAGAACTACCGGCATCCTTTGGTTAAAGACAACAAACCAAACAGGGTTTCTAGTTTGGCTTCCAAGCAGGAAAGCATTTTGGGAAGATAGTTATAAATAAGTGGTTTAATATCTCCTGCCAGCAGACATCACAGAGGAGATAATGTTCTTTTTTTATAAAACTGTCAGCAGCTCAAATTGGGACATTTCCTTCCCAGTTAACACGAGGCTGTTGATGGGGGCTTCTTCTAAGTGCTTGCCAGGCCAGAGATAATCTAGCATCAATTACTGGGGTATACTGCTCGCTGTGATAGCATCTAAGGGCTTCATTTTTATAATTGGTCCTGTATAGAAATATATCTGTATATGACCATTTGTAGTCTAATCCACAGTCATGCACAGAGTGGGCACTTCATTTTGCTGTGAACCTCAATACTCCAGTATTTCTTTTCTTCTGGCAAGACCCAAAGCTTCCCAGACTTGATGAGAGCCTCCCAGGCAGGAATTAGAAGTCTGTGAGGAGGATAAAAATAATCTGTTCAGTCTGCACTCCTGTTTTGCAGCTTGCACCACCTGGGAAACACACAGTGCAGCCCGAGCCTGCAGTTCCATTCCTGCTGGAAATGTCGGAGAGACATTTTGGTGCTGGCAGCTCCTTCCTCCTCTGAAACTGCACATGGGCAGCAGCAGTGCCCAGGGAGGCAGGGGTGGTTTGGTTGGGAGTTGAGGTCCCCTCAGCAGGCAGGGGTCACTGCAAGCTCCCTGTTAGTGTTAGCATGGAGAACATTCCTGTGGGGTGACATGAGAGGGCTGGAGGAGAGGTGGTCCCTCAGTGCCTGGTCCCTTAGTGCCACCAGTTCTTCTAAGGGGCTGATGAAGTTCCCCCCCAGAACATCTTGGAAGCTTCTTGAACATCACCCCACAGCATTGTGGTACTCAAGTCAAAGCTTCCCAGTTCTCCTCTGTGCACTGAGCTCAGCATAAGCAAAGCTGGCTTTGCCATTCCCAGGGGTTTACAGACAAGTGCTGTGGCCAACACAGTCACCCCTGTCTTGATCAGTGCCAGCTCAGAGGCATTGGCAGGGTCCTGGTTTGTTAGGACATCCCCTGTGCAAGCAGACCCCAAGCTTGCTGTTCCCAGACACAAGCCATGCATGAGAACAAGATCCTCACCAGCCTGTTCTGCAAACCTATCCTGTGGACACAGGGTGCATTCATTTCTCATCCACTGCCTTAATCTCTTCTGTCCATATCTTGGATTCCTTTCAGCCCCTGGGGAGGGTTAGAGGGGTGCATCACATACCAGGAAGGGATTTCTCCTGCTGCAGATCACTTCACATGGGAAAACCCTCTGTTCTGCTAAGAACCTCTCTGAGACCTTCAGAAACCTGGCACTTGCCTCTCCCAGTGGAGAGAGGAGAGTTACACAGCACAGAGGGTGCTGGCCCAAGGGGCTCACATGGGAAAGGGTTTGTCAGGGTTGTACTAAGGCCCCCCTTCCACATTCTTCGTCCTGGGACTGGTGGAAAGCTGGTGAGGGCCATGGGGCTGGGCTGTCACAGCATGTAGCATCAGGCCTCTTCTCCAAATTATGTGCCTCCCTGGGGCCACACTTTAACCCACCCAATCAGGTATCTGTGTGGATTTTGCAGACTGGGGAGAAACAGTATTTCCAAGACTCCTATTGGGGGTGGGGAAGACTAAACCAGGGCAAAGAACATATTCATGGAAACGTAAATGTTCTATTAATATCAAAGTAGGGAGAAAAAAATATCCAAACAATTTGCCAATCCTCTCTCCATATCAGGGTAAACTACTGCTGAAGGTGTTTTTGGCAGGAGGCCACAGCACAGATGAGATTGATGGCTTCCAGGTATAAATATTTACTGTTTGACCTTGTTATTGTTCCATCAGCCAAAGTTTTTTACGTATATGTATATATATATATGCATGTGTATATTATGCTCACAAAACATTTTATATCTAGATGTCAAACCTCTTTGTCTTTGAAAGATAAAATGGCCAGTTTCAATTATTTTACTTCCCTCTCATTCTCTTTGCTAAGTCTTCTAGAATGAGTTGAATTCCTCTCCACTGGTCCTCATGTGGCTTTGGGAGGCACAAAGGGAGCAAGGGAGAAGATCTGTCCCCTCTCTGGGGCCTCTGTGCAGGCTTGCTGCCTGGACCAAGGTCACTGCTAGCAGTGCTGCCCAGTGTATTTATGGAAAACTTAGTCCCAGAGGTCACAGCTTCTCCATCACAAGCTTTGTCCTGCCCTGGACACTAGAATGTTCCCAAGATGGCATTTTGACAGCTGAATGCTACAAGCAATTGGTGCTCATCCCAGAGCACCATCAGGGGATGTGCAGCGAGTGTTGTGAACACGAGTGAGGTCTCCACCCTGAGCCTGTGTCAGCAGAGAGCACAAAAAAAAACCTGATGGGATCCACTGCAGCTGTCCCTGGCCAGAGGAACATCACAGGCAGGGGCTGTGCTTCACCTTGGCCTCTTCTGCAAAGCACAGGGAAGCACTGGCACTTGGGCACTGCTTCCTCCTTGTCCAGGTGGGATGGGTGACACCTGCCCGTGTGCCGGGCAGCCCGTGAGCAGTGGGGCCGTGGCAGCAGTGGTACCCAGTGTCTGCTCCCTTATCACCCCTGCATCTCCCACTGACTTAGAAGAAACATTTAGGCAGTGATCCTGCAATTGCACTCGTAGCTTCTCTATTCCCTCCCCTGCTGCTGGAGAGATGCTGTCGTGGTCAGCCTGTGCCTTGTGGTGTCCCAGCCACGGGAATGAAGGATGTCACCACCCATAAGCTGGTTCTCATTCTGGGTCTGTGCCTGCCTCCCACCACTGGAATCTATGCTGTTTTACACAGCAGTGAGCCTTGGGTTTGTGTTAGTCCCAACATTGGACCTGTCATCCTTCATCACCAACCAACATTGTGCTGGTTTTTGCTCATGAAGCTCTAGGACAAAACACAATGTTCTAGCTACTCTGTCCTATTCCCACTGTCCCAGTGCAGATCTCTTCTGTACAAAACTTTAACAATCCCATCTGCCTAGAGAGGGAAGCCTGGTCCCAGGTTTGCTATGTGAGCCAGGATGCTCCCACAGTCTCTGAAGGCTCTTGGCTCTTCTCTTCAGTACTGTTTGAAAGACCTGTCAGCTTGATAAGACCATTGGCTCATGTTAGCACTGCTAGCAGCACTCTGTTTCCCCTGAAAAGTCTGTCGATACCTCCTGTCTTTTTGCAGGGCACCCAGGAAATGTAGCAACAATCATACATTGAATCATTTGGTTTTTGCAACCACAAAAAGTAGGGGCAGAGCTGGGAAACCTGAGTCATTGCCTTTGCCAGGCTGCATTTAGAGTTGAAGGGATTCTCTCCATTGTCACAAGGGAGTTTCTCAGCCCATCACAGTCAAGTGGCCATAAGTATCCCTTCATCAACTAGATTTTTACTGTCAACTGACTTGGGGATAGCTGCAGGCAAATGTCCTACCTGAAGGTGAGGCCACCAGCTGGTTCTTGAGCTGCAGCCCTGGTGCCCAGGGTAAGGAAAGTGGCATTAGCACCATGCTAGGGCAGCCCATCCTGGGAAAGAGCTCAGCACAGCAAATCACCAGAGAACATGATCATTTTCACTGCCTCAGGTCCAATCTGTGCCCCAGTACGACCTCTGCTTTGTTTTCCATCTTGTGAGACTCTCTTTACTCCACTATGAGAAAGGATCTAGCTGGCAGCAGTTTAATGCATGACAATCCTGTTATTACAGCTGTAAATAATTAACAACTAGGAAAAAAAAGCATTTTTAAAATTTTTTGTTCACTTTATTTTCATTACTGACTAGCTGATAGCCACTTTCTTAAGGGATTCCTCATGGAAACTGTGATCTTTCTTCTCTTTCTCTTTCTTTCTGAGATTTGTGTTTCAAATGCTTTCTGGTGCAATGTTCAATGCCTGTTTGTATTTTTGAACCGTATTTTTCAACCTTTGCTGGAAAAAAATAAATTTCCCATTCTAATTGGCAGGATTTTGAGTCCTGCCATTTTTTTCAGCTTTTAGCTTTTTCAGTAAGTTAAAGCAACAGAAAAATGCCTCAAAAATTACAGTGAAGTTCTGAAGAGAGATTAGAAAAACATCAGAAACAAGAACCACATGAAAAAGATCAGCAAGCTGAGTGGAGGAGGAGGACTCTTCTGACACCTACTAACCTCCTGATCTAACACACAAGGCAGGACTAAACCTCTTCACTGAATTAAGTCACTCTGCTTTTCCACTCTACCCACTCTCTCGAACTCCAATCAAAACAAATAAAAATTCATATTTTAAAAGAAAAATTCGTGTCATTGTTTTTTTTCCATGGTTTCTCAAAGCCAAACAATGTTGACATACAAAGGGATGGGAAGTCTGGAGAGTCAGCCTTCTGGACTTTGGATTGCCTGCACAATTGAGGAGTTTGCACCAGTGACAAGCAAACAAGCAACCCATCAAAAAGTAGTATTCTGGGGGAACATAAAAGAGTTTGAAAATATTCTCTGCTTCCCATTGTGTCATATTTTTAAAATGCTTTCCATTCCAATGGCAGGGGAGTGGAGGGCACAAAGGTTTGTTTATGTCAGATTGGCTGGGAGGTTTGGGAACCAACTCAAAGACAGAATGGTGGGTGTGTGAGTGGTGAGCAAAAAAGAGACTCTGAGGGGTGTTCCTCACTTGCAGCGTGTGGCCCATGGTCAGACTTTGCCTTTCCAGAGAGCTTTTTGGCATTTCTGTTACAACATGAATCAAACCTTCTGCTGCTCTTGAGACAACAAGCAGAGGCCTTGGTCAAGACCAGCCCTGAAAAAGGGCAGGTTTAGATGAGGTATTAAGAAGAAATTCTTCCCTGTGAGGGTGGGGAGGCCCTGGCACAGGTTGCCCAGAGAAGCTGTGGCTGCTCCATCCCTGGAAGTGTCCAAGGCCAGGTTGGGCAGGGCTTGGAGCAACCTGGGATAGTGGAAGGTGTCCCTGCCCATGGCAGGGGGTGGAATGATGTTCTCTTTAAGGTTCCTTCCAATCCAGACCATGCTGTGATTCTTTAAGACACAGATTTATCCAACCCACCACACACACTTCTCCAGCTGAGTCACATGAAGGCTCTTAGCCCAAAGGTCTTTGGCCATGTGGTAAATGGAATGTGTGCCAAGGAAGGCTGTGGGCAGTTCAACCCACCCTGCCATGCTGCTCAGATGTCACAGTGACATCCCCCCATCACTTTGGGACACCCAAACATCTTCCAGGCATGACTGGAATCTCCATGATGGTCCAAAGACCTTGCCTGCAGGGAGTTTTGATTGTGGCTGGCCTGTGTCCCTCAGACAATGTGACATGTCCAACGTGTGGTCTGCTGGGAAAGAAGTTCAAGCTATAGGAGCTTCTTTTGGACACTCCATTGCATATCCATGGAGGCATAAGAAGTTATATTTAGCAACTAATAGAAAAAAGGATTTTTTTCTCACTGAGTAGAAATATCTGAAATTAAATAAATATCGTCAAATGCAAAAGCAGAAGAAAAATCATCTGCAAGAAATGCAGAAGTTCTTCCTGTTGTGTTAAGCTTTCTGGACCTTTCTCTGCATTTTTGGCTACATTTTAGTTAAAAATATTGATGATTTACCCAAGTCCCACATATTCAGTGAGGACTTCCCCCTCCCCCTAGTTACCACTGGGAAATAGCAGAAGAAGAAAATAACTCCAGTGACAGCAGTAGTTGTTTTCCAAGCCTGAAGAAGGAACGAAAGGCCCTCCCCCTTCCCCGGATTCCCTGAGCACCATCTGTATGCTGCACCAGGGACTTGCTGGCGGGACAATATCTCCAAACATATTGCAACCTTGAACAAAAAAAGTTACACATTTGAATTTGCTGCATTCAGCTGAATCCTCCTTCTTCCTCCGAGATTCGGATGACAGAAGAGGCTTGGGAGTGCTGGGGCTCGCAGCTGCTGTGGCAGATGGAGAGTTTCCATGGGCCTTAGCAGTACAGGCTGCATACTTATGTCTTCCTGAGGAAGGACCATAGCTTGTGACCTCGGCAAGAGCAGGCAGGGAAGGAGCCCACCACTGTTTCAAACTATAAAAGCTGGAACCTGAAGTTTTCGTCCTTTTCCCCACAGCCATCCCCCCATTCCCCTGCTGAGTCCTCCCTCAATGAAAACTGCACAGAGTTGGTCCCAGCCTGAAAAGATCTTCCTGACTCAGAAGACAAAAATAAACAGTGATGTGAAATGCTTCCTTGCATTATCACTTCTCTATTTGAACCTAGAACAAGGGCCCTGAAGAGGAACAGAGTGTAATTGCAGTGTCCACAGAAAAGAAATACTGATGAAAACAGGCAGAGCTGAGAGAATTGGCAGAGAAGAGGCAGAGCTGAACAAGTATTTATTACCCCTGCACTTACTGCTCAGGCTGACAGGTGTCTTAGGAATGCAATAGCTGGGGTTTATTATTAGGTGCTCATAACACAGCAGTGCTCGGGCTGAGGGGAGGGTGGAACTGTTGATGTGGCTCCTGAGGGGCCAGGAGTTGGGGAACAGATAATGTCTCCCCTTTGCCAAGCTGTAACATGGCCACTGGGATGGCTCAGCCCCACAGCCCCGTGGAGGAAAGGGCCCCATGGCCCCCAGTGTTCATCTTCTGCCTTCAAAGGGTTGCTGTTTTAGAAACCTCTTTGCAAAACACCTCCTCAGGAGGTGGGGTGAGTGCCCCAAGCCAGCCCTAATTCAGGCCCCACACATTTGGGGTGGTGTGATCAAAAACACCAGCACCAAGGTAGGGTTCCAGCTGCAGAAAGAACTCTTTTCACCCTCTAAGACAAGTAGGTCCAACACTGCATGACTGCCATTCACAGGGCTCTTCCTAGGCTGTGCTGGCTGCCTTGTAAGCAAACAGTGCTTGCTTCTGAAGTTCCTCCTGAGTGAATTCATCTACCAGCAGCTTGTCAGAAGGAACATGGTTTGAGACTTTGTGGTTGCCCCACTGCATGGAGAACCCCCTCACTTGTCAGGTTTGTGGCTTCCCAGGATTCATTCTCCCTTTCAATTCCTCACCCTGGCAGGCTGCAGTGGCTTCATGGGAGATCCCATGCTTTCTCTTTACAAGCACACACTCGCTGCCATCAGAGGTGGGAAAAGCATCTGTGACTTTCCTGCTGCCCCCACCACCTTCCCTTTTCACACTCGATGGTTGGGTGATGTGTGAACAGCAGCCAGAGCAGCAAGGGGGGCTGCTTCCCAGCATGGATGTGCTCAGTTCCTCCTGTGGATCCTCAGTATCCTTTGTGGGGATAAAAGTGTCCTCTTCTCCTCCACCCCTAAGGCAGCAGCAAGTGGGGGGGGACCAGGTGAAGGATGTCAACCACAGCAAAACCTCTTCACTCCACAGCAGCAGGGAATGCCCCCCTGAGCAGGCCTTCAGGGGAAGCAGGAGAAGGAGGTGCTCCAGCCTTGCTCTGACCCCAGGGAAAGGGAGACATCTCCACTGTGGGAACTGTGGGGCTCCTTGAGTCTCTCTTGGACAGCCCTGCAGTGTTACCAGCAAAGCAGGTGTCTACTCTGTGTTCTCTTGTGCTCCCTGCTCCAGGGGAGGAGTACCACAGGTTGGATTCAGTCCTCTCCTAAACTCCCCCCCAGGGCTATAGTGGGTATTTGGCAGTGGAGGGTTTGGAATACTCAGCTGTAGGACACTCAGGTGGGACAGGGGAGTCAGCCAGCCTGGGAACAGCAGGGACTCTAAGTGAAAAAGGCTGTGCCATCCCCATCCCATGACCACCCGTTTGGCAGGCAGAGAGAAAATATCTGTGAAAAACAGCACTGGGTGATTTTCTTCAGAAGGGGAGAGTTGCAGGAGGCAGCTGAGCATTAGGTACTTTATAAAAGCACTTTGGGATCCCCCATAAATAGCAACAGAGGCATTGGCAGCAGTGGTTTTGGCAGAGGGGGAACTGTGCCTGAGATAGTCTAAGGATGTGAGGACAGGCTGGTAGGAAAAAGGACTATTTGTTATTACACAGATAGCACAGCTGGGGAAAAGAAGCCAAGCTTTCAGGTCTATAAACTCTCCTTCAGATGTGGTGCTGTAAATGTCAGGCTTGGGGCTGAGAAGAACTGGTCTGGGATAACTGTTAATGAGGCAATCAGAAGGCAAAGGCTCCCAGCTCCCAGCAGAATGGCAAGTTGTTTATAAGGGGAAAGGTACTTCTTGGCTTTTGTAAAGAATAGGAAACAAAATAGTATTGCTGAGCTTACTCAGAAAAGAAAGAAAAGCATGCAGTGATCTGGATTTAAAAAAAAAATAGAAATCAATATAATATAGACAGAAAGCTCCTCGAAAGTCAATGCATAATTTTCTCAGCATGGGCAGGTTTTACACTAGTCCAAGAAGCCTGGGAGCAGTAAGTCTCTGGTCTGACCCCTGCTCAGCTATACGTCAGCCCAGGCCTGCACTGGAAATGACCATAACTCAGCAGACCATCTCCTGGCGTCCAAGGGAAGCTGCTTAGCCTCCTCTTACAATTTCTGTTTGAATTTTTCAATATCTATGCCAGACTGTAATCCCCAGTTTGATTGTAAAAATAGCCTTTGCCTTCATACTGCCTTATTACACCCAACATAAATCGTGAGGGATAGTGAGACAGGATTGATAAGGAGGATTTATTAAGGTTGAATAACCATCTATAACAACTCATTGCTGAGTGACTCGCCCTCCTTCCTCTGGAGAACAGCTGCTGCCAGAATACAGTAATTTTCAAGTGTGAACACTCATTCAGCTAGGATTGGAGATTCTCACTCACATCCTCACTGGAAGGAGAGGGTTGGATTCACCTGACCACAGTTATCAGAGAAGCTCAGAATGGTTTGGGTTAGAAGGGACCTTAAAGGCCATTTTGTTCCAACTCCCTGCCATGGGCAGGGACACCTCCCACTAGACCAGGATGCTCAATGCTCCACCCAACCTGGCCTTGGACACTTCCAGGGATGGAAATTATATAAAGGGAAGCATCCCTAAGCAACTGCCTTGTGAGGGTCCTGTCCCAGAGATGTGGGGTTGATCTACAGGTGTGTCCTGGGCAAGGGAAGCCCTGAGGTGGAGGTCTGTCCTCACACAGTGGTGTATAGATGTCCAGGGCAAGGACCAGAGGTGTGCAGTTCCCTACCTTAGGGTGAGGATGCTGCAGGTGCTCGGGGGAAGGAGCCCTGGGTGCATCATGTGCTGGCCATGGGGAGCTCAAGTGGGTGAGAAGTTACATTTCACTCACAGCAACAACCCCTCTCCCTTTTGGGTTTCCATGTAGATGGTGTAGTGCAAACCAGCTTCCTGGGAGCATGCTGGGAGTCAGCATCCTGACTGGGAACACCAGTGCCTGTCTGTGCAGGAAACTGTGCCACCTCCCAGCGTGGAAATCCAGTTGTACCAGGGCAGAGCTTCTGTAGCCCTGGAGGGGTACAGAGAGGAGGTTGGCCTGTTTGGGATGTTTTCTAAAGAATTATTGCTGGGGAGCTGGGTGATATTTTCCTACCTTTGCTTAGTTTAGAGAGTAATTGTTGTGCTGCTTTTTTGGGCTTTTTGCAGTCCTCCTGGCTGGGGATCTCATTTGCATAATTTTGTAGGGTCCTGGCTAATAATGACATCGCATAAACCCAGTTCATTCTGCTGGACTGAGAGTGGGCTTCGTTGTCATGGTAGCTTTTGATTTGGAGACTTGCAGGAAGGAGACAGGTAAGTGCTTGAAATTGCCATATTTCAGCATGGTTTCAAATGCCTTGGATGTCTGGGGTCCATTTTCCACAAATGAAATTTTAAACCTTGTTGAAGTACTTTGTAAACAAAATTCATTTATTGCCTGGAGAAAATGGAGTGAAATTTAGTTGCAGAAAATACTTTTAGAAAAAAAAATAAGGTTTCATGAAACACTCTACAAAATAATGGGAGTTAAACACAATCAGAATGTGCTAATGCTGCTTTGTTCCTCAAAACTCAGTCCTGCAGAGAAGAGATTCTTTCTCTGTAAGGAGAGATAGTCCAATGGCTCTCAGGGCTGGTTCAGTAAGGAGACCTCTGTGCTCTGGGAGGTAATGAAGAGGGACAGAAACAGGTCTGATGGGAGCAATTTTTAACTGGTTTCAAATGTATCGCCCACAAGTGTGCCATGTTCTACCTAGTCTGAAACAATGAGCCTCTCTGTACCCAAAATTTGAGTCAATGTTTACTATATTAGTCAAAATACTCTGGAAGCCAAGATACTCATTCAGAGCTAGATATCAACATGCTTATTCAGAGATGTGATTCTAAGTGCTTGTGGATTGTCTGCAAATCAAACCCAGAGGACATTAACCCTCTGAACTGGGGTTATAGGTGGACATTTCCAGATGGGAAGCCCTGGGCTCCTGAAGAAATATTCCCAGTTTGGAGATACTGTGTAAAATCAGCAAAAGCTGTATAGTGCTGATTTCCTTTCCAAGTGAAAATCAGCCTGAACCCAAAGGCATGCCACAAGAAAACAACAGTCAGCATTTGGCATCTGGATCCAGCCAACACTGATGCTGGAGCCTTTGATTCTGTAGCCCCCTAAAAGTTCTCCAAGGGGACATCCAAGAACTGTGAGTGAAGTCGTTTGGCCAGATCACAGTGAAAGGAGAACCTGGTGCAGTGCTGTTACCAGGATCTGGGTTGCAGCCTTTGTCCAATCCCTCTTCAGCATCACTTACATCTCCCTGAAATGCTGTGCCTCTTCCTTGGCTTGGAATAGGGGGCCATTTGGGGGAACTTCCCTCCAAAGCTAAAATAATCCCTTTGCACTTAAACTCTTGCATAGATAATGTCATTTCCTTCAAGGCAGGCGGGAAAGGAGGCTGTTTCAGCTCAGCTGAAACTGGTTGTTTGGGGAAGAAGGGGGATAATGGGAGGAAATTAAGTGCTCACATCCAGTTTGGATGGGGCTCGGAGCAACCCTGTGTGGTGGAAGGTGTCCCTGGCCATGGTAGAGGGGTTGGAATGAGAGATGGTCTTTAAGGTCCCTTCCAACCCAAACCATTCTGTGATTCTGTGAAACCCAGGTGGGTCCCCAGCCCAGGTGCCAGCTTGTTAAGCCTCATAGCTGCTGCAGGAAGAGGCACAAGTGGAGACTGTTTAGGACATGGCTCAAAGAGATGATCTCTAGGACTTGGAGGGGATTGCTGCTGATGCAGGAACTGGCAGATCTAGAACTGTTTAGGATCCCGCTCCAGCCCAAGGGATGTTCAAAGCTGTTCCTGTGAAGTGCTTTATTGCTCTCTGGCATGGGCTGTTGCTGATGCTGTCACAGTTTTGATGAGGCACCTCTTGTCCCCACCAACAACCCCAACCTCCTCCACCCCTCTCTTTGCCCTTGCTCTGCTCAGCAGGGGCATTCCAAGGTCAGGCTGAAGGACTTCCATGGTCCTGCTCCCAGCTGCTTCCTGCCAGTCATGTCCAACTCCCATGCAGGGGGTTCTAAAGATGTAGATAAATATTTCTTGAGACCACAGAGTTCACTTTATTAGTGATTAGCACAGCTTTTCAGGGACAAAACATGGATTTAGAGCTTAATCTCTGGCTCCTGCTGTGTTGCAAGCACTCTCTAAAACCTTTGTGGACACCAAGGCCATTTTGGAGTTTCAAAGTTAAACAATCCCTCTCTTCCCTCCAGGAGGATTAGAGAATCAAAGCCTTAGTTGTGAATATATTCTGGTTTTCAGGTGTCTCCCCACCTTGAACCCGCTTGTGTGGCATGACTCCAAATCTTCCTAGTTTATTTTCTGTGTTCAGGGCTAGAGCTGGGTAGGGAAATTCAAAACAATCAAACCCTCCTGACGCATGAATATGTTGTAAACCAAAGGGACAGTGAATTTTAGCATAAATAAATATTAATTTGGTTTTCTGAAGCTTTTCCTTTATTTGCCATCTGTGATTCTTCTGATTAAAAAATCATCCCATCATCCATTCTAAGACAGGAAAGGTTTAGCTGGGCCTTGGCTGGCTCACCCTGTGGCACAGAGATCACTCTGCAGACAGATGAACCCGATGGTTAATTTGTGTCCAACAGGCTGAAAATGGCTCATCAAAAATATCAGGCAAAGAGCTAAAAATCTGCCAGGGAGAATTCAACTAACACAGTCAGACCCCAGCGCAGAGTTCACATCCCCTTTAGAAGTGAGGGTTCAGATCAGCAAAGCCCTTGCTTTGAATTACGCTTTTCTGGCCTTGCCTGAAGTTCTGGAAATATCCTCCAAATGTAGTAATATGATGTTGGAGAGAGGTGGGGAAAAACACAAAAGACAACCAGCAAAGTAAATGTGCAAGTTAAAAAAAAAAAATCAGTGGACAAAAGGCTTTGGTTTGCCAGCAGTCAAACCATTCAGGCAGCCACAATAGCTGCTCCCTGTCAGTCCTGTGCACCCCAGCCCTGTGCATTTGTGGTTATTATCTCACCCGGACCAGATTGGTGTTGACAAACAAAAACCCACATCAGTTTGATTTTCCGTGTGTGCACGGGCAAAGGGAAGCAGTCACCTGCCCCTTGGTGCCTGTTTTTCACTGTCCTCACTCTGCTTTATTCCCTCTGCACCACGGCATGGAACAAAGGCCTGAATTATTGCAGAAGATGAATTAAGTATTTGAAAACCTATTAGAACAATTAGGCAGTGAGGCACAGTGCAGGGGGAGAGCAAAAGGGTCACTGCATCAAGGGCTGGAGTGCTCTGAGTTTTGGGAAGGTTTGGCTCGTGGTGGAGCTGGTCCTCTGGAGAGGAAGCAGGAGAGAAATGGAGGGAAGCCAGGAGTGGTGTCGGCTGCTGCCATCAGCTCTCCTGTGACTGGCTGCCTAGATAAGGCAACCTGACAGCAAAGGCTTTTTTGGCTCCACTTCTTCATCCTGAGCTAGTGTGGGAAGCAATTCCCAGCTCTGCCAAGGGACAGAGGGGAGAGAAAGCCTGGAAAAGCAAACAGGACAAGGGTAACTCATGAGAAATGACTTGCTGAAACACAGAGGATCCTGGAAAATGAGGAACTGTCCATATACCTGCCCTTTCCCTTAGCATTTCCTCTGGGCAGGAACAGGAAGATGGGACAGGAGGCACAATAAGAACTTGGTTTTACCTAGTGTGGCCTCTTCTAAAATGTGCTGCTACTGTGCAGATCTCCTGCCATGTGTAGTGGGGAAGAAAATTTCCAAGGAGGACAGTGGTCACTGAGAGCAGCTCAGTGCTCCCCGGTGCTGAGGGCACATACTGAAGATAAGGATTATTTCTTCCATTACTCAGCTGGGGAGCCGAGCACTGAAAAATCCCCTGCAGGCTCCAATCAAGACAGTTCAGAGCTGCAGACAGCCCTAGACCACGATTTTTCTCAATGGAAAATGCTTCTTTTTGTGATGGGATGAGGATTTGGAAATTCCTAGGGCATCTGGATGGCGAGCAATAGCAGTGTGGATGGGGGAACAGAAACAGAGACCCACAGAGTCAAGTTGCTGCCACTAATTTAATGTTCTTTAGATGTGATGGGAGGTTGGGTGGTCTATAGGTTTCCTTTCTGTGCTACTGTTCCCAGAGCACTACATTTATTCTTTAGCACAGGATTGGAGGAAAGCTTTTACTTCCCCAAAATCAGACTCTGTGTGAATGGAAAATGAGGTCATTACTCTCTTGCTGGCAGAGTTGTATGAAACAATGGTGATACAAAAAATAGTAATCTCTAGAAAACAAAGCCTGGTCTCACTTGGCAGGTGTTATTTATTTTTTCTAGCAGAGGGAGCAAGAAACTGCAGCTGGAATCTCCAGTTGGCTTCCCAAGATACTACTGTGACATTTTAATGATCTAATTCCCCTCAAAGGTGGCATTTTCACTCGTTCCCCTGACCTATCACTGTACATTCACTGTGAAACAAACTATCTGCTGTCAGCCCTGACATCTCAGGCTCAGAGAAAACAAATAAGTCCATGATACCACTGCAATGAATGGACTCTTTACCGTGTTACACCTTATGAGGGTGTAACTGGCCACTGTCACCACGGGAAGCACGTCAGTGCCATCCACGTTTGCAGAGGCTGTGACTCAGAGTGCACCTGTGTGATGTTCCCTATTAACACTGTCCTCCTGCATGGCTAAACATGATATTCATCCTGTGAGATCCTTTTCTGTGCAGTGGTGGCGACTCTTCCCTGTTTGGAGGAGTCACACGAGGCTGAAGTGTTGTTTGTTGCTCGGGTGAGGTGACCTGCAGAGGATGTGACTTCCAGGGTGTCCTGCCCCACAGCCAGGCTCTCCTTGCCACTCTCTGGAGATAAACTAGTTCATGCTGGTGCAAAATGTGTGCAATGAATAACACAACTACAGCAAAAGAGTTTATGTAAAGCACTGATGTGGGAGAAGTTTCATAAGAGGTTTCATACCTCAAAAAGGCCTTTTGTCAAAAATAGAAGCATTTTCTGTAAGAAAAAAGAAAAATCAAGTTTCTTGCAAGCCTTACTGTCATGCTAGTGCTGTTCCTAGCTGCCATGGAGACCTTCTTTTCTCTCAGAGTGAGAGACACTGCTACAGACCTTTTCTGAGCAGGACAGAGAGCAGAGGAAACCTTTTTTGGGAGTGATTGGGGTATGGACACCAGCTGTCACCCACTGGGGCAACTGGCCCCATGGCAAAGCCCATTGAGGATTGAGCAATTCGTGTGAGATGTTACGAAGCAGGACAACCAGGCTGCTGAGTGAGCCTGTCTTATAGGAAACAGCCCAAGGATGGGTGAGGTGCCAACATGACCTGTGACAGAGCAGAGAGGGGAAAACTGGCTGGGAAATGGTGTGCAGGGAAACATCCACCTCTGCCATGAGACTGTGTCAAGCCAAAGCAGCTCAGTGTGTGTGCTGTAAACCTGCAGGGAACCACTGACAGCCAGCACCAGCATCTGGTTTTCTTCCTCTGGGAAGGAAACAGGGGTACAGCAAAACCCCAAAAAAGCAAGAAACTGTTGCTCCTGCTTCAATGGGCTAGGACGGCTACAGGGAGATGGGAAGAAACCAGGCAGAGAAACCAGGCCATGGAAGTCAATGCAAATGACTTTGATCACAGAGTTTCAAGCCCATTTGCTCTGTAGGAAGCACTGCTGTCAGCGGGGATAGGCAGTGAGAGGGGTGGGATCTCACAGCTTGCGAGATGAAATGAAGAATGTGGCAGATGCTTTTTTTTCCCCAGCTTCAGAGGGCCCTTAGCAATCCCTTAATGGCCCAAAGCAGGGATGATTTCAGCCTCCAGATCCATACCCCTGTTTTTCTGTGGATCTAAGTGGCAGCACGATGGGCAGTGTTGGTATTGCTTGTGCACAGTGATAGGGCCAGTGAGTGATGGACACCAGAGGGGACTGGTGATGGGGAGGCAGAGGGGCCCTGATGAATCACCTGTCCCTGGTGCACAGGTGGGTTTGGGGCACTGAAGACCCTGGGAATGCCCTCGGAGCTGCCCATTGAGGCAGCAAAGCCCCTCCATGAGCAACAGCCAGTGACATGGGAAGGGAGAGTGCTACCTACTCACGGGCTCTGCGCAGAGCCCTGGGGAGTGCTCGGATGAGGAAAAGCTCCAGTTATGTCAGTCATCATTTCTAGGCATTTTTAAAAAGAAATCCCTTTGGGGCAGAGGCTCTGTTTTCATTCAGAGCTGCACATGATGGGACGTGTGCCTTTGCTCTAGTTTCTGAGTGCCACTGTTGTTGTAGGTTAATTATCATTAGTAATTAATCATCACCACTCACAGAAAGGCTTTTTCCTGCTGGTCAGGAGTCACACAGAGCATTAACAGCTTTTTTCTTTCCCCTGCAAACACAGATCCAGTTTGACTCGGCCTCTTCTGGCCCTGGCAACCGCCTCAGAGCATCACAGACCCTTGGAAAGTAGCTATGAGGAATCTGGGTTGTCCTGCCTGGTGACTTTTTTTTTTAATATAATTTAAATATGGGTAGCTAAAATCTCTCCATGAGAAGCATTGCCCAGGCTCTCCTAGACTAAGTCTTGCTGACTTTTTTCCTTCTTTTAATAAGTTTCTGATGCAGTGAAACAGCTGAAAAAAAAATCTGATGATGCATCCAGTAGTAACACATCAGTTTTCAAAGACGTAACTGAAAAAATGTAATAACTGTAGATATTGCTTTTGCTATAATTGAAAAATAAAATAAAAAAAAAGAAGCAAAGAGAAGAAGAGCAGCATCAGAATGTTTCTGCTAAGGCCACCCCAGGGAAGGACAGAGCCCGGGAGACCCAGTGCTCTCATTGTCACACAGCCATGGGCACAGCCATGAGCCATCTCTCCTGGCAGAGACATGTCAGGAGTGCTGCCACTTCCAGCATTGGCCTCTCCACAGCACTCTGGGGTTGATTTATTTTTTCCCTCGCAGATCCAGCCACCAAGATCCTAAAACAGGCCAGGCATATGGGATCATGGCATGAGCAAATTCAGCTGGCTCAAGCTCAAATTTATAAGGAACTCGGTTGCCTTTTTATCTCTTTTTTTTTTCCCCCCAACTCCAACCAAATCCCAAACATAAATTATGGGAACCAGGCGCTTCCTGGTGCCTGCAGCTGCTCAGCAAAATTGACTTTTCCGTCAGCGCTGCCGCTCGGAGCACAAACCTGGCAGCTGAACACCGGACCCAGTTGGAGCCCTGCTTTTCCATTCAACAAAAGTTCAGCCAACTCGGAGCATTTCAGACTCAGCGAATTATTTTCTGACAAAAACGTGGGTTTATTGGGAAATTTCCGGCTGGCTCTAATTGGGACAGCTGTTAAGGCGGCAGTTTTCACAAGAACTAAGAGTCGCTTTCAGATGAGTACAGCTCTTAAAACGGCTGCTGCTTTGATAGCTGCTCATTGCCTTTCTTGTCTGATTATTGAGCTTAGTATCTCCCTGCAAGCTTAAAAAAATCCACTTTGCCTGTCTCATCTTTCTCTTCTCTTTACCCAATATTATCTTCTGCCCCTCCTCCTCCTTCAAGGAGACTATGTCAGTTTGAATTTGACCTTAAACCTGAGCTTTGCAAAAATTAACGTGTATAGCATTTCGGATTAAGAGAATTCCTCTCTCTCTCTTTTTTTTTTTTAAGTCCCCCCAGGGTTCACAAACACTGTTGAAAAGTCAAAGCAAACATTTGCCTTGTTGCTTTAACATGGGAGATCCTGCCAAGAAAATTAACAAGGCCTCTCTCCACAAAGGGGAAAAAACTCATCTCATTCTGATTGTGGCACTGAGAGATGTGCAGCTTGCTGGCTTTCTGTAATGGCTTTTTTAATTTGTTTTTCCTTCCCAATCCCACGTACATTTTTGCCATTTAGCAAGGAAGTTGAATAAAGCACATGAAGGTTCCTAAACACCTAATTCAGCCCCAGAGCCCATAAGCTGGAAATTTTATGTCCCTAGGGAGCGGTAAGAGCCCTTGATAAAACAATATTATGAGTCTTACTCTGATCTGCTGGGAGTTCCCACCAAACCCACCTTGCTCCCCTCATGGCAGTGAGCAGACCTGGTATGTCCTGCAATATACACTGCAGATAGGGAAACTTCTTTGGTGCAAAGTGAGGAATGGATTAAATTTGGTTCATATTGAATCAAATATTTTATTTTTTTAATATGGGTTTCCAGTGAAACAGGAAAAATGAAAAAAATTCATCTTGTCATCTCAGTATGTTGTTCAAACCAAAACAGTAGTTCTTTTTCTATCCTTTTATTTAAAGAAAGTCAGGTTTTAGATGAAAAACGGTGTGCTGAAGTGGAAAAACTTGAAACATTTAATTTAGAACATGGATCGATGAAACATTTTGGCATTCTTAAGCAAAACATTTTATTTCAAAACAGGTGAAAAAAGTGCTTTGATTGCAGCTGGGGCTTTTTTTGGGTACTGGTTTTGTTTGTTTTTCTTCTCATTTAAACTAATTGCCAAATTCTGCCTATATTTGCCAATTATTTTGATGCCTCAGAACTCCATTGTGCACCAGATTTGTGGTTCATTTAAAATGAAAAATCTTTGACTGCAAATCATATGTATACAAGGAGCTAATGAGAGCCCCCTGACTTTTGGGTCCTGATGTGCAGTTTCCTGCAGGTCGTGCTGGGAAGGGCTGCCTATCAGTGTGCATCCCATTATTCCCTATGGGCAGTGCCCCACGGAGAGCAGTTTTACTCCTGTTCATAAACTGACTGCTTAAAAAACATGCAATGCCAGCTCCACCCCTCTGAGCTGCTGCACCAGCTCCTTGTCACCAGGAAATGTCCCCAGCCCCCCGGGGGTCCCCAGGCCCTTCTGCAGGACCTATGGAATGCATACAGTGCTTTCCACCCAGCTGCCAACCACAGCCCAACCCCTGGGTGGCAAAGGGAAAGAATTTAAATAAAGAGGAGCGAAGTTTATATTTAGAGCTGGAGGTTGCTCCTTCATCAGATTACACCAGTTTTAAGTAGGTCAAGCGGGAGACCCAAGATATCCAAGTCCCCTTCAAAGGCATCCGTCCGTCACTTATTATTCCAGGCATTTCCCTTTCACTCTGCCTTCCCTTCACAGCCCTGGTCCTTTGTCACTGCTTTTGGGCTGTGCTGGCTCTCAGCGTCCTTCCCAACACTTGCTCCTTTCATTGCCTTTCCCTGTCCTCGTCCCTCCTGGCTCTGGTACAGCCCTGGGGACAGCAGTGGCCTCAGCCACGTCATTAAGCCACGGGGTGCTCAAGGGCACTGTTTTGGGGTGCAGCCCAGCAGCTGGAGGCCAGAGGTGAGCTTGCTTGCCTGGGATGCTCCTCACAGCACCATGTTCCCCCATGTCTGGGGTTTTAACCTGAACACACACAGTTTTAGGTGAGTGCAAGTACAATAGCAATGAAAACACACGAAATGCAAAAAAAATCCCCAAACCTCCTTGTTTAACCCTTCTGTTCTAGGAAAATGATTGCATGCCCTGATCAGCTTGAGAGGACCTGCATCCAGGCACCCAGTGCCAGCAGCACTGGCATCCAGGCACCCGTTCCAGCTGGTTTCCTCTGTAATCAATCCTAATAATAAAGGCTCTGGACACATCCAGGGCCCTTCCTGCACATTCCTGGGCTGCCTCAGAAACAAATGCACAGCAAGGAGGGGAGTCTATGGGGTCTTGTCACAGGGCTCTGGAATGCAGCAGGCCTGTCACCTTCATTACCCAGAAAGACTTAAATCCCCTCTCGTTCAGCAGGGCCAGGTCTGACAGGGGTGAGGGGATCTCTGCGGAGCAGACCCTGAGGCTGGTCCTCTAGCCAACACTTCAGAATGCATTAAATTGTGTTTTCCCAGCTGACTGGGGTTATTTGAGTGCTCGTGATCACACACTTTGCAGGGTGGCAGCAAAGACCTGGCACCTGAGAGGAGCAGGGCTTGGCTGTGTTGGGCAGGTCAACAGTGTCATCCATCCCAGCCTCTCAGTGGGTCCAGCACAGGCTGCAGTGGGGCCAGGGATGCTCCAGACCCTCCTGTTGGCCACTCTGACATATTCATATGTCAAAATCACCATCAAGTAATCCCCACTTGTTTTTAGTGAGCTCCCAGTCTATTATGTTTTTCAACTCTTGGTGGAATTTTTTTTTTTTTAACTCAAGGCCTCCTTCAAGCTGATCACAAGGGAATGCTGAGTGCTTGTTTTTTAATATTCTGACAGGTGCTATTTTGCTATTTGCTTGTGATGATTCAGGACATTTGCATCTCTTTGTCCTTAATTAAAAAGCACTTCACCCTTGCTGCAGGGGTATGGCAGATCTCTCTTGATCTATTCATTTTGGGGGACTTTTAATCAACATATCCACTCTATAGGTACGGGTGCATTTCTGAGAGGGGGGTGAGGCTTAGCACAGCGTGGAGAGCTGTGTGGGTGTAATTATGGCTTGCTTTTTTTTGGGGGGGGTGGGGGGAGTGAATTTAACTCCAGTCAAAAGGCATTTTCCAACAGTCTCCTAGAAGACAGGAGTCCCCTGTCCACCAAACACATGGGCAATGACAAAGGCGAAATTTGCTGCAAAGCCTGGAGCTGGCAGAGCTGCCTGGAGAGTCTCTGCCTCTCCACTACAGGCTATAGCCAAGAGCCTGCGGACAAACTGTCTCCCAGCTTGCAGGACACTCTTAAGATCCCACCCTGCTTTCACAGACATGACCCGGCTCAGCTTATCTACAATTCTGCACTGTAACTGCTCCTGCAAACACTCGGGGCTGGGCACATCCCTCTGCAGAGTGTGGGACAGAGGTGTGCTTGGTGTGCTGCGTTGGGGTGCATTTGGAGCATGATCCTTGGCCTCCTACAAGTCCACACACTTTTTGCAAGGTTAAAGAGCAGCACTTTTCACAGCAGGGTCTTTTTTAATGGCAACATGTGTTGCCTTGGACTATAAGGATAAAAGTCTCTATGAGCTGAGGAAGGGATTCAGCAGCAGCTCTGCCAGCATTACAACTCCATAGTTTGGAAGCAGCTTCCACTGCAGGAAACTTAGGGGAAGATACAAGGAGAGGGGAGACCCCTCCACAAAGGTCCCTTGCCTGAGGGTGAGAAGGTGCTGGCACAGGACTGTCTGCAGGGATGCTGCAAGGCAATGGGATATAGAGGGGTGAGACAGCCCCAGGCAGGGTGGTGGGAGAAAGGTGCTATGTTTCCCTGGCTCCTTACCCTGAGATCCCAGGATAATGGGCAGGAAACACCCTGCCTGGACTAGGCAACTCCTTCCCAAGGCAACTCCTTCCACACCCCCGGAATAGGTAATTTCTTTGCAGGTTTTTCCACCTGGATGGATCCCCCTTGCAGGTGGGGGGAAGGGATGAAGACCCTCCTGGGGGTGTCACCAAGGGAAAAGCATCCAGTCCCCCATGTGCCACTGCTCTGGCTGGTCCCCAGCCCCATGGGGAAATAGGAACTGAGCTTTGCCTTGGGAATCTGAGCCTGCCAGGCAGTAGTGACCCAGAGATGGGGTTACAGGGGAAGGGGTCAAGTGCTGGGTGCTGAGATCCCCTAACTGCTTTCTGACATTCCAGCCTTAACACTTCTGTATTCTCTCACAAAATACCAGACTGAAAAACAACTCCAGCAAGGCTCAGTGTTTATCTATTCTACTTTTCCAGGCTGGGGAGTGCAGGCTCGAGGGAACCTTTGAAGATTATTTCTCTTCAGTTTTCTGAAGACACTTCAACCTCCTCTTGAATCTTTTTATTTTGCCTTCTCTCAACACATCGGCCCGATTTCTCTGAGACTTAACGGCAATGAACAAGATTAAGATTGGAGCTTAGAAAGTATTAGAAGAAGATCTCTCATTCCTGACGTGCTGGCAATTACCAGATCCTAGTGCCAGCATCTCTCTTTTGGAGAGGCACTATGTGTGCAGGCGTTTCTGCTCTGATGATTTTGGGAGTGCAGAGCTGGAGGGCACCGAGCACGAAAGCCGCAGCTCACAGTGTCTGTTTCTTTGCACTTCAGCTGCCACTGATTGCTTTCGGCAGCCAGAGGGGCTGGGATGGAGGGGGAGAAAACCGGGGGGAGAGGGAAGGTGGATGCTGGACACAGTGGCACTGGCTGTGTTGGCTGTACAGGGTCTGGATTTCCGTATAATGAGGTGTGAGGACCATTTGGTTGGAAAGTCAAACCCCTACCTGAGTGGGGCTCACATGCCTGGCAACCACAGCAGCACAGCCCGGGCTCCTGTGCAGCATTGGGTTGATCTAGGTCAGTGTTTCACAGGAGATCCTAGAGCTGAGGAAAGGAGCAGTGCTGGCATTTTTCCATGTGCTCCTGAGAGCGCAGGCTAAGGAGCATCACGGATGCTCACAAGGGTGTGGAGGTTGAAAGGGTGCAAATGGCAATGCCAGCAGTGGATAGAAGCTGCATGAGGTCTGCATGGGGACTGGGAGAGCAGCTCTGCTCTGTCATGGACTCAGAGCAGAGGGATGGCACGCTGGTGGCATGACCATGGGGGGCTCTCAGGGCTGTTAGGGGGATCAGCTGTGCTCCTGTGTCCCACCTGGGCCTAGAGGCCATGGAAAAGAGGCCATGGAAGTGGCTTGCCCCCATCTAGAAGCAGGTAATAGCAGCAAAACAGCATGAAAGATGCTTTGGGGCAGAGATGGAAGAGGGTCTGTCAAGCTACTCCAGGGAAGGAGCAGGTGCTGCCCCTGCCCTGAGGAGGTGTGTGCTGGGGACCCCACACTCTGGATGGGCAAAGTGCACCCAGGTGTGCCAAGCCTGTTTTCAGCTGGTCACCTCCCTGGTGAGCTCTTGCCGATGCAGCCCTTTTGGGGTGGCACCATGGGCTGCAGCACCACAATCCCAGGTACTGCCTCCCTCAAAAAGACAACAAAAAACGGCCTCTCCAAAATGTGTCCCTTGAGTTCAGGCACTTGAGAGAGAAGTGGGGAGACTGGGCATTTCATGAGGGAGGAAATTAAAGAGGCCTTGAAAATGTCTAATAGCACCAAAAAAATAAAGAGGGTGAGAAAAATGGGCTTGCTGCAGGCATCCATCCTGGAACTTCAGAGTCAGTCCCATGACAGAGAGCAAGAAATGCAGCTTGAGTGATCCCAGCTCAGGTGGTACCTGCAACAGGAGGGACTGTGTTCTGCCTCAGCTCTGGGGGGGAAGCCTCTTTCACTGTTTTCTCCACTTGTGAACCATCCTGCATTATCCTCAGGCTGACAAAATATCAAACTGCCAGGCAAACCACAGAGCTGGGGCGAGAGGGAGAGCAGAGTGCAGGGCTTGGATCAGCTGCTGGAGATGGTTGTAATTGAACATCTACACTCAGCCACAGATGAGCAGTTCCCATTATTTACTGGTGTATAAACATTCCCGAGCCAGTGTAGAGAGAAGTCATTGAAATCCCCGCATCCCTGAATAGAAATGCCTAAGGGTATTAACAATAAAAGGCAGCTGTGCCTCCCTCTCTCCCCCTCTTAAACCCTGCCAAGGGGGCCAGCAAGTGATGATGTGCCCTGAGCTGTGCCTTCAGGGCTGCAGTTCAGAAAGGGTCAGGCAGTGTGACTCCTGGCCACAGGTTTTTGGTGGTGAGCACCATCTTCTGCATGTGTTGGCTCTGCTCTGAATCCCAGCGTGTCCTCTGGAGAGCCCCAAGATTAGTTTTTCCCAGCTATTGAGCAACCCCCAAAGGAATCACTGTGTGAAATACAGTTTGCATCCCAATTAGAGTTTTTGTTGCCTCCATGACCTTCCTGGCTCCTTTTCTCCTACCCTGAACTATCGTGGCACAGGTTGACAAGGAGCTAGTGTATCTCCATCCAGAAGCAGACACATTTCTGCAGTGAAGAGAAGCAGCTGCTCCTGTGCCTGCAGCTGCATGTCCCCAAAGTTTGTATCAGCAGTTGCATAGTATTTAAAATAAGGATGTACTGCCTGGGAGTTATTCCACGGGTTCAACTACCAGCTCATGTTCCTGTGGTGGACATACAATGTCAGATGTACGGATGGCATAGCTGAAAATTCAATTTGAAAAAAGTATTGAAACACCTGGTGCTCAATTTGCTGAGATTTTTTCCTTTTTTTGTAAAATACTGCCAATTCTCTTCCCCTTCCCAACCTTTCCCACATATGTTTTCTCTTTTTATGTTTTGATCCCTAGGAGGAATGTAACACCTTAAGCCTTGAGCTGGGGAGGGGTTCAAAAAAGCAGAGCCGTAAAAACACAGGAAATGGCACCTTTCCCATCCTTAGGGTGACAGCAAGAGCCATTCTGACACACAGGATCAGATCACCTAGCATTTGGTGATCTCTTTCCACTAAGCAACTAATTTTGAAGAGGGACTGTCCACAGTGGAAGGAATGTAAAGACTCCTTCAGGCCTGACAGAGCAGCAGAAGATAAAAGTAAAGTTCTCGCTCCCATCAACGCTCTTGTCATGCTCTGGGACAGCTCGCACCAGCTCCTGCTATGGCCCGGGCTGTCCTCCCACACCCTTCATTCTCCTTGGAAAACATACACGCCAAATTTGTTCAGACTCCAAACACATTTTTTTAATCTGTCAGCACTGCAAGTTCACTCCAGCACCTAAAAACCACACTGTGTCCTGTCTGCTCCATCTATCATTGCTGTCCACAAAGGTGAGAAGGCAGAGCCCAGCTGAAGCAGTTATTGATGTCATGTGAGCCCAGATGCAGCATCTGCTGCTGAGCCTGGTGAGCTTGGAAAGGACAAAACCTCGGTTATGTTGAACAAATGCCCTGGTAGAGTAAACAAATGTTTCTACTATGTAGGACATGCCCCAACTCAGAGAAGAGGGTCAAGGCTTATATGGGGTTTTTCATGCTCCAAGTTTTCCAAAGGGACCCTGTAACCAGCTTCTCCTCAGCTGTCCTTCACCACTCTCATCCCAGGTCTGTCAGCACACTCAGCCTCATGGATGCTGCTGAGACTCACCAGCCTCTGCCTTCTGCCAGAGCACACAGCCCTGGGCATGGGGAGGACATCCAGGGGAAGCCTTGGCCTGTGAACCTGCGCTGTTCCCAGAGGATGCATCGGGGAGGTAACAGCACGAGCCCCAGTTCGCTGCCCGGAGAATGAGCACCAAGGACAGCGGCTGTAACTGTGCTCTGTCCTCAGACACATGACGTGGAGCGGTGATGGGAGGAGGGGAAGGCAAGTTCACCTCCATGCAGCCCTTCAGAGCTGTTTGGTGCATGGTCCTGGCAGTGGCTGCCTGGGAACGCCCCGGCAGCTCCTTGTCCTGCCATGCCCAACTCTGCCAGCAGTGCTCTCAAGTCTGACCTGTCCCTGCAGAGCCCCATGGGATCTGTCTCTACCTGGGGACCCTCAGTCCTGCTGTGGATCCTCCTCCCCCCTTGAGAGATATCTGAGGGAGATTTTGCAAATGCCAAGAGCCTGAGTTTTCTCCGAAATGAGCTTCTGAACACCTTGGGATAACAGTTTTCTCCGCTTGCATCTGTTTTCCCTCTGATGTAGCCCAGAAGAAGAGCAGTCTCCTTGGAGAGACACTCCTTGTCTTTGGCATTGCCTCAAGCAAAGAGTGACCAGCCCTTTGCACGGGGGAGAAGCCGGCAGAGCATTTCATCCTGCCTTTCCCTGCTGCTCCAGTCTGCAGCCACAAAACCACCCTCCAACACAGGAACAGGCAGAACAGACCCTGCAAAGGAGCTTTGAGAGAGCACACAGGGGTTTGGAAAGGGCTTTGAATGTGCCCAGACTCATCCCTCTGAGAGCATTGCCAGCCTTGCAAAGTTTGGGATCCTGGTCTAGGGCTGGAATTGTCTCCTTGTTTCCCAGAGCTAAATTCTGCAGTGAGGGCTGCACTATCAAATCCTCATTTGCTGTGACAGCTTGGCCCCCCAGGCTCTGGGCTCATGAGGACTCTGTAAATAATAGGTTTTATTAGTTTGCTGGTTAAACTGAAATACCAGAAGGGATAAAAAGCATCTTGAATAAAACATTGCATCTCCTGTTTAAGTTTGGAATCCCATGACAGTAGACCTCAAAATAAATGTCTCTTCAAAGTGGAAAATAGGGGCTGCTTCCTCCCAAAACACTGGTGCAGGACATTTTGTCCTTCTCCGCATTTGGACTGAGTGTGGGTTTTCCTGGTAAAATCATTCACCATGAATTTGAAATGGGTTTCTCCCTGGCTAAGCCTGTGCTGCTGATAAACAAGGTGTTTGCTTGAATAGCAATGCTCTCTCCTTCTTCTCCAACACCTTCAACATGCTTCATTCCTATCCTCGGTCCAAGGAAAAGACTCAGTATCAGTTAGCAAAAGAAATCACTGTAGATAAAGGAGAAGACGAGGGAGGACACCTGCTTGGGTGCTCCCAGTGAATGCAACTTCCTGGAAGGTGTCCCTAAACAGCACCATAAGGGGATGTTATGATTCCCTAACACCGCTCAGACCTCCTCCATCTCTCCAAGTGCCAGTCCTCCCCAAACCTCTCAGTTCTCAAGTAGTAAAAGGGGTGGTCAAAAGAAATCAGTCCTGTGAATTTCCCCACATACCACTTCACATCCTGCGTCTTGAGGGGGAGCCGAGAGCACATACACGAACCCCTGGATTTTCTGTGATCTGCTCATGACCAGAATCCCTGACAGCTACATCCTCCCAGCAGCTCCTCTTGCACCTTTCCCAACTTTGGCTTCATCTGGATCCCTCAAGAACTTCTAGAGCAATCTGGTGTCTTGCTTTGAAGCTTAAAGAGCTCTTTCCACCTTCACTGCTGCTTTGATATTCATTATTTACTCTTCTGACATGTGGTTCCTGTACACTCTGCCATCCCAGAGCTGGCTTCTTTGCACTCAGTAATGGAAACATATTCTGCAGCTGCTCTGTTACAGGGAAATGCTGTCTCGGAGCACGATGCCTGCAGCTGGCTCTTGTGGCTTTGGGACTGCTCACATCTCATTCTTGGGGCTGAAGGTGATCATTGTAGGAATCAGCAAGGGAGAGTCTTGAAAAACCACACAGGTGTGCTGCTGTTATTGATCACTTGTACTCCTGCAGCTCTCCCAGTCCCCACTGAGACTGGTCATGGCTATACAGCACTGAGTGAGCCCAGGGAGCAGGTACCTCCCTATCCTGCCAAGCTGAGCAAATGAGATAGTGGTTACCAGCACACTGCAGATGGAGAGCAGAAAAGTGATTTGCCCATGCAAAAGCTGTGACAGGGCCAGGAGTGACAGCGTCAGCTGTCTGTGTCCCACTCCAGCACCAGGGATGACCCCACTGGTCCAGAGAGGTGGCACCAAATCCCCATTTGTCATCAGTGCTGCCAGACCTCTGGGAGATGCAGGACCAGGCCTCCCTGGAGACCAGCTCCTGCAACTCAGCCTGTAACCAAATGATGAAGGACAATTATTGATACCTCATGTACGTCTAATAAAGTTTGTTCCGGGCAACTCTCACCCAAAACTCACCAAGAAGGAATTTGTTATTCCTGTTTGCAAGTCAGATGCTGGCAGTGAAAAGAAATGCCCAAGTGCAGCTTGACAGACTGTGAAGGCAGAGAGCAACAGGCTGGAAGCCCACAGCCCACCCGCGACCCCCAGCTCCCACCCACACACCCTCACTGGTGTTTTTGCGGGATAGCAGCCCCAACAGGTGGGAAAGGACCCTCTCCCGGTTTCATCTCCCTGGCAGCTCAGCCCAGGCAGCGGGGCCTGACGCCATGCGTATTTTAGCAGTAATTACCCACTCTTTCTTTTTTTAGACAAACACCCCAACTGTTGTGCATGAAAAAAAAAAAAAAAAAGGCAAGCAAGCAAGTATTAACAGAAATCAAACGCCTTGTTACGCAGAGGGGGAGCGAGCGCTCCTCGCACCAGCTGACGGTGCTCGCTCCCCGGCAGCGCGGCTCCGGCAGATGCGCGGGTGCCTCTCGGTGCGCCCCCCCGCCGGCGCTCAGCCCCGGTGGNGGTCCTGCGCGCCAGGTGAGCTCCCCCCTCCCCTCCGCCGACCGGGACGCCCCCTCCCCGCTCCCCGCCTCAGTTTACCCGTCGGGGCAATGGGAGCGGAGTCGCAGCATCTCTCCCCACGGCCCCCCACCCCGGCTTCAACGGGGTCTGGGCACCTCTGTGCCCACAGCGGTTTCTTCCACCCGGCCCCGAGGCAGGATCGGGTCCGGTCGCGGCAGCACCTAATGCCTGCATGTCCTTTGCACCGCGGGCTCCCCCTTCGCACGGCGGAATCGAGAGGACATCCCGTTTTCCACCCCGCCATCACCTCGCTGGATGAATCCTGCCGGGGGCTGAGCCCTTTCTGGGGTTGCCCAGAGCAGGACCGGAGGGAGCTCGGCATCTCCTGGGAGCACCACCTATCACCGGGGCATTTCCACGTGGAGTTGGGCTGGGAGGGAAGGAGCTTGCGACCCATTCCCTGCACTCCATCCCCTGGCACCCCAACACCCCCGCAGGGCGTTCAGCCTGGCAGGAGGAGGGCAGCGCGGGCTCCTGCCTTGCTCTACAGGTTGGCCCCAGGTCCCAGCTCTGGGTGACGACTGAGAGCCCGATGCCCCCAGAGCGCTGGGCGAGGAGGTGAGCAGAGGCAGGGGCCGGCAGATGACAGTTCTCTCCCAGAGCCAGCAGTTCGTAGCGCTTTTCTGTAAACAGCGATGAAAGGGCCCACGCACAAGGGGTTTTCAAGTTTCTTTTTCCTTTTTTTTTTTACAATTCCTAGCCCTGCTGATGAGTTTAATGGCTGGATGGGGAAAGAACATGTTGTCAGCAGATTGTTATCCCCAGGGCTTGGGGGAAGAAGGATTTCACTGGCTGAAGCTAATTGGCAGAATAAGCCGCCTTAAAGCCGATCAAATCCCATTACAGATGCAGTCAGGGACAGGGAGCATGAATCCTGCTACTAATGGTCTGCCCTGCCAAGGGTTCCCGACCCCGGGTGCAGGCAGAAAGACCATCCCTGCCACAGTCCTCTGAGGCTTGGCCTTCCCAGGGTCGCTGCCCCACGGTCCAAGCCCTGACACCCAGCCTCTCCCATGCCCTGACCCAAAGCCTCCCGGCAGTGTGCGGGTGCTGTGAGGCCTTTGAGGGCTGAGAAGGGGATGGATGCACGGTGATCCCAGTTCCTGTGCCCTGCGCCCCTGCAGCGCAGTGTCACGAGCCCTGCATTTTGAGAGGGTGAGTTGTAAGCTGCAAGATCACATGGAGGAGCAATTAAGTCATGTATTCACATACCCTTGAGTGGGAAGGTTCACCCCATAGCTCACCCAGCTTCCCTTCTGCCCAGTCCCCATGTCTGCCTCTTCCCTGAGCCCTGCTTTGCCAGGAGCAGTGTCTGCAAATGTTGGGGGGGCTAGGCATGATGGAGTGGGAGAGGAATCCTGTGAGAGGAGAAAAGGAGCAAGTTAAATCAGGGTCTTGCTCTGCACTCACTGCATTTTTCCTGGATGCAGCCTGTGGAGGGTGAATCTCCTTTGCCCTACACTTCATGGTGGCTGCTGGCATAAGGAGCTCGGTTCAGGCACCATGTGTGTGAGAGCTCCTGGTAAAAGCAGCAAGACCCATTCCCTGGTGCTGGAGCAGTCTGGATGCTTCATGCCAGGTGACTCAGCACTCCCCAGACAGTCCACCCTGCACAGAGCGTAATTCACCAGGATCTCCCAAGGCAATGCCTCAGCTGGGACCAAGGCACCCAGCTTTGAGCCCTGAAGGAAGGATCCCTGCACAGCATCACACCACAGGGAAGCTGGGCTTCATGGAGCGTGCTGTAAAAGGAGAGGTACAAAGATGTGTGAAATGGGTAGGGGAAAGTTTGGTGAGCCCCCTGTCCTTAAATCCTCTGCCTGCTCCTAATTTAGAGTAGTCTGCCTGAATGTCCCTGTGCCTACAACCCTAGGAGGCACTGGGATGGGTGACTAGAAGGGCACATTAGCATGTGGTAATTAGAATTGACCACAGCGCTTTTCAACCAAGGGAAATGTTGTTCTTGCATTTTGCTGCTGTCTGTTCCTTGAGAGCACAGGAGACTTTCAGTTGTGTTTGCAGAGGGGCTGGATACAGCCCCAGGATTTGTATCTGTGCTGGGAGGTTCCTGCCTCAGGGCCACCACCAGCTTGCAAATTGTGGTGAGGGTGCACCACTTGACCCTAGTCAAGCACCATTTGCCAAGAAGCAGAAGTGTCTTCAAGGGCTCATGTGGCACATGTTGCTCTTCCTCTCCTCCTGTTCAGGGGAAATCTTGTAGGACAGCTTGGGCACTGGGGGAGAGAGCCAGCCACCAGCTCTTTGGGTGACTTTGACCAACAGTGTGTAAGGAAACTTCAGCAAAACAGATGTCTGCTTGAGTAGAACAGAATTAGGGAGGCAAGGCAGAGCACTGTCCTGTTGTAATGCTACGGGTTGCCCAAGGAGGGTTGTCCAACCCCATCCATATATGTGAGCACATCCAAAAGGACACCTCCCTGCCGTGCAAGCCTCCTGCTCTGGGCACCAGCAGGAGTTGCCATGGCCCCAGCTGCATCTGTCAGACCAGGGATTTCCTTGCAACATCCCCAGTTCTGCTGTGCTGTCACCCCCCTGCCCACCTCCTGCCCACACTCAGTCTGTGTCCCAGCCCCATGGCCCCTGCAGGAGGGCTGTGAGGAAGGTGTTTTGACGTTTCAACAAGCAGAGGTGAGGAAGGATGGCTCTGCCTTTCCTCCTGGCTGCATTGAGACATACGAGAACTGGCTGTCCTCTGTCACCAAGCCAGTCTTTTTGTGCCTGGAGATGGAGCTGCCAGGCCAACAAGTGTTCACAGCATGTTGGGGATCGCTGCAGGTTTGCAACGTGACATTTCCATTAGCAGCTGGAGGGGGGGATGCACATGCCACCTTAATACCTCTCTTCTGCAATAGATCTTGGTCTCTTCCCTTCTCAATTTAAAGTGGGGCCACTGGGAAGAGAGACTGGGGAGGAGGCAGTGGCTTGCATACGGGGGCATGAGAGTCACATTCTTGACCAGCAAGTGCTGGTGTATGTCTGTATGTGCAAAAGCATATTTTCTCCAGTAAAAGCTGGTTTGCTTATGCTAAGATGGCTTAGTGTGGTTTAGTCGACTGGGATTAGCTGCATTAGCAAAAAGCATATTTTTGGTAGTGTCACTGCATCTGTAACAGAGATGCGTCTCCCTGGAAATGCTACCCCAAGCCTTAGGGTGTTAATCAATGATACTAAATGAGGGGAAGCCAGAAGGCTGAGGGGAGAGTAAGCAGCCTGGGTTTGTTCAGCCCCAAAAGAGGTGTTTTGGAGTCTTCTGTAGCCTTACATCTTGGAGGAACTGGATTTTTGGCAGGGCAGTGAAACACAGAGTTCAGTGCTTACAGGTGACTGGTACGACTTCAAGTAGCATCAAAGGAACACTGAGATAGGGTTTCGGTGTAGCTGTTCCCACTTTTCCAGAGGAAGGCTTCATCACCCAAAACACTGGCAGCAAGAGAAAGCAGTTAGGATTGCTTTCCCCTGCCCTGAGCTGCGTTGTGTGCACGTGTTCCTCTTTGTTTGCCGCAGGAGTGAGACCAGCCCCAGATTTCAGCTCTGGGCAGTTTTTGGGTGGGCACAGCGTGGTGTCCTGTGCCTCTCGCCGCTGCTGGATGTCGCGGAGCTGTTTGCTCGGCTGCCTCTCGGAGGCAACGCCACAGCGAGAGCCAGGAGAGCCCTCGCTGCCGCTGCTCGGATGGGGAAGCGCATCCTGACAGCGTTGCTTAACACTCCGTAAGCATCGTTAGAAAGTGCAGCGCAATCAGACAGGAAACAAGGAGCTGATGTACCAACACCTAATGTGTGGCGGCAGGCAGCCAGCTGCGTGCAGCCCGGCCCTTGTCGGGGGACACATCCCGGCGCCTGGAAGCTGGGGAGATGCAAGGAGTTTTAAAGTGATTGTGAAAGCGAGTTTTATCTGGGGTTTTAAAAGAGGAACATCTGATAAATTGGCCGCAACATGTCAATTTAATGTTTTTCCCCCCCCCCTTCAAGTACCTTTGCCAGGCTGTGCCTCCCCAGGCACCGAGGGGAGATGTGTATCCGCGGTGCCTCATTGCACCTTGGAGCTGCGAGGCTCCAGCTGGGAAGTGTCAACACAGTGGCAGCTCCCGCTGCGAGACCCTTTCTGGCGCTGGAGCAGGTGACACACTGACATGGCAGACGTCGAGGGGGGTGTGCCGGGTGTGGGATCGCTCGGCATCCTCTCCCACATATGGCTGTGTCATTCCGGAGACAATCTTGTGAATGAGCTGCCCAGAGCAGCGGCAGGTGGTTAGAATCTCCCGGGTGACCATGTGGACCTAATCTAATTAGACGGTTAGGAAAACTCCTTTAGGAAAAGGGAGGAGTGCGAAAGGTTTAGAGAGGGCAGATTTGAAAGGCAGTGAGAGAAGCTGTTGCTACGTGGATCATGTCCAAAGGAGGATACAAGCTTTCCTTGCCTGGCTTAGAACTGGAAGAACGGGAAGATGGAACATCTTTAAATGGGAGCTCACGCCAAAGGCTGGGGAGAAAGGGCTGGAGAGTGCGGGGAATGGGTTGTGGCAGGTCTTGGCCTGAAGGCAGAGGAGTTTGCATAAGGCTTTAATTTCCGAGGATCTGTGCAGGGCAGATGGCAGGGTTCCTGGCATGCCAGACGTGCATGCTGCCTGCTTGGTAGTTTTAGAACCTCTTTTTTCTGAAATATTTTACTGTAAATGCCTTTCTTCCCCAAAACATTATTTTGTCACTGTCTTCCTCCTCAGAAGAAACCCGCTCCAGGTATCAGCAGTAGGCAGAGCAGCTGAGGTATTTGGGCTTAACAGGCAGCTCTGGGAGCAGGAGATGCTGGCAGCAGAGAAGGGCAAGGAGTGGAATGAGCAGGATGGCAGGGAAGAGCAGGGGCTGGATCCCACACTTCGGGGGAGAGCAGTGTGTCTCCAAAGGGAGCTGAGGAGGATGTGGAATGCCCCATGCCTGCTAGTTTTTACCACTGATGACAAAGTCCCTGCATGTCTGGGAACTCTGAAGTGAGCAAAGGTGCCAGGTGAGTTGTGTCTCAGCAGCGTGGCTGAGAGAAGACCCCCGAGCTCCTTATGTTCTGCCTTTTAGCCACACTACATCCTCCTCCTTTAGAATCTCTGAAACATGGCTGTGCTGCTGCTCTCACAGAGCACCAGAGAGCAGCCACAGCCATGTCTCTGTCCTTTTGTATCTTCTCTCCAGGTGTGAGAGCACAGAGGAATACGATTACGATTACCTCAGCATCAATAAAACTTGGGTCCTCACCCCCAAGGCGCAGGAGACTGATGCCACGCAGATCCTCAACTCACTGCTGAAGAACTATGACAACAAGCTGAGGCCTGACATTGGCAGTAAGTGTCCCCTGCAGCTCCCTGTGACCACAGGTGGTGACCTGGCCCGGGTGTGTCTTATGTTTTCTATGGTTTGTGCCTGCTGTAGTTGGGATTTTTGTTGTGGTAGAGCCACACTGATCTCAGATGCTGCCCTTGTCCTCAGCCTTCTGCAAATGATCCTGTCCCTAGCTCATCCATACCTGTTTTATTTTCTTTACAGTCAAGCCCACGTTTATTGATGTGGATATATATGTGAACAGCATCGGGCCGGTGTCTGTCATCCAGATGGTGAGTGGTCATGTTGCTGAAGGGTCGTGGTGGCACCACAGCTGAGAGTGTGGGAGGGGGCTGGCAGGTTGTGTCATGCTGGCCAGATGTGGTGTGAAGGTGGTGTTGTCATGAGAAGAGATTTCCCTTCCCTTGGGAAGAGGTGTTCTGACCTGCTGGTAGCTGAAAAGACTAGACTGCTATTACTGGTTAAGAGCAATGTCCTCAGGGGTCCTCAGTGATTTCAGCAACCTTACCATGCTCATGAGCTCAAGGAGAAGGATGATGATGCTCTTTAGTTCCCACTGGCAATGTGTGGACAGACACCTCTGCCTGGTGGCTTTTCCCTCTGCTCCCTGGGAAGTGTGTGGGCACCAGGATACTTGGGGCAAGTTGCACCAAGGCAGTGGTGGCTGGGATGGGGGTAGCATGTTTCCAGGAGAACTGAAATCTGAGATGGTTTCCATGGCAGTGATGTGATGATGTGAAACTTGGGTGCCCAGGTCTGGCCTGTGGTGCTGGAGAAGGGGAAAACAGGGTGCCTCAGGTCCAGTGTCTCTTCTTCATAATGTAGAAACTTAGAGTGATGCCACCACAACTGTGACAATTTCTTCTCATGGCTCAGGATGCAGCTGTACAGGGAGATGTGGAAACACTTAACAGAGACACTCTTTGATCTAGAGAGCAACTGTTGACTGTTTATTTTTCCATAGGAAACTTCCATTATTATTTTCCCTGCAAAGTAATTTTTTTCTCTCTTATAACAAGGAACAAACCTAACCACTGTCAGATTTTGAAAGACTTCTTTGGTCCACTGGGCAGTGGGGTGAAGAGGCCAAAGGAGAGATACAGTCAGGACAGTTTAGCTTTTCTTGTCTCTCTAATGCAAAACAGAACAGGAACTAAATCAGCCTCCTTAAACTGAAAAAGTTCCCAGGATGGGCATGTTATTTTTAGTTTCCAAAGTACAAAATTTCCACTGAACGAACCCCTTTGGGGCTTGAGGAATGGTATTGTAGCCATAGTACCACTTCCACTCCAAAGAGCATTTTGAAGTGCCTGCTCACGAGCCACCAGATGGGCACCTGGCTGGACACTTGCTCACACAATGAGGGCACCATCAGGAGGCCCAGCAGGGATGGCCTTAAGGCTGAAAATTTCCTTGCATTGTGTCAGTGTGCCCAGTCTCGAGGAGAAGATCCACATGGATGTCACCCCTGGCTGCCAGCCGATACCACAAGCTCCTCCATCCCATGTAGGTGTGTGGACATGAAGCCACAGTGACATAAGATCAGCAGAGCATGGGCTGGATGAATACACCTCCCCAGCCACTGTTGTGCCTGGAGATGGTGTAAGAGTCATATTATAGGTGGCTGTTCTGTCTGCTTTGAAGTGCCTGTGGATATGCCAAGAAAACCACAGAAAACCGGAGTGCAGATCCTCGTTCCTTTTCTTTCATCCATTTACTTTACCCCTTTCCACCCCTTTTGGAAGCTCTGCTCTCGTTGCTGTTACAGGAACACTGCATTAGCCATTCAGGTGGTAGCAGTAGAGAGTGGTTTATAAAATCCAGTCTGCACATCCAGAGTTCCTCTTTCCTCCTAAACAGGGATACCAGGCACTGCTGCTAGGCTGGTTTCCTAAGAAACACAGCTTATGCCATGGTGATGGGTATGTGAGAACGTACATCCGTCCATCCCAGTCTTTCAGTATTTTGGATCTACTACCAACCATATATGGCTGCAGGAGCTTCAGCATCTCCAGTATTTTTGTGAAAACAAGATAGAAGGCAGTGACAACAGCCACCCCCACCAGAAGAGAAACTTGTGTGAACTCAACCCTTACTAGAGACCATGGAATCATGTGGGAGAGTGCTGCTGAAGACAGCCCTGGTTATTCCTAGAGCAGCTCAACCCTAGTGTTCAGCTCTTTCTAAGGGTCAGCAGAAGCTTTTGTGCCTCATGAAATGGGGTCCACAACTGCACAGGATCCCTGGGTCCTGTGCACACTGCAAGCCAGGAGTGTGAATGCTCTGGCACTTGAAATTGCCAACATCTGCAGGGCTGTGCTGGGAAAACTGCTACCATGGGGCTGATCGACCCATCTGCAGCCTTCCCACCTGAGGGAGGTATTGCCATTTTTGGGAATGGCACAGTGAGGAGCTGCTCAGGCAGGGGAGGAAACCACTCAGTGTGGACAACTAAGAGATTTTGTTGCATCAGTCACAACTGGCTGTGGTATATCTCTCTGAAATGGCTTGGTGATACCATTCCAGGGGTCTCTGCTGGGTCCCTACAGTCACCAGTGGTCTGGATACACCTCCTTATGACCCCCACAAAGTAGCCTCTCTACAGACATCTCTTCTTCCTTGTTCCATTAGGTAACTTCCTAAGCTTAAATCTGCGATGCCCCTGAACTTTGAAACCTTTCCCCCTGAGATGCTGAGCTGATATTAAGGGTCTGAGGACCTCTAGACCCAGGTCTAGATGGCAGATTTATGCCATCCATACTCGGAATACATCCCTGTGCTTATGAGAGAGGCTCCATCCTCCTATATTGTCTCCTGACACAAGAGGAAAGGGCTATGACAATTTGCCACAGTGTCACCTCTAGACTTGGCTGCTTCACCCACTTGTTTTGTGTTTATTTGCTTTTCCATGCTGATGCAATGAATTAAGTCATTCTGTGGGTCATGCCAGCCACTGGCTGGCTGGCATCAAACATATTGTCTTTGCTGGGGACATGTCATTCCCACTTTGTCCCTTTTGATATAGTGTCTTCCAACCTGAGAAGCTCTGCCTTCTCCCAGCTGTCAAGCCTGTCCCATGTGCCTCATCTTGCCTTTTTTCCCATACAACCTAAGGAAATGCATATTTCCAAGGGAAGGGAACCAGAATTTGTCTCAGAGCTAGATCTCTCTTGAGCCCATGGTGACATTTCATTCTGCCACAGATACAGAAGCTTGTGTAGGCTGGAAGGCCCACTGGAGGGGAAACGTCCCATTGATCTCTTTTAGGTGCATTGCGATGACAGTGTATTATGTAAATATTTCTCTCTCACATAGACAGGCTCTGTAGAAGACAAAACCCGAGTTCAGCTTTTAAGAAATACAACAGCATTAATGTGGCTGTTAGCTTGGAGCAGAGTGGTCTGTGCATCTGAAGCTGAAGGCTGAAGGATGGCCTGACACACTGGTGGAATAGAAGCCTCCAACTTCAGCAATGTAGTTTAAATACTGGTGTCCTGTGATCTTCTACTCACCTCTCAAAGGGTTAATGACTCACTGCTGTCTTCATCTCAGTGATGCTCTGTCAGGGCTTGGAAGCTGGCCCTGTGTAGCCGCTGCTCAACCTCCAAATGATAAATCATGTCAGGATACAAAACTGATTCCGGTCCTTAAAAATGAATAGGTGATTTGAAAATGCCCTGTGCTAGGTGTGAATTCTGCATCTCCCTCATCAATCATTTGTCATAAATAACATTAACATTCAGGAGTCAGCAGAAGGTGGGCAGGTTTGGAGCGGGAAGAAATGTAAAGTGATTTCCTGATATCTTTTGTAGATCAGAATGGCAGTCTTGTCTCCCATTTAGGTAGCTGAGCAAATTTTACATTCTCTTCTCCCTGGGGAAAGGATTCTCTGTGCTCTGTCAGCCAGAATGTGGCAGTAACCAGAAATAAAGCTATGAGGTGGTTAAATGATAAGAAATGGCACAGGGCTTTGTTGAAAGAGAATGGGCTGAGGGGGAAAAGTGGGACCATCAGGTCTCACAGCTGTTTACTCCACTCGCTGCATGCACTGGGATTTCTTCCCAAGCCCCATGAACCTGTCTTTGGTTGGTATTGGAACACTTGGCACTTCCCAGGATGGTGGGAAGCTGTGTTTACACCATCAGGGGAAGGATGCACTCAGCCATGAGCCCTTCCAGAGCTGCCGGCTGCCGCCGAGTGCTGGCCAGCAGCCCCTTGAGCCAAATGAGTTATCACCCACAGTGCTGCAGCTTTCCAAGCTGTGTCGTGGATCTGGATGCCCAATTAGATTCCCATTAACACAGACAGTGTTTAGGTGTCCTTGGCTTATCACTAAGCTGAGCCTGGTGCAACAACCCACCTTGGTTCTCTAAGCATGTTTGCGGGAAGAGGTGTCAGGGAGGGCTGTGGCAACATGGACTGATGGAGGAGACTTTGGGTTCAAATTTTTTGCTGACTGGTTGTTTGCTGGAGGGATTTGCTCCTGGTTGTGTTTTGTAATGGCTTTATTGCTATAGATTATAGCTTTAACTGGTGTCAAGGGCACCTAGAGCTCTGGATGACCTTCCTTTAGGGATGCTTAACTCTCAGGAAATGATGCTGCGGAAGTTAAAGTGGGTGCCAGCTATTTGGGCTGAGTGTCTTTCAGTCCTGAGGATGTCCGTGAAGTGTCCATGAGAGTGCATGAGTGAGAAAGTGCTTCTGTAATGAGCCTGAGAATGGAGCAAGTCCTGCCCAGAACTTCTCAGATTCCTCCCAGAAGTCACAGCTGAATGTCCTTTTCTTCCTTTCTTGCCCAAAACCAAGTGTGAGGCTCAAGGAGCCAAACCATGAGAACACAGCCCAAACACAGCCCACACTCCTGGCCAAAGTAAATGGAGACATGTCACTAATCCAGGGATCTGCCTTGGTTACCTGCTTCAGGTGTCTGGGATCTGAGGCAGTGCAGTAAGGGCTCATTTAAATGCTGGAAATTCCTTGCTTTGGTATGTGTGTGGAGATGTCCTTGTGTGCCAAATTTTGTAGCAAAACATGATGACAGCTCTTCTGCTGCTTGAGATTGCACCTCAATCTCATTACTTAATAAAGATGGAAAGAGCAAAATTGGCCTCCATCATTCACCAGGGGCTGGATTCTGCTGCCTCTGAAGTGCCTGTGATTTCCAGGGGTAGGACTAAGCTCCTGTCTCAATGATTACAGCAAATTATTTTCTTATCTCTGCCTGTGAGCGGGGGGCTGGAACCTGAAGAGGGTGATCTGTCCAAATACAAGTGTTGACTATTCCCTCCTTCTCTCTTTAGGAAGGAGATGCTGCGCACTATTAAATTCCTAATGCTGTGCCTGGCTACATTAGTTACCATGCAACACACTAATGAAATTGAGGGTGAAGAACATATTTTTCCACATCTGGAGTACTGCAAAAATGATTTAACAGATTTGCATGTATGGTACATTTGTGAAAACACTGTGAAAAAGGGGGAGGGAAGAGGGAAATGTTTATTCCTTATCAGCTGATGAATAATTAATTTACAAACATTGTCTTGTTAAATATAAATTAAATCCTCATTTGACACACTTTATAATTTAGAAGTATAAGCCCAGCATGAATGAAGAGAACTCCCCACTGATTTCTTTCATGTCAGTCCTGAGGAGGCAAGGAGGGAGGTTTGGCTGTCAAAGTTAAAGTTAAAGACGGGAGGTAGTGGGTAGGAAGGGTGCTGATGTGGCAAAGCCAGCTTGGGGACCTGGGGCACTTTGCTTATGGAGAGATTTAGTGGGGCAGAGTGGCAGTGGCTGTCTGCACAACCCTCTTCCAAGGATTGCTTCTCCCCACTCAGAGCTGCGGGTGGCTGAGCTGCTGAACAGTGGCTCTTTGAGCGAAATCCCTGTCGATGCCACATTATCAGAGTGTGCAGCAGGGCAGCAGCTGCTTGTGAACAGCTGAGCTACCCCAGCAGCAGGGGCAGACATCCCCAAGAGAGGAGCTGGGCAGACAGGGCTAAGCCACCCCTGCTAAGCCCTTAGGCAGTTGGAGGCATCGGAAGCAAAGCCACATCCCGAGGGGTGGTGGCTGTGCTTTGTTGAAAGGCAGTTAGTGTGAGAGCTTCAGTGGAAAGCCTTGGGTTTCAGCCCTGGTGTCCCACTGCAAGGCTTGGGTTAATATCTTAGTTTCTTCTTAATAGGTGGGGAAACCAAGACCGGTAATAATTGTCTGGCTCTAAGGAACACTTAAGTCTTGATTATACTTAGCTTTGCCTGCTTTGGAATAAGTAGGAAGGAAATGAATTGAAAATGGCACACTGCTTAAAATGCTTGACTATATTCCTCTGGAGCACAAGATAAGCCTATAGGTAAAGGAAATTTGCTACCTCCCCCCTTCTTCCTTGATAATAATAGACTCCAGCAGTTGCGCAGCACTTCTCAACTGAAAGGACTTAAAAATGCTTCACAAATCATCTGTCTAGGAGGCAATAGCCCAGATGCACCCACTTCTAGGGTGGATTGCAGTGTCTGAAGCATGCTGCCAAGGATTGTGTGCTCTCCTTGGCCTGCCCTGTGTGCAGAGAGAGTCAGGCATCAGCATAAATCTAGTGAGGTTTCACAGGACACGCTCGTGTAATGAGCTGGGCTGGGTTTTGGTCCCCAATAAAGATGTATATCATAGAAATTTAAAGTGTTGGGAAATGGGTATTGCTCACTAAGGGCCCCAGTGCTTTTTCTGGCTGTTTTTTTCCATGCCTGAGTGATGGCTCGGTGCCGCAGGAGCTGGTGGCGCATTTATAACATCTTCACAAATACTCATGTGCTTGGAGAGTGCTCGTAGCTCTTTATCCCTTGATGTTCAAGAACGGTCACCTGAGCCCATTCCTGTGTGTCCAAGTGATGGGAGAGGGACTGCTCCTCACGTGTTTGCACAGCAGTGAGGTCAGGTACACGGGGAAGGGCAGCACTTGTCCTGTAGCCAATGTTTGTCATTTCCTTACCAAAAAAACCCCCATGAGACCACTGAGGAATCACACCAATCACGTGTGACTTGTGGGACAAATCACTGACTGCAACAAAAGGTCTAATGAAATAAATGAGTTGCTCCCATCCTGAATGTATCCCAGGAGATTCTGGAAGTGTCAAAGTTTCCTTCCAAAATGGAGAAGGGCTGATTTATTCACTATGAATAATTCAGCCACTCCTTTTATTATCCAGAACTTACAGTAATCCCCTCCAGATATTTTCTGTGTGACATCCATGTTGGTATTTTATTTGCAGGCTGTGCAGAAAACACGAGGAGTCAGTTATCAGGGAAGATGAACGAAAAGCTGTGGGTTTGCCTCTAAAACTTGGAGCTAAATAAAATATGAAAATCTGGACAGTGGCCTCCTGGGGGCAGAGAAAGTGCTTTTCCTTAGAGACATTTCTGGAGAGCAAAGCCCTAAAGTTAATTAACATCTGCGCTCGCAGCCTGATGCTAAAAGGGGAGTGTGGCTGTACTGAAAGGTTTCTTAAACTGCAGTATCAGTCCTGGCACACAGGTGCCTCCCACAGCCCATTTCAGGCAGCCTCTGGCCCTCGGGCAACAGGGGATAAATCAACATTGATAATGAAGTAAGCGGCTCTTGTAAATTCCTTCACGGATCCGATTTCCGGCCTTCTGCTGGCAGGAATGGCTCAAAACCTCATTCATTTTGTGCCAAGCCTTTGGAGAAAACTTACATTTCTTCAGCGGGGCTGAATGCAGAGGGTGTTTGTTTGCACTCAACCCTTGCAGGCAGCCTGGGAAGGATGCTTACTGTAGGTTCTTCCCAAGGAGCCAGTGTGCTCACTGGACCTGACCTGAGAGTGTTGTAACTTGTAATTCTTCACCCTTACCCACAGAAAACCTTTATAACACAGTGTGGGACTACAGAAGCTGCACTTGCTCTGTGTTTCCAGAGGTATTTGCCAGCAACTGGGCTTCTTGTTTGTTAATAGACCATGATGACAGTTTTCCACTAACCAGGGAACTCTCCTGACTGGGGCCTGGACCAGGTTGGAGGGATATCCCAGGCCACCCTGGCAGCTACCAGTTTGCTCTTGGTTTGGCATTAAAAGAGGCTTTGCTGTGATCCACAGGCTGCAGTTGTTGGATGGTGAGAATGCAGTCTTGCCCATGCACACACAGGGATGTGTCTGGGAGATGTGGGCTCAGAGCTGCTGCTGGAGCTGCATCTTACAAAGCAAAGCCCAGCTGCAGCTGGTTCCATCACAATCACCTAATGGAGCTGCTCTGCAGATCCCAAGCCACTCTGCGTGTCCATATAGAGATGTGTGCTCATGGACAGGCCAGAAACCATGTGTGTGATTCACGTACTGATCTGTGCTCTGAACCTCATTAAATTGATTCTTCCAAGTCAAAGGGAAAGCACTGTTGTGTCAAATTTGAAAGATATAGACTCTCAGCTGTACCAATAGTTGTCACTCGGTGGGCTGAATTATTTTTAAGGCAGAGTTGATTTATATGAACTGAAGGCTTTAGATGTCTCTGGAGGAGAGGATGGGATATTTCAGGTGTGTGAGAACCAAGTCAAAGAGCTGATCAGAGGCCACAGTTTCTGGTCTAGGATGAACAGCTAGGATTATAGGGAAGGGGGTCTGATTCTTCCCTCCCATTTGAGAAAAATAGCCAAAATTCTTCAGCATTTCTGAGGAAAGATGGGTTTAGGGACATTCAAAAACATTTACATTTGCTATCCTTGGATTGTTTTGATTTGCTTTTCATATGGTGATAAATTCTGTCCTATAAGTAAGGCATGAAAATGAGTATTTGAAAATAAACATCAAAATGAAGTGCATCAAATAGATTAGGGTAAAAGAAAATATTTTGTTAGCTTTCTGAAGAAAAAGAAGTTTCTGATTGAAATTATAAGGTTGAGGTAATTCATTTTAGGTTTTGACAATTTTAGTTTCTTTTCAACAAAACTTCATTTTTTCCAGTAAAAATCAGTTCTGTTTATTTCCTGTGTCCCCAGACAAAGCCGTCCTACCATTTCCCCTAGAAGGCTGATGTGAACTCAGCCTGCTATAAATATGTTACAAAATGGAGACCATTTCTCAGAATTCAGTGGTTGTGGGTGACCACAGTCGATGTGCTTCAAGGACCTCTTCATGCCTCAGTGCTAAAAGCTGAATATTCAGACTATTGCATCCCATCTCAGTGCACAGGAAGGATTTAATTGCCCATGATACGAATTGCAAGTGAGCAGCAGTGCAGCGGTGATACTGCAAACCGAGCCTTCCTCCTATGGCCTTGCTTCTCCTCCCTGCTACCCCTCACATCACCCCTGTGCCTCCAGGCACTTCCTTGGTGCCTCTGTGTCTCCAGCTTGGTGTCTTTTATAGGAGATATGATCTTACAGTCAGGGAGTGGGCAGGTGGATACTGCAGCCATTTCACATCAGCACTGTTGACACCGCCCCAATTCCCAACTCCCAGTGCAACAGCTCCTCACAGGCCCAGAGGAGTCAATCATGCTGATTGATTCAATGGAGGGGGGGAATTTGTGTTTTTGTTCTCTGACCTGCAGTTGGCCAGGAATGGCTCTAACCATCCGATGAGCTTTGCTTAACAGGGGAATTGCAGGTGGTGATAATGGCTCCTCCCGGACTGATGCACATGGGATGTGTGAACCAAAACACTTAGGAGTGTGGGTGGGGGAACACCTTGTCTCCATGTGGCTGGGGGAGGTCAGAGCAGGGACTTTGCAAATGTTGGAAGCCTTGTTTCTGACTGTTCCTCTTGATCTGCTTCTCTCTCTCCTTCCAGCCTTGCCAGTGTACCTGTTACACCTCCCACACCAAGCCTGTGGCCCTTAGTCTGTTATTTTCCTCCACAGACACACAAAGCCACCTTAGCAGTGTAATGAGGATGAGGAAGCAAAGCAGCAGGGTAGAGAAGTGGGAAAAACTTGTGGGAGATAAGCTGGTTGTTCCTACAGCCACAGGGATTAAGGACAGTGAAATTAAGATGATAACTGGTTTATTTTATCCTCAGTTGGTTCTTGAAAAGAAAAGCTGAATGCAAAGATACCTGTAACTTTCAAGACCATTTCCTTTCATGGTGGTATTAGACTGACAGACCTGTCCAGAGCTTGCAGCCTTAGTTTGTCTCCTGGATCTGTACCTTGTAAGAAGGTGCAATGGACCCATTTCCTGGTCAAAAAAAAAAAAGCCACAGTGGTCACATGGCTTGGAGCAATGTGCCAGAGGGATTGGGAGAGTAAATCTCACCAGGAGGCTTGGGAAGGAAGGGTCTCTGCAGAGAAGGGAGGGGATGGAAGGAGCTCTGGGAATGATGATGTCGGGCATTTCCTTTCATGAAATTTCCTTTTGTTTCTGACCAGGGCCAGGAGTTTTGGGCCCAAGTGAGCACCTTGCCCCCTCTTCCCCCCAGCCACGTCCAAAATTCAGAAGTCCAGTTCATACCTCAGGGCATGCACACAGACCCTCCAGGTCCCAAAAGCTCATTCATTTCCTTTCATGAAATGAGAGGCTGAAAGCTTCAGTCCAGTTCTGCAGCAGTGAAACTGGGGGCTTCTTATACACTGCCCCTCTCACTGGTTGAGCAAGAGGGAAGATGAAAATACCTTGGTGTTGATGCTATCACAAAGAGCCAAAGGCAAGTCCTGGGATTTTGTGTGGAGCAGCAGAGGATGTGCTGTCCAGCTCCTGAAAACTTTGGACTAAGCTTAAGAGCCAAAATTGTTTGGTTTCTTTCTATGTATAATTCTGGGAGATATGAGCTCTGTCAGTGTATTCCTTGTACCACTCTATAGAAAACTGAGCCTTCATCTCTTTCACCGCTCCCCAAAGATGTCTTGAAGTCATCTAGGGGAGCTGGGGAAGGTAGAGTGGTTGTGTTTCAAAGGAGTCATCTGCAGCAGGCAGAGTCTCTACAAAACAGTTGGGAGCTGGAACAAAAAGACTGGGAATACGGACCCTCATTTCTGAGGAGAGTTTTTTGCACCCACCAGGTGCCATGGAAGTGAGCAGCCCACAGAAGCAGAGCTCTGCAGGTCCTGTTTGACTGCTGACTAGTGACTTGGCTTCCAAATGACTTCCACACTTGGCCTGAAGTGTGGATATCTGTCTGGAAAGGAGAGGCAGCTGGCCTGGCAACCCTTCTGTAACTGCACTCCAGCTTGTTTTGCCCTTTGAATACCCAACAAGGGAGGCAGAAAGAAATTGTTCTTTCTCTGTAATCTGATTAGTTTCTCCTAGCTGCTTTCCTCAGCTCAGTGCTCCCTTGAAATCTCATTAGGGTTAGGCTTTGATTTTGTGGTGGCTTGAAAAGAAGAACTGCGAAAGGAAAAACAAAATGAAGGGAGAAGGAAGTAGCAGGATAAGAAGAAAGAGCTGGCAAGCACAGCAAGGGGGCATGAAAGACAACATGAAACAGGTTTCCTTGAAAGAGTCGGTGGAGCAGAGTACACTGTTCCCATCTCCTTCTTTATCTGGAGCCAAGGGACAACATGGTCAGAAACGAGAATCTCTGCAGAGGGCAATAAACTCCTCCCCTTTTGTGAAAGCAGAACTTTCTCAGATGTTTTGAATGTGTTCTTTTTCCCTTGAGAATGAGGATTAGAAAGAAATTTATACAGGCAAACAGTGTTTTCCCTTCTGGCCAGCACAGTCATTTCCATACAATGGGTGGCACCCCAGGGACTGGGGTGCACGGTGTTTTCTCAGACCCATTTTGGTGGGAGGAGGACAGAGTAGCATCAGGGTTTGGGAGGAGAGCCTCTCTCTTAGGTACCACCTCCACCCTAGGGAAGAGGCAGTGAGGCTGCAGTGTCCAGCTCCAGAATTAAGTAGGATCCTGAAGGCAGCCTCGTGGGAATAGAGCAGCCTGGGACAATGAGTTTGTAAGGACAGAGAGACAGAGCAGGAGGAACAGATCATGCTCCCAGGCAAAAGTAGACTCTTCAGAGACAAGCTGACCACCCCACACACCCTAGGAGTGTTTAGGACTGGACACCTTGGGGAATTCATGGGATCTCCTGACTTCCTTTGCCTGGTACAGGGGAACTGCAGCAGCTGATTTCCCAGTCTAATACTGCCCATCCCAGTGTTTCATTTTAATCACAGTGGGTGGCATGGGAATGGGAAATGCAATTAAAGAAATTCCAGCTTCTTCTCTGAATCTTGTCAAGCTGTCCTGGAGGAGCGATCTTGGGGAGTTAATTGTATGCAGTGAGAAGGTTTGTCTTCCAGTCCTTTCAAAGGAAATTTCTTTTTGTCTCATCAAACACCCCATGAGCCTAAAGGACAAACAAACAAGAGCACCTGCCCAAAGTGCTAAGTATTCTCTTCCAGTTATCCTATGTGCTTCTGTCCCCACCTCGTCTCTTCCCCCACCTGCTTTCTTCTTCTGGCATAAAGTGCCTTCAATTTGAATGTCTCAGGGAACATTTAAGCATTTAGCAATCAGGTGTGACATGAAAACAAGACTTTGGACAAGTGTGGCTTTGCTCTGCAAGCTGCTCAGGCATTTTCTAGAGATCATGGTAACTCAGCTCTGGGCTGCATCTTTGTTTGCATCAGAAGGTGCTTACATGTGGCTTTGCACCCAGGCCATGTCCTGTCCTGAGAGTGAATTAAAGAAAACAAGCTAAAAAGAGGTGGCTGTTTCCCCATCATGCTTGGCATAATACTTCACTGAAATGTTCAGTATCTTCCCCTTTAATTAATTTTGCCCCATCTGCATATAGCATCCTGTGTCCACATTTCTGCCTTTTCAATAATAACCTCATCAGGGACAGCGCAGACAGACTGTGCCTCTGTAAACCAGAGTCTGGCTGATGTCATGTCTCGACTCAAGGACTTTCCTTGATCCTCTGGGTAGTGGCTGTTAACAGATGCTAAAACACACATGTCTAGGTCATGTGCCCCTCGGGCTCACAGTGAGAGACTCTGTGTGCCAGCCTGTGTTCCTCTGAAAGGGGCACCATGGCAATCAACAGCCACCTTGGGGTTGCATGGAAGGAGATAACTGCACTGAAGGACAGCAAGTGCTGGTACAAGGGAACACCTCAGAAGAAAGGGTGTGGGGGAAAAGAAATAGTCTGGGGTGGCTGTCATGAGTATAAAAACCTGCTTTTAGATGTCTCCAGTTGAACTCTCTTGGTAGCAGGTCTGAGCAGAGAGAATGGGCAGGTAGAGATCTCAGAAATCAGCACAGTTTTGAAAGCTCTGTCCAGTTCCCTTCTGCAAAGTCCAAGGGTGAGCAAGCCAGGATTAGGGAGTTTGTAATCGACAGAGCAGCATGAATAGCATGTCTTGTTTGACAGCTCCTGGCATGAGCACAGGCCACAGAGATGGTTTTTAATAGCAAGTTTGTATTATAAAAAGAATGCTGTTTCAACTGAGATTCCCTGGGCAGAGGCGAAAGACATTCAGACAAGGACAGCACTGCTGGTGTTGCTGCAGAAGTGAAACAGATGGGAAGTTCAGTGTGTCACCTTGAAAACACAGATCATCAGAGCTCTGTTCCTGTTGTCCTTGTGAGCTCCCCTAGTCACTCCAGCATCATGTCCAGAAAGTTCTCTGAGGTCTGATTTGGAGAGAGTAGGATTTTTGAAACAGAATCAAGCTTACATTGTTATTCTTTTGCTCTTTATGTTGGAGGGACAAAACTCACCCAGAGCAGGGACACAGAAGTGGCCACAAATGAAGTGTCTCATATCACTAATGGGAGAAATGGGAGAAGCCTGATGCTGCCCAAGTGAAGTGGCTGGTGTCAGGCACTAGTTGGTACTTGTCCTCTCTGCTTGCTGCCTTTAGAGAGCACTTGCCCATGTCATACTTAGAAAAGCACATTCCTGCCCACAAGCTGTGGGGATAAAAACTTGTGCATTCAGATTTCAAGATTACTCTAAAATATAGTAATTTATTTATTTAGTCTCAAGAATGTCTCCAGGCTTTTTACCATTATGGAGCATGTTCCCTGGGGCATGGAGCCAGCTGCTGAGTGCAACTCAGGGTTTGTCAGAAAGGTTTGCAGGCTGGGAGGGTAAGTGAGGTGTCATGGAGAAGAAGATGCTCACCCATGCAGGGCTGTGGGGGTGTGGACATGCTGAACAGTTGTGTCTGAAAGGGGGATGCTTGTGCTGACCCTGTTTTGCAGAAGAGGGAAATGAAGGAGAGGCATCCTGTCTTACTGGCTTGCCTTGAGCTACCAACCCTTGAAAGAAACACACCCCATTCTGAGATATTCCTGAATTGCAGCATCCCAAAGAGTTTCCCTGTAATATTTCCTTTGCTGGACTCTGTGATTGACAGCATGGAACCATGTTATTCACATCAGACCACCTGAAATGCTGTCCATGCTTCCCAGGAAACAGCCTGCTTTATTGGACTGCAGTGAAGGATTTGCTTGGAGGTGCAGAGGGAAAGGAGCTCTATGAGTAAAAGCAAATATCAGAACAATAAAAGCTAGAATGTGACTTTCTAGGATATTAATCTCTTAGGCACACTGTTATTTAGATTTTTTCTAAACTATCTCTCCAGCAGAGGAAAATGGAGGAATGTGTCTCTGACTCCTCTCTTCAGAGGTTTTCTTGTTGTTGTTGAATACAAGCAAAGTTGTGAAAACCACATTTAAATCCTTAATTTTATCCTAATTCTGGAAGCCATCCACAATATATTCATCTCACGGCTTTGGTCCTCTTTGGCATTTGGCAGAAAGCTGAGTTCCTAAAGAACATAGAGAAAGAAGCTCATAGATGGAACAGAGGAACCACGGGGTACCAGCTCCTCTGTATCCCACTAATGGCACCCTTGAGAGGGGTCAGCTGAACTGAACACACAAACTTGCTTCCAGCCATTTGAAAAGGATGTTTTGGCAGGGCCCAGCTGTGTTTATTTGGTGTATAAAGTAACCTGAAAACACACCCTGCAAATTTCAAGTTGTGTCATGCTAACCCTGTGAGTTTAAGCTGAAACCAAGTAGCCCTAATTCATACCTGCTCTGAACCCATGGGGGAATTTAGTCTGTTGTAGAGTTGCTGGAGCCAAATCTAACTGGAAATACAGGGTGATTCCCCATGTGTGAGGGCAGAGCAGCAGAATCTGGGATGACAGGGTAGCATAAAAGGAGAACAGTGGCCATCTCCCAGCTCTCTTGTACTGGGACAGGCTGATTTCTGAACCTGTTTATTTTCTTTTGAATTGAAAATTTGGGGGTTTTCTTTGAAATGACTTTTCACACAGAAATCCCATAGCTTTTCACTTAAACGATTTTTTTTTTTAAATGAAAGGGTTTGAGAGTACGATAAAATCTTTTTGATGTTGTTTTATATTTTTCTCTTCCAATATGAAACAATCCTGTCAACTGCCCACCCTCTTATTTCCCACAAATGTTCTTTTATAGAACGTGATTTTTTTATATTAAGTGTTTTCAGATTATACCATTCTCTGGAACTGGGTTTCCACCAGCATCTCTGCTGCCCACATGAAGAAAATGAGGACTTATCAGCAATGTGCAGCAGTGCCAGGTGATGACAGTGACCAAGGGCCAGCAGGGACATGCTGAAAGGCTGGGTTGGACATAAGTACACCCTGCTAGGAGCAGCAATGCTTCAGGGCATTCCTTAGCATTGGACAAATTCACGTGATAGTATTTAGGATATGCAGCCTTCAGGGTTTGCCTTACGAGGAGTTTGATCTATTATTTTATGACTGAAGTTTGATGTAATACTGCATGTGTGCCAACATATGTGTGCTACCCCACATGTGATCCAAATGTGGTGGCCTAACTGTTAGAGCAATTCCTCTTATTTCGTTAGCGCCTTCTGTTGAAAACACTAAAAATGCCTGTGCTTTTTCAGAGAAGTTAACAACCTCCATGTGCTGCACAGCAGATGGTACAGTAATGGTGGAGGCGTATTTTACAATAACCTTTTTCCACACGGGGAAATTGAGGCATTGAGAAGTCTCTTTCTGATGGCTGAGAATGAGTCAGGGGCAGAAAGAAACTACAGTGGTGCAGGAGATCAAGAAACAGTGCCCTAAGTTTTAGAGGCTGAGCTCATCTTCAGCTTTAGCCAAACTTCAGCTGTTCAACCTTGATCAGCCTGGACTCTTCCAAGGTCACCAAGAGTGTGAGGTATTTCCAGAAGACAACCTAGATTGCTTCCTATTGAGATCTCCCCTCAGAAGTGTCCACCCCTCTCCAGTGACTGTAGGAAACCCATGGTCAGACACCTCCTATTTTAATTACCTTGATCAGGTGCCTACAGCTAAGTGGGATCTCCTTAATGCTCAGAAAAGGGTCTGAGCATTGTCCCCACAGCTGATCAGTGCAGACCTGCAGTCATGCAAGGTTCCTCAGCATCAAGGTGGGGATTCCTGGTGGGAACAGTTCCTAAAGTCTTCAAGAACTATTGTGGTTTAACCCCAGCCAGCAACTCAGCCACACACAGCTGCTCTTTCACTCCCCACAGCAGGATGGGGAAGAAAATTGGAAGGGTAAAAGTCCTCCCAAAATCCACACCATTTTTGTATAAATCTTGCCTCAGATAATTCTGAAAGAAAATACATTTGTAAATGCCAAATTTTCCCAATGGACTCCCTACGTAGAGCCAGCTCAGCTACTAAGTTCTTCCTTGTGAATAGCTGTGCTAATAATAACCACTGAAATTAGATCAAACCACAGGACAGTGACAATAACAGCTTAGATTTTTTAGAAGAGCTGAATGACTTGTGCACTACACCTTTTGCAAAGGCTGGCTATGAATGGCACAAGAGGAGCTCTTTAATGCTGACCCCTCCTGAAAATCTGGGCTTGACAACAAATACTAAACCTCCAGGATAGCTGACCTTCAACTCTTCCAAAGTGTTAGCCTTGGTTATCCCATACCTGAATGCTGAACTTTACAGCAAGACATCTAACTGAGCAGCCAGCCCAGCAGCAAGATTTCACCAGTGACTCAAGTTAGAAACTGATAGTGGCATCTAACATGAATTTATCATTGCATTTTTGGTTGCTTTCTGCTACACCAGAGATATTGCTTAGGAGGAGAAATGTAAACTTGTACTAACTCAAATGAGGCATGCAGGGGTGGGGGAGAATATGTCAAAAGTTGTGCTATTTTGTCCCCAGGGGCTGGCAAGACAAAGAAAATGGCTTCAAGCATAATAAAGTCAGCCCTCCCCATATATGTTATTTTCTTGGGCTGCCCATCTTGTCCCCACTGTGCCAATGCTTCTTTGCCCATCTGTGGGCTACATTTCACTGTTTCACAGCCTGATCCATGTCTTCATCATCACATTAACTGTGTCCAAGCAGTACCCATTGCAACACAGAGCATTCAGATGCTGGAAAGGGCTCTCACAACCTGCTGGGTTTGGGCAGTGGCTTTGAGAGCTGCTGCTCTTAAGCTCTTAAGCTCTGTGTCTCCTCATGTCTGTTTTAAATAAACTGCAGAAGCAATGCCATCACTTTGAATGTGCTGCATCTGTCCCCATTTCCCCATTTAGAGATCCATTAGGACCTCATCCCTTGTCACCTTTGCTCATCCCTGTGTCTAACCAGGGTGAAGCATCAGCCCTGGAGAGTGACTCGACCGCCTCGTGGCAAATGCTCTTTTCTCATGATCTCATTCCTATGCAAGGGACGTTTTTGGGGCCAATCACTCATCACCAGTTGGCTGCCAGTGGAGCGAGGGCAAGGAAGATGAAGTGGGGAGCCGTGCTCTGCCCACCCCCAGCAGGACACACTGTCCGAGGGAGCACTGCATCTATTTTAACAGCATGGTTTGAGAAGCCAGCTCTGAACCAGCAGCAAGGGCAGCGGAGGGAGGATGTGCTGCAGTCATAAAAATTCCACTGAGATAAATCAATAGAGGGAGGAGGAGAATGAGAGGGAAATATGGCCAAGTCAGACATTGTTTGTCCCTGCCTGCAAGAGAGGGAGAGGCAATGCCTCCACTGCCATGGGGGTTCAACAGGAGTGAAAGGGAGCAAAGCTCAAGTCAGGAGTTATCAGGAGCAGGTGACTGACTATAGCAGGTGTGGTTCAGACAGCTACAAGGGCCAGACATGTTCCTGCATGGCACTAATTAGCACCTTCTCAGAGAGGCTGAAAAAGAGGTTAAGGAGCAAATTGGCTTGCAGCAGTGAGCAGCAGAACAGTGGGTTAATGGTGTAGACCATTATGCCCATAATGGTGTGTAGAAGCTGCCTCCCAGAAATGCTAGTTATCAGTGAGCTAGGACACACTCTCTCACCAAAACTGAAGGTCCTTAGTATGGTGGAAACTCTCTTTTGTGTCTGCAAAAGACACAAAACTGGAACAAGCAATCCCTGCCACAACTTCCTTTTCTTATTATCAGGAAGATGTATCTCTCCAGGGACCCACAGTGCCCCAAGTTTCCATATAAACCATTTACAGTGTAAGTCTTAAAGCAATTCTGACTAGATTTATGCACAACACTATTATGCTATATGTACAAATTAGGTGTGTGAGCGCGGCTGGGCTGTATCCTGAATAATAGGGAGAGCTGTCTGCTTACATTCTCTGATAAGCTGGTGAGCAGCTTTCTCTGCCTGTGTTTGAAAGGCGTAGCTGAACTTAGGACTGGATTCAGCCAATGTCCACACTGCCCCTTCATGCCCATGCTTAAAAGAAGTGTTGTCTGTTTAGAGGAAGCCCAAGGTCTTGTTTGTATGGTCCAGGCTGGCTTTTTTTGTCAGGCCAAACATGATACAGCTCAGCCCACCAGTGAACACAAAGTCTTTGGCTCTTCCTAAGTGTGCCATGGATGTCCTGACCATGAGCTGAAGGTGAGCCTGGAAAAGTGTCAGTGGTCACCAGCACCTGCTCCTGGACTTAAAAAATAAATATTCTGGCTGTGACTCCAAAACGGTGGCCTGCAGACCAGGGGACAGGGCTCTGCTTTGCCTGAATAGCTCTCAGAAAGACACATTCTTCCTTCTGTTTCCCAGGAATACACCATTGATATCTTCTTTGCTCAGACGTGGTATGACCGGCGTCTGCGATTCAACAGCACCTTGAAGGCCCTGACACTGAACACCAACATGGTGAGCCGCATCTGGATCCCAGACACCTTTTTTAGGAACTCCAAGCGGGCTGATTCCCACTGGATAACCACTCCCAACCAGCTCCTCCGCATCTGGAATGACGGAAAAGTGCTCTACACACTCAGGTACATCCAGTAGGCACTGTGGCTGGGTGCTGAGGTGAGGGAAAAAGGAGATGGTCAAAGCAAAGGAGGTTTCCAGGTGCCCTGGGACAGTGCAGTGGAAATGTCTCCCAGGGCTGATGGAAGTACAACGCAGTATTGGTTGCAGAATGGGATTCCTCTTCCAGGGCTGAAAGCTTAAAAAACATCAAACTGTTTTGCCTTATACACCTCAAAAAAAAAAAGTCAAAATTACAAACGGTTTCCTGAATGAAAATCCTTTAAAATGTTATGTTGTTCAGTCCAGGTATTGCATTCTGTTAATAAACATTTGGCTTTTGTTCCTAGAAATTCTCACTTCCATAAATGAATCTGAAAAGTTGACTAAACAAAGAGGCCTTTTGAATGTGAAAATTAGATGTTTTTCCTCACTTTGAAAATATCCAAACATATATTTTGGTTTTCTGCTGGTTTGGAATGTTCCTGCAAACAGATTGATCTTCAACAAATTAGTTGTCAAGGAAGCGAGAATCCCTCTGTCACATTGTAGTGTTGGAATCAAACCACCTTCACCAACACAGAATCTCCTTCTCTCTCTCTTCCTGTCCCAGGCTGACGATCGAGGCTGAATGTCTGCTCCAGCTGCAGAATTTCCCAATGGACACTCACTCCTGCCCTTTGGTTTTTTCCAGTTGTGAGTATATATATTTTTAAAATAGTTTTAGAAAGTAGAGAAACCTCAGTGGAGTACTACTTTTTGGGGGAGACCAACCTCTCTTTTAGCTACATTTTTTCACCTAATTTCTATGACTCTTCCTGAGCCATTACCCGTCATGCCCCAAAGCATCCTCCCACTCTAGCAGAGGCTAGCAGAGACTAGCAGGGCTAGCAGAGGCCACCAGGGACAGATTCACAGCACCTCTGAGTTTCTCCTTAATTTGGATTGGTAGTTGGAAGAGGTTATTTCACTGACCTGGCCACTCTACACAGAACTTGGATATATTCTGATAGACAAATGGCAACCATCCTGCCTTGAATTTTCCCCCTTCTCCCACTCTTGGAGGGGGCAGCTTGGCTTTCCAGACCTCAGCCCAGAATGAGATCTGGAAATTTTCTGCACCCAAGGCCATTGCAAAGCAGGGTTATTCAGATCTCCCCTCTCAGTCACCACTTGTCCAGATTCTTCAGCAGAGAGGGCTGCTGATGTTAGCACATCTCCTCTGGTAATTTTGCAGAGAGCCTTTCTGCACCAAGAGATCCCTGTCCTCGTGCGTGGGTGGGAAATCTGATTTAATCATCTGAGCTTGGGTTCGCCTCTCCTGCTTCCCCTGCCACTGAAGAGATACAGCTCACAGAGCTCTGAGGTGCTTCAGAGGGAGGCAGCATGCTGAGGAGATATCATCCCCTTGTCTCCCACCATCCCTCATTCTCTGCTAATTAACAGTACATGCAGTACATGTTTGATAATTAGAAACACACTGTTAGTTAGCTGGCAAGCTCTTACTCCTTCCTCATCTGAGGAACTCTCTCATAGGTCCCTGCTTCACAGCAGGCTTGTTTCTTTGTCAAGAAAGCTAGAGGCAGGAGAAGTCGTGCTGCAGCCTGCAGGACCAAGTCTTCTCCATGGAGAATGCATCCCTTCTTTTCCATAGATCAGCTCCAAGGGCAAGAGGTACAGTGAACACACAGAGCAGCCAGAACCATGCTACCTCCCTTGTTAGCAGCTTTGTATTCCTGGTGTACTCATGTCTGGGATGGAAGGTAGTCATGAGGCACTATGCTCCTCCAGGGACCTAAAACCCTTAAAGATTTCAGGCTGGTGGAGTCATAGAATCACAGAGCAGCTGGGTTGGAAGGGACCTCTGGAGGTCTAGTACAACCTTGATGCCAAGGTAGGGTCACCTAGAGCAGGTGACACAGGAACTCATCCAGGTGGGTTTTGAATCCAGAGTTTTGACTCCAAAATCATGGGAGGGAGACTTCACAACCTACCTGGGCAGACTGTTCCATTGCTCTGCCACCCTCAAAGAAGTTCCTCCTCAAACCAAATTACAGTCCTCTTATACCAGCTCATATCTCATTCCCACCAGTACAGTCCTTAGAAAGGCTCTGTTTCTGGCAGTGCTTCTGCAATTCCTAGGATCTGAAGCAGCCCATGAGGGGAGATGCAATCCCTGCTCCCATCGCATGTGGAAATGCCCAAGGGAATCTAAGCAAAAGGCATTGGAAACACCTGCCTGAAAGCTTCATGTTTGCAAAACAGTGTGGGTGAGATGCCAGTGCTCTTGCAGTCAGTGTGGTGACTGAGGTGGAGGCACATGACATGCTCTTCCATTGACGTCCATGCCCATTTTCCCAGATGGATACCCTCGGGAGGAGATTGTCTATCGCTGGAGGCGCTACTCCATCGAGGTCTCTGACCAGCGCACCTGGAGGCTCTACCAGTTTGACTTCACAGGGCTGAGGAACACCTCGGAAGTTCTCAGGACTGGGGCAGGTGAGGCAAAGTGAAACAGCCCACAGAAACACCAGTGTGCTGGAGACCTGGTGGGAGGAAAAGGAGTCATCAGACAGCTCCACAGTGGTGGGGAAGGAAGGTCACAGCAATGGACCGTGACTAGAGGGAACAGAAGTGATGGAGATGGAAAATGAAGGGAAGATGAAGGCAGAGTTAGGCCAGAACCACTGACATCTGTGACCTGTGGTGTGACAATGTTGATGTGGATGAGGCAATCCTTAATTGAAGGGTCATGAGGGAGAGGAGGTTGACCTCAGATCCCCTCTTGCTGCAGTTCATGCTGTGTGGTCTCTGGGTGATGCTTAGGATTGAAATGGGGTGGAAAAATGAGAACTTGCAGGTCTCAGTCTTTCCAACTGCAAACTTGTGGCAAGCTGATGAATACCTGAATTGTGCTTTAAGAGACAGAGATAAGGCTGCATGTGTGAAGAAACTAAATAATGGAAGGCCTTCATCTCCTTCTTCTCCTCGTAATGGCTCACATCCCCTTCCCTTCCCACAGAAAACTGAGGAAAGCCTCTGGATTCCTGAAGGTGGGGTGAACTTATACTTTTAAGCCCTCTGAAAGCTGCTGCTCTCCACAGTGGCAGCCAGCCTCTAACTGGGCTAGAAAGGCAGCACAAACCAGGACAGAAGTGAAAGTGTCTTGAATGCACCAGTGGCTCTCTGATGCTTGTAATTCTCTTTTTTTGGTAATTGCTTGCAAGCTCCATCTTAACCCCAGAGCTATCAGGTGGATTTCTTCCAACACTCGCTGGGCTCTGAAAAGAAAAAGAACCTCTGCTGTAAGTTGCCAAATGAGCAATTAGGTTGTTCAGCACCACATGCATTTTCCAGAGGCAGACCCAGAGTCTCAATGGAAGTGATTGAAGGACACCTCTTTTGTCACAGCTCAGGTAGTTCGTTAGCAAGCCAGGCCATGTAGCCTCTTACAGCTAAATAGCTTCTATAGAAAAGAAACTCTTGCAGCAATCAGCTGAAGATGAATGCTCTCTACAGTTTCTTCCCTGAAACTTTTCCGAACTGTGTGGTTTTCAGTGTCCTTTAGAGGCATAGCCAGGCCAGTACAAATGCAGCCTGTTGGCCATATAGACAGGCAGGCAAATAGCCAGTTTGGGAACCACAAAGTCAGCTCTTAAATTAGTCACAAAGACATTAAGTAAGACAGCTAGAGACAGCCAGGTACCTACAGAGTCCATGGCCACAAAACCAAGTCAGCCACATGAAGGTAACAGTCTGGGCAGCTACAGAACCAGAGGGCCAGGCATGTGTGTTTTAGGAAGCCCCCTGTTCTGATTCCAATGTCTCTGTTTTTTGTCCTAGGGGAGTACATGGTGATGACAGTTTCTTTTGACCTAAGTAGACGTATGGGTTATTTTGCCATTCAGACCTACATTCCTTGCATCCTGACTGTTGTTCTTTCCTGGGTTTCCTTCTGGATCAAGAGAGACTCTACACCAGCCAGGACATCTCTGGGTAAGAGGCAGGATGATGCATGTCTGATGCTTGTCAGACTCTGCCAGGCTGGCACACTGGAGTGCTGGGAGTACAAAATTTCCTAAAGCACTCTGCCATTTTCTGGAATTTTTGAGCTTAGCAGAGAATAGTCTGCTCCTCCAGCTTCTTGCTGGTAACACTGTCCTCAAGCTCAGCCAAATCTCTGGATGTGCTGGCTTGGACTAGTGGATTGTCTCAGGATAGCACATCACTCTCAGGTCTTGAACTGAGACCTGAACACAGCATTTTTCAGGTTGGCACTGGGGTATTCTCATATGCTGAAAGGGAGAGGGAGGGGGTGAGCTGTGCCATTGCAGTGCTGCCCAAAGGGCTCCTGTCATGTGCATGTATTCTACATTTCCTCATGACTTTTCAAGGCCTCAGTGCAGGACCAGTGACAGGAAGGTTGTAGGGTTAATGGACAAAGTTGCTCAGCTGTATCCAAAAAGCTCCAAACTCTGGCAGGAGGTGGAGGCCCTGTAGGAACAATCTTTTTCTGTCAGTCACCCCACAGGACCCAGGATGGAGGACATGGCAACAGCCCTGCCCATTGTTTAGATTTTCTCAGCAAACTGCAGTGGCTCTTTGAGGCAGAAAAAAGCCTCTGTTAATCAAATGCTGCTCTGAGAGGTGCTGGAGATGTCTTTGCAAACATTTAATACACTATGGCTGTATCTGCATTTTGCAGCAAGCTCTGAGTCCCAGCGCTGTCCTCCCCATCAGCCCTGCTGACTTTCCCTTTAATTGGAGATAGCGTTCCCAGTCCTGCCTGCATAACTCTATGGGGATGGAGAGGAGAGGCCATCCACTATTCAGAGCCCTTCTGTGATGGCCATGTCTCCCCACCTCCCTAGCAAAATTAATTTCTTTGGTGCCCATGGAGAGAGGAGGAGGAGGAGGGTGTCAGTTCCAATGGAGATGAGGTTGTGCCACAGTCTGTGGCTGGTAAAAAATGAACAGCAAGAGGCAAAATGTTCTGCACAGCTGACACAGCTATGGTGGCTGTCTCAAAAAACAAGGCAAGTTTACCCAGGAGAGGGGCCCCTCTCTGTAGGAAGGGACATCAGCACATGAAGCAAAATGTATTCTCTCCACAGCCACTGTTATACTTAATACAAATGATCCCCAGCACATTTCAAGCCCGCCAGCCTATATTAGGGAGATGTAAATTGAACCAGTTCCACTGGCATTTCAAATATATGGGAAGTCACATCACATCTGCTAAAGCAAATACAGCAAGAAAATACGACATTCTTTTGCCATGGTTGCACTCAGAGCCACTGGGGTGACCCCAGGAAAGGGTGGCAGGTGGACTTAGATGAATGCTAGAGAAGGAGAAATAGGTAGAGTTTCTGCTTCTTCCCCACATCTTAAAAAGCAGTGGATGAGATCACACTACCAACTCTTGCAGCTGATCCCTTGTCGGCTGCTGACACTTTATCACAGGTCTGTGAGCATTACTGCTGCTGCAAAAACAATTCCAAGCCCCGTTCAAGTCAAAAGAAATTCCTTATCACCTCCTACCCACTTGCCCTCTATGTCAGGAAATTGATAGATTGTGAAGAGCTGTCTCTGAAGAGTAGCCATGAGCAGATTGAAAGCTTATGAGTAAGAATCAGAGACACAGGAAAAACAAGGAACCTTGTGATTGGTGTCACTACAGGCTGCCTAATCAAGGAGAGCCTATTGACAAAGCCTTCCTGCTGCAGCTACAGGAGGCATTGCACTCACAGGCTCTTTTCCTGCTGGGGAACTTCAACCACCCCAACATCTGCAGGGAAAATAGCACAGCAAGCTGTAGGCAATCCAGGAGATTCCTGGAGTGAGTTGAGGATAACTTCTTAAGGCAGCCTGACCAGAGGGATAGTGGACCCGATGGATACCAAAGCAAATGAGCAGAAAAGAAAAGCAAACCTCCAGCTTTTCAGGGAGTTTGTCAATAGGACCCCTTGGTGAACTGCCCTCGTGGACAAGACAGCACAAGATGGCTGGCAGATCTTTCAGGACACTTTCCATAGAATGCAGGAACTCTCAACCCCCAGGTGTAAGAAATCAGGAGAGGAAGACGAGACCAGCAAGGATGAGTCAAGAGCTTCTGGTCAAACTAAAGGGCAAGGAGGAAGTGCACAGGCAGGGGACAGGTATCCAGAGACAGGTATCCAGGGAGGAGTATAGGGACACTGCCCAGTTGTTCAGGGATGGGGTCAGGAAGGCCAGGGTGTGGATTGGAGCTGAATTTTACCAGTCCACATTGATGGCCTGTGTGACAGCCAGGTTTTGAACAGCTCTTTTTTTCATAGAGCATTGTCAGAGGGCTCCTCAAGACCAGAGTCTGGCTGAGCAGACCAAAAATGGAACTGGAGAAGAGGAATTTCTGTTCCAGAGTAGAGAGGAAACGGGGGAGTTTTGGGGGCTGGATGTATGTAGAAGACAGAAGTGCTCCTTGCCATTACTTAAGCCACTCTTTTCTCTCTTAGGTATCACGACTGTGCTCACAATGACCACCCTGAGCACCATCTCCCGCAAGCACCTCCCCCGTGTTTCCTACATCACAGCCATGGACCTCTTTGTCTCCGTGTGCTTCATCTTCGTGTTTGCAGCTCTCATGGAGTACGCTACACTCAACTACCTGGTGGGAAACAAGAAACCACTGGAGCACAACAACAGGAAAGCCAGGATGGTAGGTCAAAGGGGCCAGCAGAGGTGGATGCTGTTAGAACCCCAAGATATTTAGAATTATCTTGTCTGAGCTTGCATTGGAAAGTGCTGATATGGTTTAGTGCCCATACTGTGTTCATAAAGTCTTCAGACCACTCTATGTGCTGGGTCTGAGCACCTGAAAAGTGAGACGCAATCAGAAAAAGCAGCTGAGGCTCATTTAAAACAAAGAAGCCCCTGTCAGAGCCAGGCACTCTGTGCTCTCTTCAAAATTGCTGGAGAGCTTATCAGTACAGTCTAGGATGACTCACATGACCAAATGTAAATGTCCACTTTAAGACAGGTTCTTCCACCTGTATCAGTTTAATCTCTGTGGATTACAGAGGTGTTTTAGGTCACAGAAATGCAGAAACCTACCTTCTTTTGTGGTCTGTCTATCAAAAGGCCTGCTGAATGTGGGGAGAGTGAACGCAGAGTGGTTATCATTCTCATCATCCTCATCATCTGTCATGAGATCTGCTCAAGCTCATGGCAGGTACTTCTGACACATCAGCTGAAACAGGCATCTGAATTGGGACAGAACTGAAACCAAAAAAGACAGATCTCTCCTGTGCCAGGCTTATTTCCCAGCATGTCCCTCATATCCCAGGGTGGATAGAGCTCTTCCATGAGGCTGATGATATGCCTCCTCCTGGGCCAAGAGGTTATGAGTCACACACAGCCTTTCCCCAGCTTTTTTCCAATAACTGGCAGCAACCTGAAGGTACCTCTGGACTGTGTGTTGCGTCTTCAGTCAAACAGATCCTGTTTCTGCACTGACTATTAGTGGCAGAGATAAAAATTGTAGCTATTAGATTTTTGCCCTAGAGTGACAGTGAGGACACTCACAGTCCTACAGGGAGCTGCCAGTTCCCACACTACATGGTGGTTTACAACCAGGTGCAGATATCAGTCATCCATTCCCACTGAACTGCACCTGTGCTGTGAACTGATCTACTGCCAGTTGGGTGGGGTTTGGTGTCTAGAATGTTTTCCTGCCTTTCCCTTGTCTTTAGTCTTCCTACCTCTCCCCATTACAGCCACCTGCCGGTGCACAGGTGATGCCAACCTTTACCACCATCAACATCAACAATATCATGCACTGGCCCCCAGAGATAGAGGAGGAGGATGATGATGACCCTGGCTCCCCGTGCTTGGAAGGAAAGGAATGCGAGAGGTTCTTCTGCTGCATTGAGGACTGTCAGACAGGGATGTGGCGGGAGGGCAGGGTCCGCATCCACATCTCCCGCCTGGACTCCTACTCTCGCGTCTTCTTCCCCACTGCCTTCCTGCTCTTCAACATTGTCTACTGGATTGCCTATCTCTATCTCTAGCCCTTCTTTGTCCTCAGCTGGAAGGGACTGGAGACCAGCAAGATGAGCATCTCAAGGAGCATAGAGAACAGCATCTCTTCTGTTGTAGTCAACTCTCAGTCTGAACAATCCAACCTGGTGATTCCCTCTTCCTGCCCTCTCATCTCTTCTGAGAAGAACCAAACAGCTTTTTTTAGCCTTCTAACATATCTTTTTAGAGAATCTACCCTTCCCAAACAACCCCTTCTCCAACACCACCAGCATTGTACTCCTTGTAAGATTGCCCAAAAACATCTTGTTCCCATCTCAAGCACTAAGGATTTTTGTCAAAAACAAAAACGGTAATGCATTTCATTTTTCCATCCAGTCTTACTCCGAAGTTTCATGGGAACTGATGTAAAATGGAGCTTTCTGCATATTTATGATGACTGCAAAGGAAATAAATGAGATCTTACAACTTCTGCACCACCTCCACAAGAACAGACTTTGTAGAGTGCTAGAAGTTTGGAAAGGTCAGAAGGAAATAGTGTGAAAAAGGGCAGCAGTACACAATAGCTGGGCTTGGCTTAAATGTTTTGAACCTGCCCAGACATCTGACAGTGGCACTGACAAGGATGAAGTAGCTGCAAGCCTCCACCAGCTCCCCGCAGAATATCTATGAAGCATTTCCTCATGGATCACTCCACTTGATGTACCAAGTGGCACCCAAGACTTCCACCCACTGAGGCGTTGCTGATTCTCATCAGATGGTGGCAAAAAGCACTTCACAAGTTTGAAGGGCCCATCTGCCTTGCTGGAGCAGAATCTTCAGGGCCCGTGGTGACATTGTTGCTTTGTGATCAGGACTTGGAGCAGCCTCTGCAGCTCATGTTGGGCATCACCAAAAGAGGGAGCAAGTCTTTGTGCTGCACAGGACAGAAATCTCCTAAGTCTGTTTTGAGGTTTTCTTTGGCCTGTCTCTCATGTGCTGGGCCCTATTGTGCTGTGCATCACAAAGGCAGTGCTCTCCTGCACAGCAACACCTGTTGAAACCATCAGGTCTATGCTTGGTAGTAGATGCCAACTTGAGAAAGGAGTACTAGAAAGGGGAACGTTCAGTTACTAGTGTTGCACCCACCAGTGGTGGGAAGAGAGCATTCCTGCAGCTCAGATGTGTTCCCTTAGATTTTCTTCTTTCTCATAATTACATAAAATGACAGTCTTCACTAAACCTATATGACTCCTTCCAGTTGCCATCAATACTTGGCCCTTTTCCTCCCAAAATCAGGAAAGGGAGTGAGTCATCCCTGATAAATTTAAAGGTCAGACATATTGAGATGGTTCCTTATGGTCCAGCTTAAAAGGGAGAGAAAAATCCATAATACAGTTTGAACTGGGAAGAAACTGTGTAATGTAGAAGAGAAAAACTCAGGCCCAAGGTCCATAATGTGTAAACTGGCTGCCTCCCTATTTACACCAACAGCTGATGTGGCCCACAGCATGATTGTGAAAAGCAATGGCCCATTAATAGTTACTTACAGTGTAAATTAGAAACAAAGATGAACCTTTTTTGAAAACAGCATGTTTTAGAAAAAATTAATATTTTAAAAGCTTGTCCTGAGAAGAAAGCCAGCATGGCTGCAGACAAAAGTTAGGAAAGGCTGGCTCACAGGACAGCTAACAGGGGCAGAAGGTTTTACATATTCTTGGAGAGCAATTTGATCTGGTTTAAAGACAGATTGTGACACTGTTAAATCTGATCTGAATAATGAAGTGTCAGTTTAATTCATTCATAAATACAGCCTTACCTTGTTCCAGAGGAACAGCTAGCATCTTATTAAAGTATACAATAGTACAACACTCGGCTAAGTATAACCTAATGGGGTCAGATCAGCAGAGCTCTGAAAGGGGAAATTGTGCCTGTCTAACCTGTTACAGTTCTTCTTTTAAAATACCAAGTAAGAGATAAAGGTTACCCAGAAGCATAATTTGCTCAGCTACTCCGACAGCTTTTGAAAGGATGGAAAGAAATTATGGCGGGCGGTTCTGAGGAAATTGATTTAGCAAAAGAATTATTAAGGAGGTCCTAATTAGAGGAAATTAACTGAGGAGAAGGGGGAAAAAAGAATTGTTAAGGAGGCTCTAATTAGAGGAAATTAATGTTTTAGAGAGAAAGACACAGAGAGGGAGAAGTCTAAGAAAAGAATCAAAACAACTTCCAGACAAGGGGAGCTGCTGGGTGACAGTGCCGACTCCCAGCCAAGCGGGTTGATGTTCTGCTCCTGATAGCAAAGCATTATTAGATGTAGCAACAGAAAAACCTCCTATGACTCAGCCCTACACCGACAGGGAGCTGGATTAAACAGGGTCCTGTGATCTCTGTGGGGAGCCAAAAGGAAAGAGCATCCTAGATTAAATCTGGCTCACACGACAGACTCTGAGTGAAGCGTGTCTTCACATTTCGGGAGGCAGCCACTCGTGTGTGCGTGGGAGGGGACACCCCACGGCAAACCAGGGCCCAGACCAAATATGCTTATTAACAGGATGGTGGCTTGAAAGGTGTGCAGGCAACGTAGGCAGGCTGCAGTGAACACAGGCAGCAAAACATGGAAGGGGAACATCTGAGGAAGGGGAGGGTGGAAGGGAAAATTTAACAGTCAAGTGCAAAGCAGTCCAAACATCTGCAATTTGCTGTAACTCTGAAGCTCTGGGGAGCCTTGAAGGACACAGATGATTATCATGGGCACTGGAGTACAGACTTCAACCCTGAGAGCAGCAACTTGTTGGAATTAGACCTGTTACAAAACCAGCCAGGAGAGAAATGGTGTACAAGAAACCTAGGAGGATGACAGGGACTCGGACAAAGATGACTTGAAAGATTATAACATTTCACCAAAAAAAGATAAAACCAACACATACCTAGGTAATTTAACCAATGATGGAGGATTTGACAGAGGAAAATAGCCTAGCGTGGGCTGGAGCACAAGGGAGCTGATTACTAAGGCTGGGGAAGGAGGAGGGAGGGGGCTTTTTGGCTTAGGGAAATCTGTGCCCATCATAAATAGTGCAATAAATAAAGGCATGAACAAATTCAATCATGTTTTTAAGTTTCTATACCATCTCGAAAAAAAGGAAATCTAAGAAAAGCCAAAAAGAAAAATCCACCATATTTTGGAATTACTGTGAAAAAGCTCCCATTCCCTAAAAAAAGGTTTCCCTGCTGTCAGGAGGGAATCCAGTGCACAGAGACATCCAGTAGCCATGCATTGCCCTGCCTAGCAAGGCAGGTTCAAGGAGCTGAGTCCCACTGGCCTTTCCTAGATCTGGCATAAACCACCTGCCCTTTCCTGCATGCTGTACTTCCTGCCATCATGCTGAAGTGGGTTATGGTATCGCAGTGTCTTTCAGCCCAGGGCAGCTGTTGCCTGTTCACCAGTGTTTGACTATTTCACTCCAGGGGACACAGACCGAAAATATGGAGTTGAGCTGTGCCATCCTGGGCAGGAGGGACAGAGGCACCAGGGCTGCTGCGAGACACCTGGGTGGCTTTGAACACCTGGGTGGCTGTGCTGCCTCCTCCTCTCACAGAGGCTTCAACTTTCTTCCCCTCATGGAAATTTGGTGAAGGAGCTGCATATTGTCACCTTCACAGGATGATATGGTGCTGGGCTTCCCTCACCTTCTCCCTCCCCTTCCCAGGGACCAGCAAGTCACATTCCCACCCCTGGTGCCTATGGAGAACCTCTGTCAGACAGCTACTGCATGATAAGTCTCCATGCTGGTGGCCTGAAAGTGCCTGATGCTGACTATCGTGGCAGATCCCTGGAAGTGTTCAAGGCCAGGCTGGATGGAGCTCTGAGCAACCTGGTCTAGTGGAAGGTGTCCCTGCCCATGGGCGGGGGGTTGGCACGAGACCTTTAAGGTCCCTTCCAACACAAACCATTCTATGATCCCATCGCAGATGAACATGCATTCCAGGTTAGTGGATTTTGCTGTGAATGTGATCAGTTCCACCTCTTGCTGGACAATCATCCCTGTAATTTCCAAGATGGAGGATGAACCCATCTGCCATATCTGCACTTCAGCTGTGCCACAACCTAGAAGACAATGCCTGTGATTATAAGTACTGCTTCACATGCCTTGAAAGCTTCATGCAGGTGTATAACTTTGTCCTATGGATTGGAAAAAACGTCTTCATAGCAGTGCCACAATTCCAGCTCTCTAGTACAGAAACCTGTTGGATAAGATAATTGTCTTCAGTCCTTTCAAGGCAGAGTGTCAGCACACAATGCAGTGGTGTGAACTAGAAACTCATCTGCAGATCAGGTGTCCTGGTTTTAAGAAACAGAAATCTGAACTATAGCAAAAAAAGAATACTATTTCCAAAGGGAAGGAATGTCCCCTATCAAACACATCTAAGGATACAGAGGTACCAAGTGGAGGATTGTTACCTGTAGCAAAAACCTCTGCAGCTGTGGTATTGCCAGGGACTGCAGAGCCTGGACTGGTTAATGCAGCTCCTGAGGCGACTGAAGACCTTCCTCGGGAGTTCACCTCAAATCCTATGTTTAGTTTTGGGTTCCTCACAACAAGAAAGACACTGAGGGGCTAGAGCTTGTCCAGAGAAGGGAATGGAGGTGAGGAAGGGTCTGGAGCACAAGTCTGATGAGGAGGAGCTGAGGGAGCTGGGAGGGCTCAGCCTGGAGAAAAGGAGACTCAGAGGGGACCTTATTGCTCTCTACAACTCCCTGAAAGCAGTTTGTGGTGAGGGGCAAATTGGTCTCTTCTCCCACATAACAAAAAACGGGATAAAAGGAAATGGCCTCAAGCTGTGCCAGGGGAGGTTTAGGTTGGAGATTATGGAAAATTTCTTCACTGGAAGGGTGGCCAGGCATTGCAACAGGCTGCCCAGGACAATCACCATCCTTGGAGGTATTTAAAAGGCATAGAGGCATGGCACTTGGGGACATGGTTTAGTGGTGGATTTGAAATTTAAGGTTTATGTTTGGATTCAGAGATCTTAAAAGGTCTTTTCCAGCTGATATGATTCTGATTCTATCACTCTATCATTCTATCATCCTGGCTAATGATGGGAACTGGAAATGATGATCTCAGCATTTATGTTTTACGGCTTTTGTTTGGAAGATGAAAGGAAATCAGGAAAAAGGTTGATGTTTCATTTTTCTGTCTCCAATTCCTATTCTTTCCCCCCAAAATTATGCCACGTAAGGGACCATTTTTAGATTGTATGCTCTTCAGGGCAGAGACTCTGTTACTGTGTGTCTGTACAGAATTTGGCACACTAGGGCTTGATCCTCAACTGAGATTTCTGGATGCTACTTATTATACACAATAAAAAACATTATGGACTGCCCAGCTTCAACACCGCATTGTCTGTCCACACTTTGTAAGAAGGCTAATATTGTCACCTGTCTCCCTCCTGACAGAGTTACTGGAGCTGGTTAATTTTTTTATTTCCCCAGAGAAAACTATCTTGTTGGAAAGTAGGGGTAAATCTCAATCTGATATTTTTGGGGCGGGGTGAGGGATATTTTTGCTTTTTTTTTTTTAAAGAAGGCAGAAGTCGCTTCACATCAACACTGCTTAGAAGCAGCCTCTACCATTTAAAGTAATTGTTTGTCATGCAAGAGAAGCCTTTGCTTGGTCTCCTCAGTCATTGCCATTGTGAAGAAAATACTGGTGTTTCCCCAAGTGTTTTGGGACAGAGATGGTTTGGCAATAATATTTGGTGGGCTTTATTTCAACCTTTCTATTCCCCATTGTAATGCTGGTGACTTTTGGAGTGATCATAGTCAAAAGGACAACCCCAGTTCTGAAAAAGGCCTCCCTCCAGAGCCACCCAGCCTCTGGTCCCCAGATCCAGCTCTGGGCCATGTCTGTGACACTTTAACCTTCATTCCTTTGGAGAAGCATTCATTAGTCATGATTGATGCATTAGAGAAATTAATTGGCCTCTCACTATCCCCTCAAAACACCATCTCCCTCCCCATATCCTTCTCAGCCCTGCCATGCTGCCACCACTCCCTCAGCCTTGAAACTCCCTTACAATCTCCCATAAATAACCACTTTACCAAGGGAAGAAGGAAAGGGAGCATTGCTGCTAAAGGAAAAAGCTCCCTGCCATCAATTAAACACCCTAAGATCATCCTAACACACAAGGCTGCCTGAGGATGGCCAGCTGCCCCCAAAGGCTTCTCCCCCTTTCCTCCTTCACCCACATGCACTTCATCAGACTTGAGGGAGACATGTCCCCACCATCATCCGACCTCATCCACATCCTGGAGGACAGCTGAGCCACCTCTCAGAGGCCACAGGCCTTATGTCATCCCCTCTCCTTAATTTTTTCGGGAGGGCTTGCTTTCTGTATTTCCTGACACACAAGGCCTCCTGTCACCGCTGGCACCCAGCCCAGGACAGCTCCTCCCGTGCCATGACAGCCCCCCATCACCATGGAAACCATTTTGTCCCCCTTTCTGCCCCATTTTTGAGGCCAATGGAGGCATTGCTATTTGTTGCTGAAGCACAGGGAGGGAAGGTGCTGGTTTCCAAGGATGGACAGTTCTGGAGTGCCCTGGGATAAAGGCCCCTGGCTTGGGGAGAAGTGCCTGGCAGGCAGAATAGTGTGTTTGCCACAAAAGGAGCACCTCCCGCTGCTCTCTGGCACACTGTGTATCCCTCCAAGCTTTGACAGCTCCCAAAATCTTAAAAACATGAGGTGGTGAAGGATGGGGGGATAGGAGAGAAAGTTATATTAAGTCGTTACTTTTTATATTCCTAAAATACAGTAATTATAATTTGTCTTCCTCTTAATGCCTCAGATTTATAGGCCTTGGGGAGATTGAATTTAAGGAGAATGGGCGTGGCCAAGAATGTTTCAAGCTGTGCACCACAGGGCAAGCAGGGAGACATAAACACTCCTGCCCAGTGTTCCCATCAGACTGGGTGAGGAAACCCAGATACCCAGGAAAAATGCTCTATTCCCTGCAGACTTTCTATAAAAAAAGTGTGTTTGGGAAAAAAATGAATTTTTTTTTTCAGAATTGTGCAAGAGAACATTGACTCAATTTTCTGTCAGAGGAACATCAGGTCTTTCAGGTTGGTTTTTATGGCTGTTGCTGTTTCTGATCCTTTATATTGCTGCCTGGCATGATTTTACTCCTCTCTCCCTGTCTTTTCCCCTTCTCCTCACAGCAGCCAAAAAAGTAAATAATAGAGTCCAGGCCCTATCTATTCCAACTACACTTCTAGCAGCATCTGAGTCCATATGACAATAACAACAATGCAGGATGGAAGAGATCAACCAAAGCCTTAATAGTTCCTGTAAGCAGGTCGGCATAGCAACATCTCCAGAGAGAGCTCTCCGTGGGGTCATTTCTATTCACTTTAAAGCCCACTTGGGCTGCTGGAGTGGTACAAAAGGGACTCAGAAAAGCTGTTAATTAGGACTAGCAGCTACAAGAACATCAAGCCACAGTGCTTTAAGCTGAGCCATTTACCTGAGAGAGCTCAGGCCTCTTGATTACCTTCTGAACAAGGCACAGGATACCACATGTCAAGGCAGACAATTTTGAAACCAGACGGCAAAGCCAGCTGGTCATCTATGAGAAAAGGTTCCTACCCTGGCTGCTGAATGACACTGCAGCACCTTTCCTGTGATCAGACCACCCTTTGCTGGACTCAAGTGGTTGGCAGGTCCACGATGCACCAGCCAGGTGTACAGGAGCAGGGGTGAAGGCACAGACCCATCTTACCAAGTTGCACGTGGTATGAAATCCACAGGGACTCCGCTGGGTGCCCCTGGTCAAAGTTTTTGGATGACACATATGCCATAACATGTCTGTACAACTCCAAGGAAAGCAACCACTGTGGACAGGAGATGGCAGCCAGGGGTGTCAGCGTGCCCTTTCAAGGCCAGACACAGACTCTGTGGGAAAAACAAGGTAGGGACTTTCATAGCTTCTAGGACATGACTTTCATTCTATTGCCATGAGCTTCCTGCCCTTCCTCAGTCTGCTGCATGAAAGGCCCAAGGAAGGTGGTAAGTCCATAATAATGAAACCCATCTCTGAAGCAGTTTTTATCACACACATGGACAAAACAGGCTGAAGGGAAAGGTTGAGTCGTTCCCAGGCTTCCATTGGGCTGATTTGCACCTCTTAAGTGTTACTGACCCTGACAAATGTCCTAAAGGAACCTGACACCTTCCCCTTTCAAATATATGGTGAAACACAGATGTCTCCCTCACATTATTTTGCTTCTCTTGGTGTTTTCATCTCCTCAGGATAAAACACTGCCTGAACCAGAACTGAGGTGAAAGCAAAGCTTCCCATCTGGGACTGAAGTACCAGTTTCCTTGTATGCATCACTCTTCCTGGAGAAATACATTAGGTCTGGTCGAAGAAATATCCATGGCAGCAATTCAGTTCTTCACACTACAATACGTTTTTCAAGATCATGCAGTTCAGGGCTGCTGGCAGCCATGCTCTCAGCTGTGCCCATCACAAAGGAAAAAGTCCTTTGTCATATTGACAGCTGGACCAGGTTCAGGCAGATCTGAAACACATTTTAAGGAAGAACAGGGCCTGTACTTTTCTCCCATTTTAGCCACAGAAACTCCCAGTAGCCACAAAGAATATATATGGAAGTTGAAATTCACTGGACCAGAAAACCAGAAATACCTACCCAAGAGTTTACAGTCAGCATCTTGAAGTTGGTAAGTACCTGCTGTGGTCCTTGCCATGAGGATATTCTATTGCTCCTCTCCAGGAAATGTCCTTTACCAGCCAATCCTCCTATCACAGAGCTTCAGCCAGCCCCCTCACAGCATCCAACAGAGATCAATAACTTAGGGAAAGAAGTCAAGACAATGTGTAAGAAGAAAAAGCTAGACCTATCACACCTCAAAATAACATGTGCAATGCTAGGTCATTGAATCTCTGAATAAGACCATATGTTGGTGCTTTGCCCAAGAAGGTAGAACCATAGAATTGAACAATAGTTGGGTTGGAGGAGACCTTTAAAGCCCTTCTATTCCAACTCCCTGCAAGGAACAGGGACAACACCACTGGGATACCAAAGTCTAACAGCTGAGTGGAGAAGCATGCCAAGCTCATTCAGGCATTTCTCATTAGTTTCCCAAGATTTCTCAATATTCTACTACTCAATATATTCATCTGGCAGAAAATTAGAGATGAGGGAAAAGCATCTCTCCCTAAACCATCCAGAGAACACAAAGTGACAAAGCAAAATCATAACAGGCAAGGAAACTTCTTGTGAGTCATGGTCTTCCCTCCCTCCCTTCTCCCTTTCCAGCATTGCTGATAGCCTCAGGATTGTTCCAGGAGGCCTGGAACCACAAGGTACCTATTCCTGCTGCAGGCACAAATCACTTCAACCCAGAGGAGAAAAGAGGATTCTTAAACATGGCAAGATTTTTGCTTTGATTTCACGTAAGTAAAGGAAGAAAACAGAAATTGCATTTTTGTATCTTTCTGCTTTAGACACCTTGTACCTGCTTTTCTGAGACTGATGGCCCCGATATGCCAAATGCATGAAATAAATAGCTATCCCTTTCCCAAAAGATTCACCATCATTCCCAGTAAGATCCCAAAGAAGTACACCAAACCTACAACCAAACAAAATAAACCAAACAAGGGGATTCACCAAAGACATGACAGCAGTTGTGACCAGTGCAAAACAATCCAGGGTGGCTACATAAATAAGAAGTCAAATGAAAAGAAAATGGTCTCATGTCTGTAGAAGAGAGAACATGTTTTTGTCAGATCTTCAGATCCATGTGTCCAAACTGCAATGCATTTTCAATTGCATTAATTTTGCTTTATCCTACCACATATTTCAAACTATGGCTTGATCACAAACTTCCACTGCTCAAAAAGGAAGATAATAACTTGCTCTGGGCTTATACGTTTTAAAGAATCATTGCTGATTTCTTTGGCCAAATACATTTGTCCTTGAGATAAGTTTTATTTAATCTGCATTGATATTCACAAAGTAACCCACTTCTCCCTGGCTGAAGAGACTGAAATGTTTGCTGCAGAGACTTCAGTTAAGCCATTAATAAATGTTGCTGGGTTTAGGGGTTGTAGGGTCACCATTCCATATGGACTATAGGTATCCCACATTTCTACAGTGTTTAGGGCCTGAATTTAAATTCAGTACCAGTATATGTGTATATATTAGGGGAAAACTTGGCAGGTTGAAACATAGTTCAGCATATTTTTAATGTAGTTTTCTCACTCTGTTCTTCATCTCCCAGGAAACCTCTGAATTTGGTTTAAGGGGAGATCCAAGTAGGACCAGCATACCTAATCTGAGGAAACTCTGCTTTTCCACATCTACTTGGTGCACAGAGACTTCAGGCTCATGTAAAGGAGTTACTTGTTGGCTCCTACAGCAGCCCCAGCTATTACAGTCCTTGGTCTTCAGGAATCAGAACTCAGCACATTTTATAATGGATTAATTTCAGCACTAGTTCCATGTGTTGGCTTGCCAACATCATTATTGGACTCAATAGCATGAGCCTCTACAGCCATAAAAAGCAAGAACTGTCACCTCTAAAGCTGAACTAGAGGCATAAAGTTCTGCTACATAATACAAAGATGCATAATCAAGTTTTAATTAATCTTACAGAATCACAGCTCACAGCACACTACACATTGATCCCCATCCTTCATTAGCTAAAGCAATAGAAACCTCTAGTCTGGAACTCTTGGGACCCAAAAGTACAGGAAACTGAGTCCACACAGATCATCCCACTTGTGAAAAAAATGGAAAAAAAGCAGTGAGGTCCAGGCATGGCACTCCAGAAAGGGAACTCCATGAATTCAGCTTGTCCCTGCCGTCTGCCACCTTTTTTCTACTCTGTGACTCATTAAATTTAGGCTACTGCCCCTTCAAACAGGAAATCTGTATTAAGTGATGTGCAGAAACCATCCAAAGACACGGGAGGTTGCTCACCCTTTTTGTTTCCTAAGCCACAAACATACCCAAACCCACACACTTTTTGACACCAACTACCCCTTGAAGTAACATTTTTCACCTGCTGATTGTCCCAACTCCTCTCCAGGGAAGAGTTTGTCTCAGTGACTCTTGAAAACTCCAAATGAGGAGGAATAACCTGTAGTGTTGTGTGTGATACTTGTTCAAGCTGAGCCTCTGGAGTGTAAAGAGTGTGCTGGGTTTTACCATCAGAGATAATTAGCATTTTACCAGAGGTCCAGGCTCTCCAGGAACAAGGGTCTCAAGGGAGCAGAAACACATTTGGCTGACACATGCATTTACAGGAAGAAAGAAGAAAAGCGTGAATATGAGTTTAGGAGTTTTGCTCAAAAAAGAAGGTGAATGCAGGTAAGTCACCTGCTCTCACATGTAGTTCATGACTTTGGATGAAGCAAGCACAGGAAAGAAAAATCCAAAAATAAAATAGATTTTCAGCCACCTAGAAATATATGAGGACAGAAACAATTTCTCACTGTGATCAGATTCTAGAGCAAAAGCTAGAGCTCTCCTCAGAAGATCAGATTCTTTGTTGGTTGCTTAAAACAGACTCTGTGATGATAAAGAACAGGGATCTCTCTTTCAAGCAATTAAAAAGCCTACTGACCCCAAGCCACCCATACCAGACCCATTAATATTTCCCACACCCAAGCCTGGCCAGAATAAGTGGCTCCTACACAGTCTCATTGCATGGAGGCAGGTGAAAATTGCTCCAGAGATCTCCTGTACCTGGAATCAGGTCTCCTTTCCCTGCAGTCCTACTGCCCATCCACACTGGGGCCCAGGGAATGACCTTACACCTTTGCTGCATTCAGATGCTATAGATGGCCCCCAAAGGGCCTAAATTGAAGAGGAAATAACTAGACTGAGGCATTGAGACCCCACGTTAGGTAGCCCAAGAATAGCACTAGCCCATTCTTTCATACAAACACCTTCCAGCTTCTCCAGGGCAGCCAGGACAGAGCCAAGCTTTTCCCAGGCACTGAGATGGGAGAGAGTCCATAGCAGGACCTGCTCCATGCCTGTCTCCTCATTTTAGGGACTGATCATTGTAAGGGCAGATTATTATACTGCAAAATTTATTTTAGCCATAACTGGAAAAAGTAATCAAAGCAAATGCAACAGCTCAGAAGGAATCAGTGTAGGATTAGACATTTATATGAATAAGAATAGCTTCTGTGCTTTGACTTGCTGTGATAAAAATAATAAGAACCTCCGTTTTCATGCTCCAGGGCAGAAACCTGATCTCTGAACAAGGTGTTAGAAATAAATCTCCTCTCCCAACAGTAGTCCCCAACTGTCCAGGCCACAGCAGAGGGTTTGGTGATGTCTAGTAGCCATAGCTAGAGACAAAGATGGCTGGAAGCCCGTGGGCTTGTTTGGGACCTGCTGCAGCCAGGAGGGATTGAGGGGGTTGTGGTGTATCAGATGTAAATGAAACAAGCCCATCACTCCCTTTTCTCTTTGCATTTCCTTGCTGAATCTTAGTCCCTGGCAGATCAAGATCAGTGAGTTTGTGTACTGGTTTCCAGGGATCTCCTCACCTTCTTCAGTTTGTTTCTCTGCAGAGATGGATCACTGCCACCCCTTGCCTCCTCTGCCCCCCACAAGCTGAGCCTTTAAGCAATAAAAGCTTTAGTCCCAGATGATTAATAAACTGGCTTGAGACTGCTGATCTCCTTGGACCATTAAACCCTTCCCCAGCAACTAGTCATTAATCCCCCCAAAAGTCTTCCTAGATGAGGTTGTAGCCCAATCAATCCTTTTTAAGGGCTCAATTTGCAGCAGAAAGGAGCAGGGAAGGGGGGGGACAATCTGCATTTGTCAGGCAGTGCCATCTGTTCCCCCGGGTTACAGACTGCTAAGCCAGCCCCTGCATGCCAGAGCTTAGTGCTTCCATCCAGGTGAGGGCTGTCCCTGTGCAGACCACCCACCAAAGAGCAGGATAGCACTGCACCAGACAGCTGGGGTATTAAGAAAGACCAGGAGAACAAGCCAACATTTGTTTCCTTAATTGCAATGCCTTTGGCTGGGACCAGAAGGCACCTGCACGTGCAGTTACCATTGGAATACCTGCCAATATCTGCAGAGATGCTTTCAAACAAACAGGTCTAGGACATGAATTACCCAGAGCATTGCTACCTAGAGACCTGAGCAAGCTCCCTTGTCTTCTCAGCTTCTCTTTCTAATTCTAATGTCTTCTTTATTAAAACAGTCCACATCTTCATCTAGAGAACTGAATTTACCTTAATGTTGACTCTGGAAAGTGGAATATCAGCCAGCCAGTCCATAATCCCACTCCCTCCACCCCCCTTTCAGCCTCTTCCCCCATTGTCAGCACACTGGCCCTGATTATCTTTCCTTAGCTCTTCTAGGATGCTTTCATATCCTTAAATCTCATTACCTTGAGTCATGCTTAGAGGCTTGGAAGGAGGATGGTGGCAGCAGAAGTGTCGAACTGTACCTGCCACTGATGGTGTCAGCATGGAAATCGCATCTGCAAAACCACAGTCCAATGTTTCTGCATTTTAACCTAAAAGCTCACAGCTATTTTCTGCCCTCTCCCGTCTCTGCAAAGTTGCAGCTTTTGAACTCTGGATTTTATGTCCATGTGAGGCTTTCAAATGAATGAGTGGTGCATGTTTAAGATCAGGTTTTATAGATATAAGGTTGTATAAGCCTGTCAGCTGGAACAGAGCTACATTTGTAGGTGCACACAGAACAAACCGTGCCCCAGTCTGGTCTGTGCTCCTGCATATTGCACTGCTATTAATGGTCTGCTGGAGTGGTCAGAGAAAGGAAGGGAGTGAGTGATGGTACACCACTTATGCTATGGAGAAGTTTTGTTCTGCTGATGGTTTTGTGAAGGATGGCTGCTGTTGAAGCTCAGTGTTCAGGCAACACCAGAAAAAAAAATCTTTGAAGTTTACGTTGGTAGCTTGACTTAACCATGATGGTACTGCTCCCACAGCATGTCCAAAATGGGCAATGAGAAGGCATTAGCACAGCCTGGAAGAGGACATCTCCATCCTTGGCCAAAGAGCTGATCAGCACCACGTTCTTGATTAGATTTCCCACGTGTCTGTGAAAGTGTTGCTTTGTATCTCTAGGCCTCAGTTGCCAGTTATAACTTGGAAATGACCATGTTAGTTCTGTCCTTTCAGTGTGACACTGCTTATACCATGAAACATGGCAGAACATCTACACACCCTCATCAGAGGTCCTGGTAATGTTTCTTCACTACCAGCACATGAGTGTATCACCAGATTAATATGAACATGAGTTTTGAGAAAGCTTTCTGACTTTGGCAATGGCTTGGCTGGTGCTGAGCACACCAAGTATAGCCAGCAACAGCTGGACTCCACAGGGAGTGGGGAAAAAGGAAAACAACCACACACACATGCAAAAATCATCAGTCAGGCTTCTTTTAAATGATTAATGCAGTGCACAGTGAAAGGCTTTTCAGCTCTCAAATCTTCACACGATTATATAAACCTTAACTCATTCCAGCTACTGAGGACCCATGTTTGTTTGTGGGCATTAACAGATGCTATGGTGTTATAATTAGAGCAGAGAATGAGGAGTCCCATGGGGAAACAGAGGAAACCCCAAATTGCTCAAGTCATTTAAACATTCAGGGAGATAAAACACTGCAGAGAGGTTCTGGAGTGAGCAGTGCTTGAGGGAGGGAGGGGTTATAGCCACCATAAAAGTTGTTTCTGCTCTCTTGGGTCCATACAATTAATTATGGTTATTAATTCTTTAGCATGTTACAGTAATAATTAGTGCAATAATCATCTCAGCCACTGAAATCATGGAATCCCAGAATGATTTGAGTTGGAAGGGACCGTAAAGATGGTTTAGTCCAACCTCCCTACCACACACAGGAACACCTTCCACTATCCCACGTTGCTTCAAGCCCCATCCAGTCTGGCCTTGGACACTTCCAGGGATGGGGCAGCCACAGTTTCTCTGGGCAACCTGTGCCAGGGCCTCACCACCCTCACAGGGAAGAACTTCTTCCTAAGGTCTAATCTTAACCTGCCCTCTGCCAGTTTAAAGCCATTACCTCTTATCCCATCGCTAAGTGCCCTGTTGGAAGAGCCTCCCCTGTATTTTTGGAGCCCCTTTAGGCACTGGAAAGGGCACTGAGGTCTCCCTGGAGCCCTCCCTTCTCCAGCAACCCCAACTCCCTCAGCCTGTCTTCACAAGAGAGGTGTTCCAGCCCTCTGATCATCTTCATGGCCTTCTCTGGATCTATTCCAAGAGAAAATAGCCCCTTCCATCCTCTGAAGATCTTATAGGACGTCACAGGCTCCTGTGCAGTCTCTTGCCTCATTTCCTGTGCTTTTGGACTCCCTACTGCAGCCTTGGGAAAGCAAAGGTGGTCTCAGCAGGGAGAAATGACCACCCCACCCCCAGACACAAGAACAAGGGCCTAGGTTGGAGGCAATGGAAGCTGCTCTCGTATGGGAGAGTAGCAGGGAGCAAGTGGTTTGGATGCTGTGGTTTTCCAGGGAAGACTCACTGGGTGCCAGCAAGGAGTGGGAGGGGACCTGCTAAACCAAAGCCTCTTTGGGGGCCATGGGGATCTATGATGTGGTCCTGATAGCCCTGTTCCCCAGCCCTCTCTTGGGAGTCTGTCCAGGAAGAACTTGCACATGATCCCATTCATCCTGAGAGAACAGCTTTTCCCAAATCCATCACCCATTTTTGTACTGGTGACTCCCATCTCCTGTCCCAGGAGTGCTCACATTTGCAGCATGGAAGTGAGATTTCTCCCTCTCTTGTCCCTGTCCATGGGCATCATGGGCCAAGAGACACCTGAAGACTGAGGACACTGAACTGATGTGAGAGGTTTTGCTTCATCGTGGGGCCTCACAAGCAACTACCTACCTCAGTGAGGAGCCAACAGAGAGAGGTCACTTCCCATCCCATAGCCTCCCATCTACATCAAGTGAACCCATAGGACAGGAATGCCCTGACTTCCCTCCAGCCTCTCTCCTATCCATCACACCAAGTGGCAGCTCATGCATAAGCATTTAACTCAACCAAAAATTAACATATTTCACAATGCCCACATCCTGAAGAAACACCAGCAGACTCCTACCATCAAAGAAATTCTCTGAAACCCAAGAATCAGCTCATCTTCTCCACATCCAGCCTCTCCTCTTCCCCCCCCAGGCAAATCCTGACTGCTGCTCACAACCTCCAGGTCCTGGTTGTGACCCATCAGAACACACTGCCCAGCCTCCTGAGGTCTTGCATAATGGGGAAGTGTCAGAGATTAGAGAGGAGAGAGCAGAGACTGCAATATAAAAGCAAACTGAATAATTAAAGAGAGGAGCTGTTCCTCACAGAGAACAAAATGAAAGAGTTGTGTGATTTGAGCAGAAGTGACCTTTACACTTCATTACAAGGAGGTGGCGTCCTTATAGGGTTATTAATATTTCCAGCTGAATTAGCTTGGGTTAAAAATGGCTCAAAGGAATGTAGAGGGACAGGGAGAGTGCACAAAAATATATCATTCTGTCTTTTTCTCCTCCTCTTTGCTTTTTAACTTTCTTTCTTTTTTTTTTCTTTTGTGTGTAATTTGTTGACTTGAAAGCAAAAGGGCTGGCCATCAGGAACGAGGTTTCATTAGAAACAGTGAGAGCTGCAGGGTGACCTGGCTGAGAGATCCTTCCTCCACCCTGGCTGTGCTTCAGCAAGAAGCCTGCACGGTGCCTCTGTGGCTGCTTCCTCATGTTCTCATCTGGGGCACAGAGAGAGAGTCATCATTCACCAAGCTGCAAAGACATCATGGGACTGATGTTCAGATGGTATTGAACCAGTAGTGGAGCTCAGAGTTGCTGCTGTTGGGTCCACATGGAGTCATTAGGATCTCCTAGGGCATCACAGGTCACACACATGCTCCTGTGGTTAGTGTTTACCCCCCTCTCCCCTTCCTACAAAACATCTTCCCACTTTCATCAGTGGGGCAAGGGCCAACTCTGCTCAGCACACTTCAACCCACCCAACTGTGGGGGCATTTACACTCTGACACAAGGGACAGACCAACAAAGCCAAGACCTTCACTAGGTTATTTTAACAGAGGACAAAACATACAATTGCTACAGAGAATAAAGCTGTTTCAGTTCTGCAGCTGACAGAAGTTCATATCCACACACAGACACATTTTCCCCCAATGTACACACAGAAAAGGATCTTCACTTCAGCAGATTCAGACCCACACAGCCTTGTAAAAGCATGACTGTCAATAAAGTCCCAAAGCACTAGGTGAATTAAATTAGCAAAGTTGAACCTGGCAATCTAAACCTAAATCCAAGCTGCACTTTTGCTGCTCAGAGCTTCGAGGCATACACAGTTGTGCTTTCTGCCCAGATCACTCAGTCTCATATGAGTCCCATCACTGTGTGGATGCAAAAGCATTTGCTACCTTGATAACACATCAGACACACGGTTGCTTCTTCACAAGCCTGACTCAAACAATTTAAGTGCCTCTCTCTGCCCAGCAATAACAGACATCAGGAAAACCCACCATAGCAAACAGAAGAAATAAATATAAAAGCAGGTGCACACCAATAAGGAACAAGGGCGTTGTGATGGAGCCTGCAATCAGTGTCAGGGGCTGCATTGTTGCCACAGTGGTTCCTTCCACACCATCCTTCCCAGAGGCACAGCAGGTTGTCTTTCCCTGCTCCACTTGTGGGAGGGGCTCTTGCAAATTTAATGCAAGAACACAAATCGAGACTTTAGGCTTTCGAAGTGATCATGAAATGGACACAGTGGCGGCTGCTTCTCCTCCAGTGGCTGCTGAATCACATCCCCTCACTTATTTATAGGCCTCCCCAGGGTGCTCACAGTCGAGTTGATGACAAATGCCAATGAATATCCACTCTCACCCCCACAAGGTGTTGTTATCCCGGCTGTAAGGGAGATGCAAAGCAATGAAATAACACACCCTCAGCTGTGCCAGACGGATGTAATGGAGGCAGACAGAGGAACCAAGACACTTCACCAACCAGCCTGTGCCTCCTGCATCACCTGAGTGGTGCTCCCAGCAAATGCTCTCACCCTCTAAGATGTAGAGCATGCCCATTACTAAGCTCCAGAGTTTTTAATGCCATCTTCATTTAGGCAAAGGGCAATACTCTTGTGACCACAGTAAAGAGGACACTGGTGCACAGAGCAAGCTGAGGGCTTACCTGGGTTCTGAGCTGAGCAGGGAAACATTCCAGGGATGGAGACCAAGACGTTGCTCCTCTTGAGGGACAAGCAGGAGGAGATGTTGACACACAGAATGACCAAAGTTTTCCCCTTCTTGCTGGAGACTATTACAAATGGGTCAGACAGTGAACATTTCCAGTGGCAAGAGAGGAGAAAATTCAGACTTAATCTGGCCTTGGTGGTAGGAGAAGGCATGAAACAGAAGGGAGGAGAAGGGAAAGGCTGAACCTTTCTCATGCTGGGTCAGAGAAGTAGGAATACCTTCCAGGGACAGCAAAGGGGATCAGTACCACCTTGTTCTGTCCATAAGAGCATCCCTCCCAGGTGATCTCTACTTAGTCTGTGCTCCAGAAGGCCACAGTGCCAGGGAGCTTGCTCTGGGTACATCCACAAACTCTGCTGCTGTACAGCTGACAAAAGCAGGAGTCAGCCAGTGGGATCTCCATTATCAGCGATGATTCACAGGCCGTAGAGATTACAGCTTGCCTTGTAGATGTCACTGGGACCTGGCAGTCAAGGAAAAGCATCTTATTTATAAACTGGGACGAATTACAACTGCTGGTATAGCCCACACAGGAGCTGCTGCCTGCTTTCCAAAATAGAATGACTCTTTAAATGATACATGCAGCTGCAGGACTGCTCCACAGGGCTCTCTAGCTGGGAAAGGGCCACTTAGGCAGGTGTCAGAGCCCTGTCTCTCACTCCCAGCCAGGCCAGGGCTGGAACTCTCTTTCTTAGGCTTCCTCGTGTTAGTGACACTGTGCTGCTGTAGCTGGATTTTTATTCAAGTCATCACTCATACATTAAATCTGAAGTGGTTGTCTGGACTAGACATGTTTTCTGTGAAAACTTCCACATAGGCTGAAAAAGCAATGGGATTTACAGGGAACATCCAGGGACTTGTTCCAGTGCAATTCCAGATGGGCTCAGGAAGTCAGTAAGCTGCTCTGCCAGGAAAGCTTGGATCTCTGTGGAATTTCTGGGATGAAAATCTCTGAGGTCTGGTTTAAGGTTGAGCTCACAGTGAGGCCAACAATACTACTGGTAAAGTCTGCCACTGACTCTTCAGTTTCATTATGTTTGTAAGTATACAATTCCTGATTTAGGTGGAATTAGCTGATAAAATGTTATTGAATCATGAGCTGGAGTCAGACAGACAGAAAGGTCATCTACATTTTGTCTTCTTCGTTTCAACTTTCTTTAGCCAAATCCATGATGGATCTGAAAGGACTATAGGCAGCAGCAATCCCACACAACTGGCTGAGATCCACAGGGAAATGCAACTGTGGAGCAGTGGGGAGAAAAAGAGGGAAGTTAGGAAGAGGAGGTATGAGCAGAAGACTCCTTGCTAATCTCAACAAACAAGTCCCACTTTAACTCTGCTAACACAGAAAGCAGTAACAGCAGTAGCTCATCATCTCAAGACTGTGACATGAAATTTTATCTTTTTTTCATTGCTTTCACAGCAATTTTGCACTGTGTTTGATAGCTGATGTGCATATCCAAATTCATGCAGCCCTACCACCCCTCTGCCTCTGCCTACTCGCACTCACCCACGCTCTTCTGCGTGTGACTCAGGATGAAAAGGGATTTAGAAAGATGCAGGGAACGTTTACAAGCCACCCACCGTTTCACCCTCAGCCTGGATGGCCACATTAGCACCTCCAGTTGGCATTTTGAGGCGAATCCCTGGGACAGGCATTTCTCCTGTCCCCAGCACAGACAGGCACAGAGCAAAGGTACACAAGGTCTGCCTCAGTGTTTATTGTTGGCTACGTGTTGAAAGGCTGGATTTGCTTTAAAATAAGGCAAGTTTCTCGACTTCTTTCTTGATGTCTTGTCCATAAACAATATCAGCCCAAGGGTGGTCACTGCAGCAGACCCCAGAGACCTCCTGAATATGGTCTCATGATAAAGAAGTACCTCAGTCACACTGGGCAGTGTAGGAGGCTGGGAGACATTTTCAAAACAGCCACAGCCTGTCCCATTCATGAGCACCAGTAAAACCATGATTGTGTGAGAAAGTACATGGCTTTTTCTGGGCTGGGTGAGTGAGGTGTGAAGGCTTGAGTCTGTGAACTCTCCAGCAAAACTGCAGCATTGTGTCACTGGTGCAGGTTCCACCAGCACAAAACAAGCAACAAAAAACCTCCCAGCAGCAGCTGCCAGGGACTGAGCTAAAGAGATTTGGGTGACAAACTAAAGCCAGTCTCCCTCCTTAACACGGCTGCTGAGAAGCCATTTAGGGGAGTGTGTCACCACTAACATCATCCTGTTTCCATGGAGACCAGATTAACAGAACAGTCTAGAGAAGCTGCACCCCTAATCTCTCCCAGAGAAAAGAGCTTGCTGATACAAGAGACTTTAAAACATCTTTAATCCAAACTCAGGGTTTTCCTTTCCATGTTCTCTTTAATCCTTCCAGAGGTTACCAGCCCCTTTCAACCCAGAGCTCACTCAGCACAATAGCATCAAGCAGTGCAGTCACTCACAGCCTCTGCAGTCCCTTGCTAAAATAAAATTTGCCATCTCTCTCTGAAAAAGTTTGGCTGTCTTAAAAGTAACAATTGCCCCAGCCCATCATGTGCAAGGGGCCTGCAAAATGATGTCTGCATTGGTGCACTCAGCCTACTTTCTGAAGATGGATCCCTGAGAACAGAGATGAAGGTAATTGCTCTATCAACAAAAAGATCCAGCTCCTGCCTTCTGTATGGCATGAGATACTTTGCATTGACTTTTTTTCCCCCTGAGCTTTTGCCTTTCCTGTGTAGCATCTCAGATAAGAGCAGGTCTCATAGGATAGTTTGCCTATGGAATGGTACACTGCAGTTGCACAGTTTAACCTAAAGATTTATAGAATCACAGAACAGTTTGGGTTGGAAGTACCTTAAAGATCATCTAATCCAATCACCTCGCCACAACTTCTACTAGACCAGGTGGCTCCAAGCCCCATCCAACCTGGCCTTGAACACTTCCATGGATGGGGCTTCCACAGCTTCTCTGGACAACCTGTGCCAGGGCCTCACTACCCTCAAAGGGAAGAATTTACTCCTCATATCTAATCTAAATGTACCCTCCTTCAGTTTAAGGTCATTCCTCGTCAAAAGTCCATCTCCAGCTCTCTTTCCTAGGGGAACTTGCAGACTCCACGTGTAATTCTAGGTTGGGAGGTCAGAGCAGTTACCATAATCTCTATTTCTATCAGTCCTGCAAATTCAAGTACAGCAGAATGAGGTCATCTTCCCCTACATATATTTTTGGCTTGGTCTGTCCTTTTACTGATGGACAGGTCATATCTCCAAATGCTCCAAGAGTTCCTGCTCCTTTCTTGCCCTTCCAAGGCAGGCACCTGCATTTTCAAACTACCAGTCAGGGTCTTTGCCAAACAGCTTTTGTTGATTTTTTTGTCCAGTGGGATTCATGGTGATTAAGCCTCGTGTACTCCTCTAATACTCCAGGCAGGCTGGACACTGCACACAGCTCTCCTTGTGCTCTCCATCGAGGACCCACTGGACACCACAGATGTGGCTCGTACAGTGCTCCAGCTGTGCTGAGTCAGAGCCACTTGGAACAGCTCTTTCTGCTGAGCTGAACAAGACATCAAAGGCTCTGCCACCTTCCTGTTGCTTCTAGAAATTAAAAGAAATTTAACTACTTGGTTTTTCTTGCTTTTGCCCCAAAATCTTGTCAGGAGGTTCCGGACAAAGTTTGACAGTGCCTGAACGATGAAGAAGGAATCAGTGTGACTGGGAAAGTTCAGTTCAATCTCAATTTCATTCCTGCTGCTCTTGCCAGAGGAGTTGATGATGTTCTGAACATCTGGAGGCATAGCTATGGCTTTACACAGCCTTGTCCCAGAGGGCTGGAGCTTGTAAATCAGCTGGTAAACCACAAGGTTTACCTAAGTCAGCCCTCTGGCCCTTCCCTGGGATCCTGCATGTGCTGAGGTTTCTCTTGGCAGACAATACACATGCCAGCCCCAAGCTTCCCAAAAGCTCTAAGCACAACATGTACCTGGAAAGGGTCAGGCTGAGCCACATCTGTGTCCTACAGCTGTGGGCAGTGAAGGGTTAGGTTCCTCTCCAGGCTCTGAAAGCACATCTCTGAAGCACCAGACTATTTCTGTTCAGCATCTCTGATTTCAGATGAGAGCCGTGCTGTGGATAGAGCTGACATGTGGGATAAGAGCAAAATTACACATAGGATATTTTGGTGCAGGTTTTCCTACACCTACTTCCACTGTCCTCCTTTGACTGAAGGGTCCCTGCTGTTTAGTTCATGGCTGGAGGTCAGCAGAAGTAGAAGAAAAGGGTAAGTTAAAGCAGAGTGCTGCAAAGGCTGTTTATAGCACCTGCAGCTACAGGGGATTGATTTGGTTTTTTTAGTTGGTTGGTTGGTTGGTTGCCCAGATGATCAGCTCCTGGGCTCTGCCTTGTATCCACAGCCACTCTGGGTCAGATATACAATTTCAGCTCCTCAATCTCACCCTTCTAGCCGGTGTCTGAAAGCACAATGCCCCGAACAGAAGATAAAAATGAAAAATATTATTATTATTGGTTATATTATTAATATTATTAATGTTTGGTGCAAATAGGTTGTGCTGTCACCATCATGGCCATGTCTAGAGGCCCGGAGACCATAATCAAGGACTTACAGGAAGGATGATCTGCAGTCTCTGAGTGTCTGTTTTGCCAGCACTGCCTTGGATCTGCCCCTCAATGTGTCACCCTGGGGCTGTTGGGGGAGTGTGGGTGAGAGCAGGGGTAGGGAAGGAGCCAACCTGACCACACCACACAGGCAGAGGAGATGGCAACTGCCTGCCTACTGTCACTGAAAATCATCAGGAAGAAATTAAACCCTCCAACACTACCTTTTACATGTTAGTGAGCCAGGCATTACTTTATTCTGGCCAGAGATATGTAGTGAATCATTCCAGCTACATGTCCCTTTCAAGATATTTCACGTATTTATACATTTAGCACACAAAGAAATTAACATTCATTGGCTCTAAGTCACACAATTCTCTTCATTTAATTAGTATTCTATCCTTTATTGGCTAATTTGGTCTGCATTCTTCAGTTCCCTTATCATTCTTCCTTAGACAGAAAGTCTCCAGCTTTCAGGCTGTTAATCTCCTCTGTATCTTCTCACTACTCCAACATGTCTTTGAAGGAACATAACTGTAAGATCCCAGAAGTCCAATCTTCAGCTCCCTCAAGCTTTGTTTATTGAAGCATATCAGAGCTAGTCCAGAGAAACACAAAGCTTTGGTGGTTTAAAGGTCAAACCAACAAGACTCCTCGAAAAGAAACCCAGCATCCGTTACCATTAATTACAAAACTTGGGAAAGTTCTATCATTTCCAACACCACCTGCAGCTTCCAGGCACCTCAGCTGTCCCGGCAGAGCAGGAGCAGCACAGGCAGGATGGCAGAGGGGATCGAGGTGCTCACAGTGGCACAGCACCTCAGAAGTTTCCTCCCACACACGGGCTGGATGCCGGGGGACAGAGAGGGACCAGCTTTGCTGACTCGGCCTCGGCTGTCGGGCCTGATGTGTCTTCAGCAGGATCTGTCACGCTCCACCACTGCCGCTTGTTTTTGCTGGCGGGCAAGAGCTCAGCCACGGACAGGCAACCAGGGGGAGGGAAGCGGGAAGAAGAGGGGGCAGATGAGATAAATAGGTAGAGTGAGGATAATAAAGGAGGACAGCTGCCCTAGAAAACTCAAAAGATAATCAGCAAGAAAAAAAACCTGGAACTAATTCCGAAGTGTGCGGTTCCTGCTGAGCCCACGGGAGAGAGGCACGTCGTGCCACCCACTCCCACTGTGACTCCTTGCTGCAGAGCATTCCAGTGGCCAGTGCCCAGCCAGGGCTGGCAGCTGCCAGAGCCCTTCCAGTCAGCATGGTTTATAGCCAAGGAAAAGCAGATGGCTGCACGGCTTTCCCCACAAGCAGGAGACCTGCTCTGCAGGACAGGAGAAGCTTTCAATCTGCAGTGCACCATGTCTGCAGCACACCATGTCTGCAGCACAGACTCATCAACCTAAAAAGCAGGGAGCCTCTGCATCCCTGTGGATGTTGTGGGATGCAAACAGGGCTGAAGCAGACTAGCAGGGACTTGTCTTTGCTTCCATATTCCAGTCCTTTCCTTACATTGTCATTATTTGAGACCCTCACCCCCTCCAGAGGTGCTGGGCAAGAGTCTCCATTGTGCCTTAGTGCAGTACTAAACCCTGTAGAGGTCTGTGGAGGCCAGACATGAGGGCTTGTCACGCCCTCAGTCGTGCCAGCATGTCTACATCCAGCACTGAAGCACAACACCAGCAGTCACCAAAGCAACTGAGTCTAAAGGACTTTTATCATTCAGGTCCTCTGATGCACCACAGCATAAGATGCAGGAACATCATAAGGCTTTTCAGTAGCAAAAACACCATGAAGTGCACCCTACTGACCTAAGCAGGATCTCACAGGAGATTCATGGCAAAGAGATGAGAAACAAACCTGTGCCTCTCAACTCAGCATTTTTCCTGTGCAAATGAAGCCAGCACATAAACACACAGCACTGGTGCTTTCACAGATGGCACCAGCAAGCAAACTTTTCCAAAGTCAGACAAAGATAGAGGTAAAGTTAAAGCAGAACAAAACACGGGACCGGGGAGCAGCTTATGCTTTCCGGGTTGACATAAAAAGCAGGGAGGGACTAAAAAAAGAAAACAGAGCACAGCTTTTATTCCTTTCCAACCACCCTGTCCGCAAGCCTCTCTCCCAGCACGGGAAACGCAGATCACACTTAATCCTTCCCACAGCTATTCACACTCCTCCCAGTGCCTGGAGCCTGACTTGGAGAAGTGAAAACAGCCGCTACAAAGTCAAAGCTAAGTGGCAGCTTCCCATTTACCGAGCCCTAATTGCCAGCTGAGCAGACGGTTAATCTCCCAGAACGTGCTGTGATAAGGGTGTTGCTGAGTCCCCGTAATTGCTTAAGAGCTGCCATCGAGGATGTCGGGAATTGCCCAATTATTCTCCCTAGTTTCTCCACACCCCACATTCCCCCCACCCCCCTCCAAGTTTTGTGAATTAGCAAAGAGCTTTTTTTCCTCCTCGAAAACAGCTGGCACAGGATTTCTCAGCAGTTCAGAAAGCATGAAGAGATTATATCTGGGCTGGCTAATCCTGTGTGGGCAGGGAGAAGAAAAAGGGGGGAGCAGTAGTGGGGATCCCACTGTCGGACCTGCAGTGGGGAGGAGGAGGAGGGCGAGGAGGAGAAGGATGCTGTGTAAATCCCCTCACTCTGAAAGGGAAGGGAAGACTGCAATTACAGGTGATGCCTTGAACAGAATTCATCCCAGCAAGCCAGCGCTGGCCCTGAGTACAAATCACATCCAATTTCCAGCTCCTCAATGGCTCTATTGAGTAATAAATCAGCTCCACATCCAAGCAGGCTGAAACACTCACACAGTTACCTTATTCAGTGCTGACAAGCTAAAGCCTCCTTGCCAAGGCCAGCAGGTTGGGGAGAGTCAAACATCCAAATCTCCAAATCAGAGCTCAGCAGTGAAAAACAAAACAAACAAAAATGCCAAAAACCACAAGACAGAAAACAAGTCCCTGAACTGCAGATCACCTGCACATCTCCATTTGTTCAGCTATTTTTCTCCAGATGATACAGTGGGCCAAGTAGTCATCTGGTATCATGAGCTCAGAGAGGCAAACGAGCCAGACCTCTCTAATTCAATGATGATCTACACACACACAGGTAGCAGGGCTCAGCTCCCAGCTCTTGGTTGTCTTTTGCAGCTGTTTAAAGCCTGGTTTCCTTCCCTAGACTCTTCATGACCATCCTTAGATGCCATTTTTAAGCCCCAGGATAGGAGCTCTTCTTTGAACTGACCATACAGGCAGAAGTCTTCAAAGACACCAGAAGGACTGAGAGACTCAAAATCAATAAATTTTAATGCGATCAGGTTTGTTCTTCTGTAAAGATTTCCTAGAAGTTCGGATATATTATAGATTCATCACCTCCTGCAGCACACCCAGTCTGCCTGGGCCACCTCTGGGTAGGGATGGGACACCCAGGTGGATTTGGGCTCTTTTTTGGGCTCTGCACTGCCAGTACATATCCTAACCCATCTGCAAGCCAGAGTAACCACAGCAACCACAGCATCTCTACCTCCATCACATCTGTAAGTGGCTCTCCATCTCACAGCCCATTTGTCCTATACTTTCCATTCCAGACCTTGGAGGCACCAGGTAGAGTGAGTATAATGCCAGATCCTGCAGTGGAAGCCCCTTAGTGTCCCCTCTCACATGGATGGCACTGGGGAACTAACACTGACCCCAGAACAAAAATCCACCCCATCCTGCTCATGGCAAGCTGGCAAGTGAGATGAACCACCAGAAGTTGCAGGATCTCAGCAAGGGGGAAAAACATGGAGCAGAATGGGTGAAAAGATGACTTAAAATCCCATGGTGCACCTTCAACTCATTGAATATCAGCCACAGTGTTGCAGGAGAAGTCAGAGATCCCTCAGGCAGATCGGACCTAGACGTTAATTTACTGAGTAGGCAATAGGCTGGTAAATAAGATAATGTCAGATCTGCTGATCCTTTTATGCCCACATATTCACTCATAGCTTTTATACATTGATATAAGCACTGTAATTTGAGATATAAACAAAGGTATAACAATGAACACAAAGCTACAATGATTAACAAGACTACCATTATGTGTAACATCAAATTCAATGCTCCAGTTGCTGTTGGTGACCATCCGAGCAGATTTTCTCACCAGTGATGTTTTCCATCTTTTTTCACTCTGTCTGCAACATGGTGAGTTGTGAAAGAAGTTGAATAGTTACAGTTGCATCCCATAATTTTTTTTAAATTACAAATACAGATATTTGAGGGATTGTGTATATACAATAGTGGTGTCTATAAACAGAGAATCACAAAGGGTTGTCATGCAAACACATCCATTCCCAACACACACAGTCTCAGAGGTCTCGCTGGGATGTATTTCAAAATTACAAACATTTTGTTCAGTGTCAAGACAAATGTCTTGGGTCTCAACAGTATTACATTCACAAATAAATCCTTGTTGTTTCCACACAGCACATGTGTCAGCAGTGACAGTTTGCTATTTGTTCCCATTTTGCTGGGCCCATACTCCGTGTTCTAAAGGATAGAGTACAGTTCCATGGTGATTTGATCCCAGCTAAATGATTGGGTAAACAGAATCATTTAGGTTGGAAAAGACCTCTAAGATCATTGTTTCCAACCATTAAGCATTGCATATGGTTAAAACAAAAGCTGTAGCTTTATTGCTGATGGGGTCATAAGTGAAGTTTACTAGATACCACCAAGATTGGAAATATTTTTTAAATTAAATCACATTTTCCCAAATTGCTTTTTGTGTCTCAGGGGGTAAAGTGTCCTCATCTCCTTCCCTTATAACTATTGCTCTAGTGGATTGCACCCATAACTGAGCTTGGATATAGCTAAGAACTATGGAAACATTATTCTGGGTAATGCCAACTGCATCTACAATTAAGTGGAGGCCCTTTTCATTAATTCTTTGCCTTTTAGACAATATATCAGCTAAGAGGCATAGACTAGTTCCTAATGCCAACAAAGAAGATTGTAATGGGTGTTCTTGTTTATACAAATCCCTTGTTGCCAAGCGTAATTTATTTGCCCAAATTTCAGTGTCTGTGCTGTTTAATACTCCTAATCCTGTCCCCAGGATGCCAGTCACATCTCTCCTCACTCATTTTGGAGAGGTGAGGAGTCACCCATGCAACCTTGTGAACAGCCCTGTATAGATGCATTTAGGAAGGGTAAGCAGGTCGGTTTAAGTGCAGCGATATTAACCTGCAGTGATAATTCCACTTGCTTGAGGCACCATGATGGATTAAGTAGCCCTTGTTGCTGGCCTGTATATTTAATAACATAGGGCTCAATTTCAGAAATCTGTGGGGATAAGGTTTCAACAGTCTTAAGTCAGACACAGTGTGGGGGTTAAGGCAGCTTTTGTGCTGATATAAATGATCCTAGTTTCAGTTCAATTATATCTCCAGGATAAATAGATAAATTATATCTCTAAATGCATACTGTTTCTTTTTCCATATGTTCTTCTAATATAACACTCATTGCACAGCTATCAGCCTAGTTAGACATATACCACTTTTTAAAGGAACTACACTGAAAACTAAGTAAGTAAATTTTCCCTTCATTGTTTGGGGGTTGTGTTTCACATATTATGCTTACATTTCCCTCTGCCAAATTCATGTTAATGGGTGGATTCCTAAATTTGTGCGATTATAGCTTGCTTTGTTAGTGATTGTCATTGTAATGCACTCAGGCTAAATGTGATTACAATCATTACCATATTGATTTGTACAAATAAAAGACCTGCAGGTCTCCATGCCATGCATCAGGCTTGTTGATGTATGAACTAGATCTAGTTCATGTTGGAGATGAACATTTCTGCAAGAAGAATAAGTATTCATCCAGAGGTTTTTGACTTCATTTACAGGGAAGGTGCTTGGGTATAACTAAATGAGTCCCACAGTTCTGGTGGTATTCCTTTGGTTACCCCCTTGGGGCCCAATGGACACTTCAGTTTTAGTATTAGGGGCCACCTAAAACTACAGTTCATCCAACTCCCTCTCTTCACTACTTTCATCCCTAAATTCCTGGTCAATGTTCCCCCCATATATCTCATCCCAGTCTTCTGGGGATGCAATTAACTAATGTATCTTTATGGGGTCTGGGGGATTGGGGACTCAAGTTGTCATAAGTTTTAGTTTGTCCTCTGTTTTTTTCACTTTTTCTTCCACCCTCCTGCCCCCACTTGTTTCTGCAATTGATGAATTCACAGAGATAACAGCATTTCTTGTTGCTTTCTTTGTTCCACCTTAACTCATAACATTCTCATTTCCTTTTCTTTGTATTCCTTACAATGACACGTTGCTTCTAAACACATTTACAACATCTTACATATTATTCCCTTTTCTTTACCATATTTCAGTTTCCCTCTCATGAGGTTTAACTGTTCCTCTATCTTACTCCAATTGCACCAATTTTTGAACACTCAATCCTCAGAAAGTCTTGGAGAAGATCTAATTCCATGCCTTCATAAATGGTCAGTAATTGAATCCTCCATCCTACTGACTGTGTCAGTTTTGTCACAGGAGAGGAGTCGGAGATCACTCAGGTGGATCTAAGCTAGTAGTTAGTTTATTGAGTTTTATTCATTAGATTTAGGTATGTAAAATATTTAATAAGTACAAATGAATTGGCTGTCAGTATCCTGCTATTTACTCAAAGTTAGTAGTTAGTATGCTGCTAAGTTTACTATACATGTTTTAAATGTTACATACATGCAAAAAATGTCAGTTACCAACCCACGGTGTCAGGTAAGGGATCTCTCAGCCTCCAGGGGTGACCTCAAGGGGTGTCCCTGCTCAAGGGGAGATCCCCACTGCACAGCCAGCTGCTGTGGAGGGAGAGCTCAAGAGGCCTGGAGAGCTGCAGGTATTTATAGTATAAGATGGTTGATTTGGAGTCAGGTTTTCTGCTGTGTTACTGCAGTTTCAGCTGCTTATCAACCCAGACTCCAGCCAAACCGGGTTGTCTGGGGGGTTGGTGCTTAGTTCTCACAGGTAGCCACACAAAGTAGGATTAATGTTGGTCAGGGTGACTTGCTGAGCACCTGCCTGGCCCAAAGTTCAGTTAACTCAAACAGGAGTGAATCTGTCATACCACAGTCCTGAAGGCATTATCACAGCAAATTGAGGAAGATTCATTCAGCATTCCTGATCTCTACCAGCATCCAAACATGCCCTATGGACACTGCCAGACCTTCCAGACAGTGATCAGGGCAGGTCCACCCTGCCAGGGCTGGGCTCTGCTCTTACCCATCAGACATCCCCTTCCTGGGGCTCTGGGGGGATGGAGATGTGAGTGTCCAGGGCTCATGGGCACATCTCCATCCTGCCTTCCATCTGTATGCAGCAGAGACAGCATCAAATGATGGACCATGAACACACCACCAAGTGACAGCCTTCCCACGGGAGGATTTTGTGCTTACCTGGCAAGGCCTCTGTTTGCACTGGGAAAGCAACAGTCTTGGGTCTTCCCATAAGCTCTCTGGGGAGAAAACAGATACCAGGGGAAGAAGAGTGCAAAGATGTGCACCCACCCCAAGTGTGGCCCCGAAAGGGCTGTTTCTACCCACAGCACACCCATAATTTCTAGTCTCTTCACCCTCTCTCTGGCAGCCTTTCTCTCCCCCACTCCATGCCCCCAGCAACTACAGCACTCAGGGGCTGCTCACTTCCACAGCACAGGCTGATGCAAGATCTAAAACCACCTCTGCTGACCCAGCAACTTCACCACCTGAAAAGCCTGAGGGATGAGTTCCTTGTTACAAACAGACAAAGTTTACTTGAGGAAGGAAAGGGCAGAATAAAAAAGTGATGACACACTGTCTTGTACAACCCATTAGCCCAAAAGCTGGATTGTTTGATCCTTCTGAGCTCTGCCTTGAAATAAAGGTTAACCCTGCCCTGTTTTCCTGCCTCCTCCGCAGCTGGGGAAAGTTGGGATGAACCATCTTGGGGCACACACTTGTCTTCCTTCCTCTCCAAAGTCACGCACCCTGGGGAGCAGGGTCTGCTCCTTTCTGCATCCACAGCACTCACACTCATCCCCATGCTGATACAGGAGCTAAGCACCCTTGCAGGTGAAGGTCCCAGCCCATGGGTTACCCTGTGGCCAGTGCAACAGCCCCAAGAAGTTCTCCACCTGACAGCTGCCTTCAGCTCCCAAGGAGGCAGGTCCTACACCCCGGGGTCACTCAGGTGTTCTGCCTAGGATGCAGAGATCACAGCACTTCCATTTCATCACAAACATGCAGTTGAGCCCAGCAGGAGCCAAGACCTCCCTAAGGCCCTCCCTGAGCCCTATCTTGCTGTCCTGCTGCTGCCCTCCAGCCCAGGGGCAGCTGCATTTCTGCACCATTGCTCCTGGGTGAGGAGAACTGCACTGTACCATCCACGATGCTCAGAAGAGCCAACCCTACTCTCCCGCTGCCGCCTCTTGCCACGTAGTTGCCTAGTGCTTTTCCTTATGGATACGACACTTGGCTGACCCTGGGGAGCTCCACTAAGCCTTTCCACAGCTGCTCCTTGTGCAGAAGCCTGTGTATGGGGCAGCGTTAAGGCAGGAGACCATATGCTCCAGCACAGGGGACAATGAGCCACTCGCTGGGATGAACACGGCTGTGATGAGCCATTGTCATGACTAATGGCAGGAGGACTCTGAGGGAGTTGGGGGTGGGAAGCAGATTTTCACAGCAGATAAGCCCTAATGAACAGAGAAATAACTTCCCATGATGCGGGAGATTTACAGAGTTCCAACAGACACATCTGGTCCTGCAAGGAAGGAAACACTTCATTGCCAGCAAGGCCAGAGAGCGACACCTGGGCAGCTTAGCCAAGTGTGCTGAGAAAGTACATCTTTCTAATGGGCTTGGGAGTGGGGGAATGAGCAAACACTTCTGGGGAAGAGGAGAAATCAGAGCACAGGGGGAAGAGGCAGAGCAGAACATGCCCACACGGGAGTGGGCTGGGGGCTGCAGATCTGTCCCGGTGCTAAAATGCATCTCCCACAGCACCCAGAACCCCTTGCAGAGGGGAAAGTGAGGCACAGAGCCAAGGACACCCCTGTCCTACAGACCAGGACACCCCCACACTAGGAAGAAAAAAACTTTAAAACTCAATATTGGCCTTTGGACCTCATGAGCTGGTTCCCAAAAGGAAACTCTGTTGTCTAATATTGGCTTGAGCACATCCTACAGCCTTCCCCGCTGCATGGGAGGAAGCTTTGCCATAGGAACTGCTGCTGAGCCACCTTATATTAGAAGTTACTACAGCTCTGCCTGGAAGCCTGCCCTGTGCTTTCTATTTTTAGCTGCAGGCAGACCTATTCGTATCAGTCAGTGCTGAAACTCAGGTTCTTACGCACAGATTTGGTGCAGTAATTCAGGGGCATGTAGGTGCTCAGGTTTGAATACAGCTCACCAGCACAAACAATAAACCTATGAGCTCAGTGTTCACAAGGCTGGGGGGGGGGGATACGTCGTGAGGGGGGGGGGAACAGGAGTGTGCTTTGCTAAAGGCATTCCCATCCCACACATTTATTCCACAGGATCACACCACTGCTGATGTGCAGAGTGAGGCATAGGCTGGAATGTGATTTACCAGCTCAGGGCCATAATCTGCAAGGGAAGCAGGGGAAATGGGATGAGAGAGAGGAGGAAGGGTCCAGGAGTGTAAACAGCTTCATAAGGCTCCAAACTGATGGTTGTTTTTCTGCTTGTTTTTTTATCTTTAAATGCTTTTAGAAGAGAAGCACTTCATTAGTGCTTAACACAGGACAAGTGAAAAATGTCTGCCTTTACAGATAGTCATGGTGAACATAAGGAGAGTAAATCTCAGATGTCTGCAATAACTCAGGGTTATTTGAGTAAACCAATGCAGCAGCAAGATACATATGTTGGGTGATGGAGTTCCCAATCAGCCAGACCGTGTTCTAATGACGCTTTATCACATTTCCTCCTTTCCCAAGTGTGATAGCACTTGCCAAATCTACTCAGGTACTTGACAGTTTGAAAAATAAAAAAGCCCTCAGCAGTGAGACTACACACCTCCTCCCCAAGTGCACTGACACTGCCCAGCATCCTGCAAGTGAGAGGCTGCAGAGCCACCAGCCAAGGGAAATTGTGCCACCCATGTCCTCCCAGGGAGAGGGAAAGCACTCCCTGCAAACTGTCCCTCTTCCTCCACCCATAACCTGCCTCTTCTGCCCCTTGTGCCCTGTGTGGGAGAGATGTCACCCTCTGAGCCCACAGCTACATCACTGTGGGGAGGGATTCAATCACTGCAGGCTCTCTGCTGTGCCCCAGAAGGAGCACCAGGTTGAACAGGATGGGACCCCAGACATTCCAGTGCAGACGCCTTACATCAAGAAGCCCTCAGATGTGAAGCTGTGGATATTCATAACACCCTTAAATCACAGTTAATGTCCTGGAGCTCTCAATGGGTCCAAGAAGCCTCTGCAGAGCCAAGAGCCCTTAGCCTGGATGCTCAGGAGAAAATGAGAGAAGCCCCATGAAGGTGAAAGGGGTGACACTGATGCTGGACCCTGACATTTACAGTGGTGATTTCTCTGTAGCTGCTCTGCAGCAGGCTACTAAATGTTGGTTATCTCTTTCTCTTCCCCATTGTCTCTCCAAGTGGCAAACCAGAACACGTGAGTACTCCCATGAGCCTCCTATCACTCTGTACTTGGGGGAATTTAATTGAGAAATCTTTTGTCTGATTTGATTCAAATTTTGTAGATAATACTATGTAGAGCTCCACTAGCTATTTTGAAGCCAATGCAGGCTGTCATTCATCATCATTACACTTTATGACAGCTAAACAAAACCTTGACATAGGAAACCTGAGTACATACTCACCCCAGAGAAAGCTCATTCTCCTACAGTGGGGTTGGAGGAGGAGAGCCACAGCCAAAAACTGTCAGTCCAGCTGACAGGCATTTGTATGGTCAATATCTGTGGATTCAATCCCACCAGTTTTCACAGGAAGGAAACATTGCATGGAGCAGTTAACTGGAATTCATCCTTCCTGGCTTCAATGCCAATTCTCTCCTGTCTGTAGCAAGCAAGAAGCCTGAGGCTCTTCTGCTGCAGGGTGCTGTACTCAAAGAGGTGGCAGGAGGGTTTTCCACACTTGCACACACTGCTGGTCCCCAACCACTGCCCTCTGTCACTCAGGATGGGCCTTGCTGCTGCCAGCCCCAGCTCTTGTGACACAAGGTGTCAGATGGACAAATGCTCCTTCTCCCATCCACACATCTTCCAGAAGAAGCAGCGACAAATCAATGGACAAAAAGAGCCCAAAACAAAACAACAAAGAGTGTGAGTGTATTAAGTCCTTTTCCATCTCCAGTTTATGCTTCAGCTGCTACCTTGAGACAGGCGTAGAAACCAATGTGCCATTTGCTTCACACAGCTCCTGGGATCTCCGTGGCACAGTTTATGCTTGGGTAACTCAGCTTCTGGAGGCCATTAGGCAGGGTAATTTCACCAGTTCCTAAGCAAATGCCTGGAGGGGTCCTTGCAAAGCCAGTTCAGCACAGCTGAAATATGGAGGAAATGTTCGCTTGAATCCTAAAGAGAAACATAATGACTGCTTTGTAGTAAAGCACATTCAAATCAGCCCCTTTTTGGCTGATCAAGGCACAATCTCATCAGTACTCTCCAAGAATAAATACTTCTGATACAGTAAGTGAGCTTAACATCTTTGTGGAAGAGTTTTCATCAACTGACAACACCCATTTTGGGAAAAGCTAGCTCACAGCATCACTCAGGTGCAGACTTTAAAAGCAAGTGCTTTTTTTTCTATTTTTTTCTCTCCTTTTTTTTTTCTTTTCTGAAAAGGCACTTTCCAATTGATGGGCCACTGAGATGCCAGGTGGCCAAACACATCAGCAAAGGTTTGATCTGTGAAAGGCTGTGACTTGTTTATCCATACATGTTGGTGAAAACAGGGCTCTGCAGAAGTTCTCTCATGAGCAGCTTCTACATCTGTGTGTGAATGCTGGGTCGTGACCAGGGTGGTTGGGATTGATTTTGGTTGCAGGGGTCAGGAAGCTGGAACAAGCCCTTGAAAAGGCTGTAAGTAATGAGGCCCTGGGTCCTCCAAACCCACCAATACAGCAAAAACATAGAGCAACCATTTTGGGAACAAGCATCCAGGGATAAGCATCACTGTTATCACCAGTTCAGCAGCACCACGAGGAGGAACTAACTGAGAAATCCAAGAAAACACTCTGGGTTCACTGACAGCTTGCAAAGCAGAGGAGAAACAGTCCCTGGTGGGGTATCTGTACTGCTGTCCCCAGAAGGGTGAAGTGCTCCCCACAAACAGAAGAAGTGGGAAGGATGCTTCCCAACCCATGCTGGGTGGCAAGCAGCTTTGGAAGTGGCAGTAGCTGGTAATTTGTTTTCTCCTACTGTTTCAAGGTAGATATTTGTGAGTCCTCCTCAGCAATGCTTCACTCAGGGAATGGGTGTGCTCCTCACCTTGCCTTAGAAATGGGAAAACACAAGCAGAGAGAGAAGCAGCAATGGGTGAAAACAGCCAAGTTTACCCCATGGCTGATGAAGCAGAGCCTACACCTGCACTCTGTCTCCTTCAGCTCCATCCCTGTTCCTCTGCCCAGCCAGGCACCTGCAGAGGCTGCTTTCCTCTTGTCCCATCTCTCCTTTCAAACCCTGGCTTTGCCACCTGTGCCAAACAGGACAGCAGGCAGGTGGCTTGTTAGAAACTGTCCCTGCAACACCCCAATTTGTGAATATGCAATGTGTGTTACACTTTGATAGATGTCTGGGGACCTGATAGAATTAATTAAAAGAGAGGGGGACAGGACAAGTATGTGAAAGATGTTTGTGAAGAGCAGAGGGCCAGTGTTTTTCAGTGTATATTAGTCAAAGAGTAGAAAGAGCTGTAGCACGAAAACAGGGGTCTATCAGTCCTCCCATTGCTGTCTCACCCACGCACAGACTGGTACTTGGCCAGCTGTAAGCACTTGTCTGAGCTCATCTGTGTGTGTTCCCGTGTGCTACCCTACAGATGTTCAGCTAACAAGGGACTATATATTAGCAAACGTGTGCCCTGAACCATGCTCATGCTCATGCTCATGCAGAAGCACATGCCAGTAGGGAGCAAGAAATAAACCCCAAGAAATCCAGTATCCTCTGGCTGTGCAGCTCCTAGAACACAGGGGGTCTTGGCCAGCGCCCTCGGCACAGCAAAGAGGACAGGAACCAAATGTCCCTGCAGAGGAACCTGTTCAGATGAAGGCATCAGGTTTCTTGCCAGCTGATGCCTTTGAACAAAGGGCGCCATCAAAGAAAACTTACTGTGCAAGTGTGGGTGAAACTCAAAAACTCTGGTCCTCTCTACAAAGAGGATACTTTTGGTGTCTGCCCCAGGCAGGCTCAAACATCTGCCCCCAGGCAGTAAGTGAGGAAGAAGGACTTGGGCCCTAGCTTTGATCTCCTCCCCTGGGTACCCGTGGCTGCTCTGTCCTTGGGGCAGAAGGGCTGCTGTTACCGGGTGGGGAGCTCAGCTCCCAGCACCAAGGATAGCACAGTGTGTGATTTTCCTTTGGTAACTCCCACCTAGCTTCCCCCAACGTTTAGGGAAATAGGCTGCTTGATCTGCGTGGGATTTTTTCATCTTTAGCACCGACAATCCTCTGATACTGCCTGTGCTTTTCTTTGGCTCTAACCAGAGCCCTGAAGTTGTTTCTCATATCAAACGCTCCCAGTCAATCTGATTTTTAGAAAACATAGAGTGTCTGGGGAGAAACCTGCAAAATATAGAACACATTCCCCATTTGCATCTGAATATTGAAAAACCCATCACTCCTCTATGGTACATCATATCAGCACTACACTTGCCATGAAATATTCATGGCCATTTATTATGATGTTGTTTATTATCCTCATAAAAGTTTCCAGCAATCAGTGTCTCTATTTGCTCAGCCTCCAGCCTGGATGGGTGCTTTTGTATCTTCTTCAGTGTTGGCAGTGTTTGAATTAATCCAGGTCCCCCCACCTCTGTAAGAATGACACCACTGCCCTCCAGGGCTCAGTCCATCCTTGGCTACTTCCCTGCTTGTGGCACCAACAGAGCACTAACTGGGAATGGGAGGGTGACCATGACATACTCTGCCTGCATTAGGTTGCTGGAATGGAATGAAATTCAGCCCAAGATTGACTTCCTGAGTCCAGTGTGACAGCACACAGGACAGAGGAATTAAATGGTGTGGCCAGTCCTACATGGGTTGGGAGGACAACGGGACACGATGCTGGTCTCACCATCCATGTGACTTTAGAAAAGATAAGGGAAGCACTCAAAAAGGATGGCTCCTGAAGGTTTCATGGCAACTGCCAGATTAATTTTAATGTAAGCTGCTAAATGCTTTTCAAATGGGTAGTTCTCCATTTCCTCCTCAGCCCCCCTGAGGGTCTGGTGTGGGAAGAACAGATCTGAATCACCTCTGAAACCACCGAACTGCCCTCCTGGCAAAGAAGCAGAGGCAAGGGCTGGGCCCAAAGGGAGGGTGTGAGAAAGGCAGAGGTGGTTTCTGGAACAGATGCAGTTTCTGGTTGAGAACAATCTTTTATAGCAGGACACTTTGTAAGAGTGCCCATTCTGAAAACCATTTATTCTTCCTGCAAGAGCTTGTGAGACCTGCCCTTTATGTGTGGAGGGGAGTGAAAAAAGGATCTCTGAGGAGAGCAAGAGCAAGAGCTCTCCTTTCACAGAGATTGCAAAGCTGAATCTCAGTGGAGTGACCTTGATACAACCTCTTGTTTCAAACACACAGCAAACATTTCTGCATTGAACAAACTACTGCAAGAGGATTCAGACTCCTCATTTGCCAATGCACTGGCACTGCTTTTCCCCAGAGCACAGTGTCTTCCAAAAGCAAACTGCATCGGCCTCAGAAAAATAAATAAATCTACTTTTCACATCATTTCATCTTCTGATAACAGTAATGAACTCAGTCTGAGGCATTACTGGGAATTAATGACTGCCTGCCACCTGACTCACCAGCTCTTCCCAGGCTATCATAAATTCCCAGGAAGTGTTGTGAAACACACATCAACCAGTAAGCTGAAAATAAAGCCATTGTCCAAAGCCCTGGGACAAATATATGACGGGTCTGTCACATCTGGAAGCCTGGGAATTGAGATGAGTTCCCAGATAAATGTGCTGCTCTGCCCTGATGGCTCACGGGGGGAAGCAGAGGGAGCTGCTTCCTGGGGCTCCCTGCAGGATCCCAGTGGAGGTCCTGTGTCACTTTTCCAAAGTAATCCTGGTGGAAACCAGCACGCATCACCCTTGGGGAGCTGTTCCTCTTGATAATTAAACTCATATTGCATGCCATACCTTTAACCTTTTTCCTGGCTATCTCTTCAGTTTCACAATGCTCTTGTCTGAGAGATTGAAGAGCCTCTCAGAAGCTGCTCCTGGATATAGGAACTTCCAGACCATTATCACATCACCTCTAACCTGCTCTTAATAAACTAAAAGAAGATGCTTCATTACTGAAACAAAGCTCTGCCGTTCATACACGCTCAGCAGTTAGAAACCAGGGTACATAACATATGTGAGACCTCTTAGACTTTCTGCCTTTCACATCACACAACTTTTGGCAGGGAGAAGGGCTAATAAAATTGACAGATCTATATATTTATTTAAATACCTGGATTTCCTGCTCTCCCAGTTGCAAAAGCAGATTTGTATGTAACTAGCTCCAGTAATTAGGGTTAATAGTTAAAGAGCATTTGGAGACCATGCAATTTATGAAATTCTCCACCAGAAGGGACAGATTAGGTTTGCTGCTCTTTTTGAAAAATACAAACTTCTGTCATCAGCTCTTCATTGAACATGTCTATCTGGGCCACTCATCTCAAGGAATTTAACGAAATTAACAGATTTAGTTAACATGTATTAAGTACAGGTCATGCCCAGAGTTTTATGAATCAGAGCATTCCACTTGGGAGAACAGATAGAGGAATGGCAGATAGCAGAATATGTTTTAATTTGGAGAAAATATAGCTACTTCGTCAAACCAAAGGGCTGAGCAGTTCCACTTCAACTGCTGCACCCATTTACTGTTGGTCTCACTTTTGCTGGAGTCATACATCCAAACTACTTAGTCTCCAAGGACAATTGCTGTGCAATACAGGCCAGTGCAGGAGAGAGATTTGTCTCATGACAGATTATCCCCAGGGAGAACCAGTGCAACGCTCCAGGTGCTCTGAGAAGACAAGGCCTGGAAAATAATCCTTCACTATAAACGTGGTCTTTTTCACCTCCACAGGCACCAGCCCTGTCCTTGGGCCCCTGAGGGCAGAACTGGGCACACAGGGGGTCCCAGACCAGCATTCATCTCCCTTTGGGAGCCATGTCACAGATGTTGCAGAGATATCCCTGGTTAGCCCAGCAGCCGTAGCTGTGTCCCTCCAGGTCTTTAATTAAGGCAGCTTGGGCTTTCCAAGCAGTGGAGCGTGAAAGCAGCACCTCATAAAAACGTCCCAGTCCCAATAACACTTCTAAATCAGCTTCTTGGGATGCAGCTCTAACAAGCCCCATGGAGAAGCTGTGGCAGCAAGGGGAAGGTTTTATTGGCTCTTAATTATGAGCTTTGGCACAACACTCTGCATCTGATTCTCTGGAAAACAGCAAGGAGAAGCATTCCAGCACTATGTCACCTCCACCAGCAGCTCCCCACAGCTCCCACCCCTTCCCACACATGGGTGCAGGCACTGCAACAACTGCATCTTTCTAATTCCCCAAAGACCCAAAACCCAACAGTTTTGGCTCTTTCGCTTTAGAAGACCTCTGCTATTTTTCTGGGGGTGACCCGTGTATGACTGATTGAAGATTCCTGACATGCCAGCTGCTCCCAGGTTCCTTGTTGTTTCCCTTTGAGAAAGGTCCCACAGGTCAGCAGACCAGACCAAAAGCTGCTGAAGTGAACGAGTCCCTAGATGGGGAACCTCATAGTTTTCCACTCTTTAACCTGACTGAATCCCTGCCTGCAGGATCAAAGGTGGTGCCTGGAAGGCTTGAAATGTTCAGAAAGACACGGTTAATTGTGAGAGCAATTAGCCTCTGCAAGTATTCACCAAGTATATGATGGATTCTCTGTGCCTGGAAGTGTTTAAATCTCATTGGAGATCCTTTGGAAAGATAAGCTTATGTTTGGCTGGAGTGGATAGGCTTAATACAGGAATAGCCCATTTTATGCAAGAAGAGATGAACAGAATGGTCTTTTGAGCTGGAAAATGTCTAAAATCTATGAAGCTATTAATAGAGAGTGAGACATTTCTACTGGGTTTGACAGCTAGATGACAAATCTGTGTTAAATTCCACAGACTCCAAAGAAACTACTAAGCCTCATTTTCTGATATCCTCCAAGGGGTTTCCCAGTGGGGGACTTTTAGTTTTCCATTTTTTAACTTTCAAATAATTTTCCAAATCGGAAAACTTCTCAACCTCCCCTCCTCTCACCTCCCTCTGCTCCTCCTCTGTCTCAGAGAGTATGTGCCAAGCTGTGTGTGGGTGAACCCCTGGGAGAGGTGGCAGCAGAGCCATCCCACGTGTGTGATGAACACAGAGCAGTGGGCAGAAGTAGGAGAGACCAAACTTTGCACTTTCCCACCTCAGAGCCTGGGGATAAACCCCTTTGCAGACCCTGTAGAAGCCCCCTGGCACAAGGGGGCTGGGAGTCAGTTGGCTGCACACATTCTACTGCTCTCAGAATAGCTTGGTTTGTCTGTATTTCCCCTTTAACTCTGCTCTGAAGCCTGATCCTCCCAAATTCATCAGGGCACAGCAGTTGGTTGTCTTCAGCAGAAAGCAGCAATTGAAAATGGAAGAAATGAATGAAAAGGTGGCCAGGCCCAATAATAATAATAATAATAATAATAATAATAATAATAATAATAATAAATATATATATACACACGCAAATATTTACTCTAATAAAAATAGAACCAGTCAGACTCTGAATTTTGGTAGGACTTCTGACAGGCATGACAAGAGTACCCTGTACTGGGAAAATCTGCTCTCTTATGAGACTGCCAGTCCTTCACAGAGCAAAGAGGTTAATGAAATAGAAGCAGAAAAGATTGTAATGTTTCCTGCACTTTCTTGTAATTTAAATGTGTGCTAAGTACTACATTCTTCCAGAAATCCCAAGTGGAAGAAGTAAAATAACAACCACTTGAAGGATTTAACCCAGAAGTCCCCAATTGTATTCATATTTATAATATGAAGTTTGTATAAACTTGTGGAAAGCCTGGGGGAAAAAAATACCTAAGCTGCAGGAACTGCTGAAACTACTGGAAGAGGAGCAATTTCCAGAAATATCTGAGAATTGTTTCTCTTGGACATGCATTTTAAAGATGACACTCTCACTTCTCATTAAGGGGCTTGTGATCATCCTCTGTGTACAATTCAATGTGCAGCCCAGCAGGGATGATGGCAAAGGGGGCCTGGTGACAGGGAATTGAATTTCAAAAGCATGCTGCCAAGGAAGATTAAGCCCAGAATTTGAGGATCGGCAAGATCTGGAATGATGTCCAAATGGAGCAGCAGGGTTCAGGTTTCTCAGATGGATCTCATCACTCCACTCCCTGGGAGAGCTCTCAGCACCTGCCACTCTCAGTTCCCATCCATGCTCATGATACTCCCATCCATCCTCACAAAGCTCCCAACCACTGCTCCCACCACTGCTCCAGTGCCTTCGGAGGTGTGTTTTGCTCATCCCACTTGCAGGCTGTAGCTGAGCACGTGTAGGTTGTGTCAGATCCCCAAGACACACATAAAAAGCAAACACCACAGCTCTCTACCTGTGTGATGCAGAGCAGCTCCATCAGACAGGTCCAAGCCTGTCCCCACCTCCACCACAATCCTTGGAGCATCTTTGCAACCCATCAGCGAGGACAGTGTTATCCCAAGGCACTGCACTGCTCTGGTGGTCTTTGCCCATCCCTGGCCAGCCTTGCTTCTCATAAGCACTGCTCTGGCACAACCCCAACCCAGCCAGGACAGCAGGCAGCCCTGCAGGGAGCAGCCCCTCAGAGCATGCTGGTGCCCAGTGCCAGTGGGAGTCACACGCTGTTCCACCACTCTGCATCAAAGGTTCTGGCTTTAATTGGCCTCTTTGATGCACAGCCTGAGCCTGTACACACTCAGCGTAGCCAAACTAGTTATGATCAAAGCCCACCTTGCCCCAGTGTGGGGAATGACACTCTGGCATTCCTCTGTTCACATGATCAAATGCTTCAGAGACACCCATCACCAGGATGCTCAGGGAGGGAGAGGTGTTGGGGTACCAGGGGCTGGAGTCACAGTCCCACCTGTGCAGAATCATATCAGCCCAGCTCAGGATGGGAAGGATCATGATGGATATTGAGCAAGGGACAAGGATCTGCTCAGGAAGGGAGTTGTGAGGGCAGGAAGGCAGCCCAGCAATGAGCCTGCTGTAGCAAACATGATGGAAAGGGGCTGTGCAGCTTGCAAACGGGGTAGCTTTGGGCATTGCTACAGCAGTGGAAATGGGCTCATTGGAAATGTAGGAGTGAGCAGGCAGTCCACAGGGGACATCAGGGCACATCAGTTGAAACACAGCTTCACTGGCCATTAAAATCACCCCCTAACATTTCCACATGTGTCTTGAGGCAACTTGTAGAGCAGCCCAAGGTTGGGCTAAGAGTTAGGAGGGGACCTTTTGCCATAAGAAGACTCTCCAACATTGCAGATCACCCCAAGGTTTCCTTGGCTCTCTCCTGGTGCCTCCTCTGTGCAGATACTTACCACCCAGAGGGTCAACCTGTCACTCCCCATCTCCTCTCCCTCCCCAGTCCTCTGCAAATGGCAAACGATGGAGCTGCCAGGCAGAAGCTTGTCCTGCCTACTAGCAAAGCCAGCAGTGCTCTGGAAACTTTGCCTTCCTTCCTCAGGAGATGGGTTTTGTCAGGGCACTGATTCCAAGCAGCACAGCCAGAGTTGCTGTGGAATCTGCCATGGAATCTGTTCCTGCCCCAAGGAAGAACAAAGAGGAAAGATGAATGTCAAGACACAGCACTACAGGAGTGAGGAAGCCCCATGCACACGCAGCTTCTGGAGAGACTATCATGCTCAAACTGCAGCCAAGATTGTGGTTTGCCCCTTGTCGACACACTGTTTCCCCCATTTCCACTTGCTGTCCTGGCCCTGTCAGCCTTGTGAGATGCCCAGGGCCCAGACATGTCTTTCCCAGGTCCTAAGAGACACAAACACATTGGCTCTTCCCTGAAGTGCTAAGATAGTCAAACCCTGGCTGAGCTTCTGGCTTTGCCCACAAAGAAACTGGCAGATATTCACAGAACTGCTCTCAGACAGGAAAGCTTTTTTGTTTGTTTTTTCTACTCTTTTTCACTTGTATCTTCTCCTCTTGCTTTTTAGCTGTTATTGAGCACAACCAAGACTGCAGGAGGGGCCAGGCTGCAGTTGGTACACACAAACACAGCCTCGCTCATGCACAGGGGCCAAGCATCTGGTAGGAATCCTCCCAAATCAGTAACACGTGCTTGGTGACTACTGGCACTGCACAAGTGGAAACCATGCAGAAAAACCCTACCATCACATCTGACTTCTCATCCCTCTTCACACAGCTTGAGCCCTGAAGCCCCAGCAACAGGCAGCTTTGCCCACCACTCCCAGCCACACCAAGGGTGAGGTTTGATTGAGCAGAGGGGAAGGCAGACACTGTACTACCTCCCTCTGTCCTGGCAGGAGCCCTGTTTCAAATACAGCAAGAGTTTGGGGATCCTTCAGGTCACACTGGAGATGGTACTTACTCCCAGCTCAACCAGTCCCTGCTGCCTCAGTGATGGAGCACTGCAAGGTTTGTGGGGTACTTTCCCCTCCATCACTCAAGGATTCACAGATCTTCCTGTTCAACTTGTCATAGGGACTTAGAAGGTGTATTGCCTTCACCCAAGCTGAATTATAAAGGCACCAACACCAAGAGAAAAATAACATGTTCCTCTAGAGCTCCTTAATGATGTTCCTGGTCTTACAGGGAAGATTTCCTTTCTCCAGAGAAGCTTATAGAAAACATTTGTGAAGGCTGTGTCCCTCCATCTATTGCTGTTCCACGGCTGTCTGTCTGCTCTCCCTCTTGTCCATTAGCTGTGAACAGCTTGGAAGGGAAAACACACCAGAAAGGTCATGTGTGCTCACGGCTTGTGGCTGGGAGAAACCTGTAAATCAGGGCTTTGCTCAGCAGATCCTCATGGTCCTTCTTCTTCTCTTGAAAGAGCAGGAAAGGGTTGGCAGAGCTTTAAAGCCAGTGGACAGTAAACCCACATGGCACTCACTCCATTGTCTGAAGATTCATGGCTTTGTTCTCTGAAGGTCAGCCTCGTCTGTTCTAGTCAATTAAGAATAATCTATGGCTTCTCCCACTGCTCGCTCCCTGGCCGTATGCTCCTTGTCAGCAGGAGGCCATTGGTCAAATAACAGTCACAACTGGTCAGTGTCCCAGAGATATGCTGCAGGAAAAGCAGAAGGAGGCAGAGAGCTCTTCATCTCATGATGGGCTCCCGGGGATCCTGCTCCTCTGAAAGGCTGAGGACTGGCAGAGGGGCACGGCCGCTGCCACCTCACTTCTGTCACAGCACAGATCTCATAGAGGTCCCTCTTGCACCCACATCCCTTTGCTCTCTCCATCACTCTCATATGACCTATCTCCTTCAACCTTTAGTGTTGCATTGTTGGCTTACAGCCAGAAATACTCACTGCCTCACCTTCCCTGCCCTGCCTGGAGCCCTGGTGCCTCTGGGTTACGTCCATGGCCCTGCCCCTGGAGCCTTCCTCAGAGGAAGGACTACTCCTTCCTGCCCTAGACTCCCTCTGCATCTGCTTCTTTGAGTATTTCTCTGTTTGCAGGCAGAGATGGAAGCAGACCACATGCAATTCCCTCCTTTAAATGCTGGAGGAGCTCAGGGCAGGTTTTGGGGATGGCAGGAGGCAAAGAAGGGCTGTTATGGAAACACAAGGGCAGAGAGAGGTCCCAGCCAGTCTGTGAGAGCTCCAGATGCCTGACAGACCCCAGTGCCACACTGATTATACTAAAACCTGGATTCAGGAACTAACTTTGAAGTTTGAGCTTTTTTCTCATGGTTGCTCACTTGGTGACATCTCTAAGTATGGACAAGCAACTGGTTTCTGTAGTCTGGAGAAGGAGTCAGTGGGCCTTGGGATCCCACATCATTTATGCCACCGCCACCAGTATCATAAACAGGACTACAGCCCTGACCTGCTGACCCACAGGTGGGACCAAAGTCTAAGAGTGCCCTTCCAGTGGCTTTGGGTCCTGGGATTGCAAAATATCACAAAACAGGATATCCTGAAAATGAATTTATTTAGAAGAGTTTTCTTAAAAAAGCAGCCTCAGGTTGATGTGGGCAGTTTTCCCCCAGGGGCTGGAAGCAGCCCAGCACAAGGGCAGTGGTAATGAGTTCTGTGCTGGATTCACTGGCAGCAGGTGGAAGGATGAAGGGATGGGAAACACGATATCCTCAGCCAGGCCCCAGAAGCTTGTGCAATTGGTCTGTCCTCTTGGACCCAGCAAGGATCAGGAATTGGGGCATGCTCTCCCTCTAAATTGTCTCTATGGGATGAGAAGATGGATGAGTTTCAAGCCTCCCTGGCTCTGTCTTGCCTTGTCTGCTTTGTTTTTGAGCAGCCCTCAAGACTGTGTTTTGGAGAGAGAGTTTCATCAGGCAAAAGAAAGGTACAAAGATGAGTTAGTGAGAACAATTATTCAGTGACAGCTGCTGCCACTCACATCCTAAAAAAGCTAGGGTACAGTCTTGCAGAAACAAGGCTTTCTCTGATGATTTTGTTTGTAAGACTAACTTAGGAAACTGTGCTTAAGACCTGCAGTGATCTCACCTGAAATCTTGTCAATGAATAGGCAAGTGTAGGGGAAAAACATACCTTCTTTAAAGTTCTTTTGCTGGGAGCAGAGAAGTCTTCAGGCTGGATTGGGGCAGACCAGAGATGTGCAGTCCTTGCTCTGCTGTCCTTGGGATACTCACCATCACTCTGGGGATGTGCAGCCAAAAGTGATGGCCCACCAGAACTCAGCAAGGCAGTCTATCTGCAGAAGCATTTTCTACCCTGACTGCTGCAGTCCACAAATCAAATCCTCTATCTCAAGCCCAAACAACCCAAGCCAGGGCTGGGGAAGGACTGGACTGTGAGCTCTTGTGGGGAACACAGTTTTTCACTGCAGGTAGACTCCTCCCTACAACTACAGTCAGCTCTGCTAATGGTTATGACTATGTCCATGCCTGAGAACTGCTCATCACTGGCCTCTCCACACAGGGATGAGATCCCCAAGCTTGGCACATGATACCTGCCATTTAATGTCCCCATCAAATCACACAGAAACCAAATGGACTGGAAAACTGGCCCAGGATCAGTACTTTCCTTCCAAACTGGCACCCACAGAGTGCAGGACTCCTCTCCATTTTCAGCCTGGCATCCCAACCAACCCCCTGCTCAGCTGGCAGTGGCCAGGGAGAGCAGCAGTGCCAGATGGTGCTGCCTCTACCTGTGCTGCAGGGGGTGGGATGGGGCCTCCCTGCTGCCTGATGGTCTGGTACAGCTGACTGGGAGGGGACACCACACCCAGGGACTCAGGCACAAAGCTCAGCCTGATTTGGCAGTGGTGTGACAGCCCTGCCACTAGCACAGATGGTGAGCAAGCTCATCTCCATCTCCTGTGGCTGTTTGGCCACTACATGGAGCTGTTCAGGCCAACCCAAATTTGGCTGGCAGGCGTCCGTCCCCCAAACGCAAATATTTTGGCAGGAGTGGCTGTGAGCCAAGAGGATGAGACTCTGAGTTCCCCACTGAGGCCAGGGAGAGGGGTCTGCCCCACAACAGCTCCTGGGATTTCCTCAACTGGATGCACCAAATCTGATGCCCAACAGCTCTTCCCTTCACTGGCTCATCCACACATTTCAGGCATCAGTGGCCCCATAATTTCTGCCAGAGCTGGTCTTGCTCCCAGGGCAGTATCCCAAAGTATTGGTCATAGCTCTCTGCATTCCCCCTACTGATCTCTCTTGGAAACCATTCTCCTTGATCTGTGGCTGTTTCATCTCACCTCCTCCCCCAGAGACCCCTGAGCTCTGGGGCCCTGCTATGGTCTCTAGTTATCAGCCAGTGGCAATAGACTCCCGGCTGCCATCACAAAGCTGTGGATATTTACTGGCTTTTTCTATTGTGCTGTCTTTCAATTTGACTCCTTCAGTGCCTCCTTCACCCCCTCTTTTAAATCTGGCAGGTCCTTGGATGGAGGAGAACAGGGTCAGCTATGAGCCCATGGACAGGCAGCCCTGCACATCCCCCTCCCATCACCAGAGCTAACCATTAAAACTGGCTGCAAACTGGTGACCTGGGTGCTCTGCTGGGGACTAGTTCCACAAGTATACTGGGGGTGAGGGATCCCACCACCACCCTGCATGCTCTCCAGAGTGTCCCAAGAGGGAAGCCCCTCAATGCACCCTCCCATCCTGCTCACAAGGCCAAGCAGTGACTGAGATGCATCAGCCCCCATGATCAGAGCTGCTTTGCCAAAGCTGGCTATTGGAAGGGCTGCAGGGGTTTTACTGGCGCCTTTAAATCCCAAGGTCTAGAAATTGAAATCAGAGTCTTCCCTGGACAAATCTGTAATATTCTTTGCACACAGCCAGTGGCAGTAAAACTCCCATCACTACTCCATACTACTCCCTTTCCTAGAGAAAAGAAGGGACTGGGGTTACCATGCTCTCAAGGGGTTGTGGTTTTCTCTATATACCCAAAAGAAACTTTTATCAGCCTGTGTTTAAGGCCAGAGGTCTGCAAAAAGCAATGCTCTTAAAAGTACAATAAGAAAACTTGAAGAATTTTTATTTGCTATCTCTGCTCACAGGCAATTAGAGGAGCAGGACATAAGGTCTGGTTTTATGTGAAGGCCTTTCCTTCCTTCTTTCTCCTTCTTTCCTTCTTTTCTTTCTTGGTTTATTTTAATTACATAGTTCTCATAGTACCACAGAAATGTGTCTTGCATGAGAACTAAAGACAGAAAGAGCACTCACTCCATAAAAAGTCTAATCAATACCACTGGGCAGCCAGAGCCAAAAACATGTCAAAAGTGAGCTGGGAATTAAAAGAATGTAACAGATGTCATTCAAAACCTCAAGGCGTGATGAAGGGCTAAATCATGCCCTGCCTGGCTAAACAGCCCCAGCTTAATGGGAGATGTGAAACCAGGGAATTCTTTGGCATTGGACATTGGACACAAGGCTAGAGGAGCAATGGAAAACCGTATGAGCAACAACAGGGGAAATTTCCCAGCCAGCCCGAGAGAGTTGGACCCTGTTGCAGGAGAAATGGGTGGGAGGGACAATATTCCAAGTGCACAATAATTAATGGCACATGGAAGTGAGGGGCAGCAGGGATGTGGAGGGACCACAGAACAAGGGGAGCAGGGGGAGGTTACCCAGTGCTGGAGCTGGAGAGTGGCCACTGTGTGGGTGACGGCAGGAGCCCGCCCAAAAAAGGATAACAGAAGGATTTATGAGCACAGCAATAATGAAAGCCAGTTATCCATGACCATCTTAAATCTTGTCAGAGAGAGGATGAGAGGAACCATCTCCAGTGGACAGGTTGGAAGATTTAATGCCGCCGTTCCACGGTGTAATCACAAAATGAGCCCCCCCACACTGGCTGCTGCTCCGTGGGAAGGAAACAACCTCCTGCCTGAGCTTCCACCACTGCCAGAGAAGGCCAGCTCTGAGCCAGCTGCAGAGGGAGGGAGGTTAAACAACGCAGAAGGCATAGGAGTCACTGCAAAGAGGCTCAGCATCTCTCCCAAAGCCCAAGGAGGGTCAGGGTGCTGCCAGTTTGCTGCAGTTCAAATGCAGGATGCAGCAAAAGGCTCGGATACCAAGGGTGTCACTCTGATCCTGTCCAGTGGTGCAGCGAATCCACACATCCTTTGTTCCCACAGGTTTGATTAATGACACTGCATTGCAAGACCAGCTGCTGCAGTGCTCCTTGTCCCAGCCACAGAAAAGAGGACACAGTCCCACTGCAGCTTCCCAAGGCTGGAGAGGGCCAGATCTGGAGAAGGTCCTTTCCTCACCAGTACAAGGTGTACAAAACCTCTGCCCACTCTCCAAGCCAATCATCTGTCTCTGCATCACATGGATCCTGCTGAGCAGAGCCCACACTGGGGTGCACACACACACTGCTCTGCCTCCACCCTGCATGTGTCCTCCCCTCCATCCCAGCCCTCGTGGACCAGCAGAAATGCCCAGTGGGTAGAACTTTCATGGCAAGGACTTGAGGAGTGTGAACTCGGCCAAACCAGAGCAAACCCAGGACCTTCTCCCCAAGCCACAGGCCAGCACCAACAGCAAGGAAGGAAGCCCTGGGCTCCAGCCAGGGACACTGGGGTACGAGGGGACAGGGGAAGAACAGCCACAGCCACTGCAGCCTCCATCTCTGTGGATGGATGCCACGGGAGCTGCCTACCTCCCCCTCTGCAACCAAGCAGCTGCAACATGCTCTGCCCAAGAGAGAAAGAAATCAGGTAAGCAAAGTCTTCAAGTCCATATGGAGGGGCTGGGACGCTGCCCAAGCTTCAGCTCAAAAAAAGTGCACATTTTGCGGTATAAATATTTTGGTTTGCCTCCTCCTCTCCAGCCCACAAGCTCCGGCACAGAACCACAACAGCAGCCCTCCTCACAGCCGTCTGGCAATCGGCTGATCCCCACAGTAACCGATGTGTGCTGCAACAAAAGCCCACACACACTGACCTGCCTGCTGGGGCAGAACCCCCCAGCCCTGCACTGCCATGAAGGAGGGAGGTTTCTGGCAGAGTGGAGGGGGGTTTCAGCTCCTGGAAGGTGCTGCTTCCCAGAGGACCTCAGCAATTACCACATTTAGGACCAAGGAGATGCCAGGCTCCCTTGCAACACCACCCGGCTCTCATGGAGCTGTTTGGTACCTTTTATTCCTATTATTTCCCATGATAGAAAAAAAGCTGAGTCTGATTCTTTTCCTGTTAACAGCCTCAAATTATACAATGAATCGTAAAATGGTTTGGGTTGGAAAGGACCTTAAAGACCATCTTGTTCCAACCCTGCTGCCATGGACGATGACACCTTTCACTAGACCAGGTTGCTCAAAACCCCATCCAACCAGGCCTTGACCACTTCCAGGGATGGGGCATCCACAGCTTCTCTGGGCAGCCTGTTCCAGGGCCTCACTAGCTTCACAGTAAACTGTTTTTCCCTAATATCTAATCTCTAAAAACTGGTGCTTTCTCTGAAATTCAACCAATGGCTGCAATGCAAGGGGGAATCTGTCCATCCTGCCACAGCACTCCCAACATGAGCCCTTTCATCAGCTGAAGAGCATCTCCCTGGGATGCATCCATGCTGCTCTGGGTCCTGTCCTTACCCCACACAACCCATCTGCCAGCACACCACGAGCCACAAGCCATCCCACATCCCAGTCTCTTCCTCTTTTGCTCCCCCCAGTGCTTTGGGAGAAGTTCTCAGTCACCAGAGCTGTTCTCTGCCATGGCAGCTGCAAGATCTGCACCATGATGTGTGAGGGGGATGTGTCTTCTTTAACTACCAGAGCATCTGTGGCCTTGTCTTACCATCCACTGAATACCGAGCTGCCACCTCCCACAGGTGCACAAGGAGGGCTGTGATTACACCCAGGTGCCAGGCCCCAAACTTTCTCCAAAGACTTGGGCAGATGTGGTAGGAATTTGGTGGTGTGAAAACGTATTCATTTGATTAAAATGGATAGGAAATAAGTCAGTGCCTTTCTTCACCGTGTTCTCTTGTAACAAGAATAAGAGAGGGAAAGAGAATTTGTCTAATAAAGGTATTAAATGCAATTTTCACCAGTGTATACTTTATGGCTTTTAATCCTTGAGAGATGAGATGGAGTCCTGCCTCTTCCAGCTCTGCTTTGGTTGTAAAAGCATCCCAGTCCTTCACTTTGCTCCATCAGTATAGCAGTTGCCCAGGGAAAGACCGGGAGAAGCTCTTGGAGCTGCTGGTTTGCCTTCAGACATCCAGAGCAGGACAATTAACCTGCAACACTCACTCAGACAGTGCCTCCCTGTGTGCTCCAAAGCTACACACCCAGTGCAAAACCTGAGCTTGGGATCTACACTTACCTGGGCAAACATTTGTTTTGTGCTCTAACAGGCAAGGTGAGTGTGCTATTCCCCTGTGTAAACAGCCACTCTCCAGACATAAGCACTTCTGAGCTGTGCTGCCCTTCTCTCTTGAACCAGCTGCTTTCTTGGTGAAATCTGCTGCATTCTCATGTGTCAACAGAGTCGGTGCTTGAGGCTGTCCTAGACTCCTCTGAAATGTCTCGCCTTGTATGGGAGCAGTCCAAGGGTGTTTATTTATACGTTTATAGGTGCACTCTGCTCCTTGTGCCATCTCAGCAGAGGGGGCTGCAAAGCAGGAAGAAAGGATGATCAACAGCATAAACACAAAAGAATAAGGGGTAAAATACATCGTGGGTTTATCCTCCCAGGCTAATGTGGCAGCTGCTTTGAAAGAGAAAAGCAAAGGGAATAAAGTAGTCTCACCCCTCTGGTCTTAGTGCCTCTCTGTGGGAGAAGACAACGGTCAAAGCAGGAATATGTGGGGAGTGGAAGAACCCAAAAACAGCCGGAAATGAGTCCTAGAATGGGAAGAATGAGGCTGGGGGGAAAGTATCAGCAGAGCTCCCTGTAGTGCAGGTTTGTGACCCGTACCAATTTTTTCATTTGTGACCTCATGCTGATGGCACTGGATGCTGGTCCAAGGCCAGCAGGCAGCAAGAGCAGATGGAGGGTGCACAGTCCATCACTCAGCAGAGGACAGCTTGGAGCCCACTGGGAGGGGGAATGAGGAGTGCAGCATGCAGCGCTCAGGCTCAGGGGCATGGGGTTAGGAACAGCTGTTTCCACTGCCCATCAAGGGCTCACCCATTGGGAAAGGCCAAGGAAGAAAATTATCTGTGAGTCCAGGAAAGCCTTGATGAACTATGACTGTGATGGGACCCCAGAAGAGAGAAATGCAAGTCGAGGAGAGATGTTACGATCTCATTCCCAGCACTCTATAAGGCACCTGTTAAACCCTCAAGAAAGCCCTTCTGCATCAACAGATGGTGGCATCACACAAGTTCCCAGCTGATGTTGTTTTCCCTGGAAAATACTTTTGTCATGACCTTTCCCCCCCTAGTTTTAGGTTCCTGTCAGGATATGTTTGGTGATGTGTGGGTGAGTTATCCAGCCTACTCTGGATGCTCATTTGGATTACTCAGCTATTCTGAGCTGCCTGCAATGGTCAGGCACAGCAGACAGCATCTCTTCTGTTTATGTTTCTGTTGAGATATAAATTCATAGAGTATTGAAATGAGCCCTCCTAAGGGACCTAGATGGGAAGGAGAAAGCTCCTGTATCTCCTATAATACCTAACTCATCCCATGCTACAAGATGGGGTCACTGTCTCCTCTCTAGGTAGGGAAGCCAAGGCAGGAAAAGTGAAATTCTTTGCCCAGGATCACTCATCAGAAGGTTGTCCACATTCAAAGAGGTTAAAAAGGAGCAGAGAAGGGCACCTGAGTGAGTTAGTGAATGGAGGACACATGGTATAAAAGTGGTGTAGAAGAACAGAGCTTGCTCAGCCTTGATAAAGCAAACTGGCAGTGATGTGATTTTTTTTCTCTGTAAATACATCTGGAGGCCAAACACCAGGGAGGGGGGGAAAGCTATTTAAGCTGAAGGACAATAGTGGCACAAGAAAACATCCATATTAATGTCTGAGGAAGTAAAAGAGCAAGTTACGAGGAGAAGGAAGAAAGGAATGAATGGCCTGAAGGGAAGAGAGAGGAGATCAGGTGGGACAAACCCCAGAGCTGCCAGGCAGGGACAGAGTGGGAGCTGCCTCTCCCAGAGGAGGATCTATGTAGGATCAATGCCCTTGCAGAGCTCAGGGTCCACACACTTCCCACCTGACAAGATTAAATGGACAGAATTAGACAATCTTTGGCACCAAGTGGAAGAAGGGGTGGGGAGAGCAGGAGCAAGGCTATAGAGGAGCACCCTTGAGAGGAAGAAATGTTGGGTGCAAGGCCTGAGTGAGGTGGGCGCTGGGGAAGAAGCTGGCTGCCATCCTGGTCCCCAAGAGCAGCAGGAAAACAAGTGCCTGGGCCCACAGGAAAAGCTGATGCCTCCTCCTCTCATTCCCCCAGGCTTTCCATACACACTGGCAGGTGCTGGGAAGTGCCTTGATGTCCCTGGGTTGTGGATGGGCCAGCAAGGGGTATAGATCCCCCCAAATACCACCAGCCAGCACAGCATCCTCAGCACATCCTCTGTGCTCTGCCGTCCTCTTGGCTCAAAAGCAGAGCCAGACATTGCTTTTTCACCCCCTCCTTCCAGGAGCAAGCTGGGATTTCCATAACCGTTAAAAACAAGCCTTTGTTATTAGCCCTGTGAATTATTTATTCCATCATAATTAATGCAAGACCGTTAACGGCCATGGCAAAGCTCCCCAGCTCGCCTGTCTGCAAACACCACTCCACCTCTGCTCACCAATTCAGCATTAAATATGCATTGGGGCTGATAAATGGCTCCATCACGCTGATCACCGCGAGGCTGTTGAACAAAGCATGGACACTTCCCTCGGGAAGGGCTGTGCTGTGGTAAACTGGAAGTGGCTGGAGAAGGAGGCAGCTCCCAGGCAGCACAGGTTTATTCCCCTCTCACAGCTCATCCCATCCCCTGCTCTTACCACTGAACAGAGACACCTTCCTGGAGGTGGATAATTAGCTGTCCTTGGATAAATCAGTCCCCTCAGGCTCTAGATTCATGTCTGGCCCTCTCTGTTTTCAGGTCAGGTTTGGAATAGATTAACTCCTCCAAGTTCTCCTTGCTTTTCAGCCCTGCTAGGTTTGCAGAGGTGCCAGCTGGGGTGCAGGGCTCCAGGGACAGTGACTGTGTGACATTGTCATGGTCGGAGAGGGTGCCCAAGCCTCTGATGGACAACAGGAACTGGAAGCTTCCCCAAACTTTCCAAGCCTTGGCAGCAAAGGACATGCAGCCACCTCCCTTTATCTCCCTCAAGCACCTCTGCAAACACTTCTTTGACATGACAGAGGATTGTGGTACCCCGTTCCTTCATCCCTTGTCACAGGGGACTTGGGTGCTCCCGAAGCAGCACCAGTGCTGGTCACTTCACTGTTTGTCTCCCTCCCAGCCATCTGCAGGGCAGTGAAGTGAATCCTACCTCTTCAGAGCATGGCACACTGTCTCTTGTCCCCATACATGGCCAGTCACTTGTCCAGAGGGGAGGCTGCAGGGCAGCAGGGCTGGAGGCTCCAAGTCTTCTGCTATGGAGGAGATGACTGAGAAAGGAGCCTGCAGAGCCAGAAAATATGCCCCCCCAACCCAGCCCCCAGAAGGGGATGCCCACCCTGCCTGGGCCTCCCAGGACCATGAAGAGAAGGGGTGGAATTCAGTTGCCTTCAGTAGTTTTACAGGGTTTAATCAAATGCTCAGAGAGAAAGAGGGAGAGTGGGAGTAGCTTGCCTAATTAATAAAACAAGAGGAAATTAACAGCTGCTATGAAGCTGCTAAACTCTTTTTCTCCTTTCTTAGACCAGTCCTTAAGAAATAAAGCACTTCCAGAATATGAGGCTTTCTCAGACTCAGCAAGCATTTAGGCAGAGAGCTGTGCTGGCCACCTGGGGAAGAGCATCCCTTAAGGACAGGTATTACAGGATACTTCAGGAAGTCTGGAACAAGCTCACTGGTCGTTAGACTGGTGAAAAACAAACCAACCCAGCCAAATCCAGGCTTAATGCAAGAAGTCAACCTGCCAGGGATCAACACCTGGAAGCTGTTACTCCTTACCCCAAATCCCATCCTATTAACATCCCTCTGTCAGGCTCCTCCGGGACACCTTGTATCTCAGCACCCTAGTGCTGCTCATTCTACACCTTTTTCTTTTTCTAAAATTGCCACTCCTTCTAGTTGGCAGAGGCAAAAAAATAATTAAAAAAGAAGAAAAAAAAAAGGAAAAAGCTGGTCTCAAATACAGCTAAGTTTGATTTAAATGTGGAATATGGGTGTAGAGCACATAGATTTGATCAGGAGACTGCTGTAAGAGCAGCAGTTACACAGCCTGGCTCCATGAGATTGCTCCAAGCAGCCTTGCCCTGGCTAAGCTGGTGCCTGAGAAAGGATTACTTTAAAAAATGAAGTAATCTGACTCTAACATGGAGGTCTGAACCAAGTAGTTGTGACTGAGGCTAGTGGAGCTGTTCCCATCCCACCACTGTGGAGGTTTAAAAAAAGGAGAGGAAAACAGAAGCATTAAACACATATTGTCTGGGCTAATCCTGGTCCAGCAGTGAAGTGCACTTAAAATGACCCTTCTCTAAGCTTCATCTCTCTCATTTGATGTTTCTCTTATTCGAGGATCTTTCTGGTTGCAACATCTATTTCTCTGTCAACAGCCCTCAGTGCATCTCTCTTGCTATCTTTAGTCTTGGTTTATTGATCCCTCATTCCTATCTATCCATCTAATTCTTTTGTTCTTATTTCTGCCTGTCACTCGATTTACTGCAGTACACCTGTCCTGTTTTACAATGTGTAGTTCATGTCAGACCCCTTATGCACTTTTCCCCTTCCCGGGTGAGGAGGGACACCAGGCAGGGAACTGCACAGCTGCTGGGCAGGGGCTGGGAGATGAGCAGCCTGGCAGGCAGAGCTGCTTTCTGTCAAAAAGAAACCCCCTCTGGTAGGGCTGGAGCATCCCCTCGACTGCACCTGGGAGGGAGTTAAATATAAATCAGGCAGCAGCCACCAGAGCTGTGATGTGGGACCTTCTGCCCTGAAACTCCTGCTGTGACACACCTTATCGGAGGAGATTAGTCAGACCCTCGATCCTAATGCTGCCTCTGAATCCAAAACACCAGCCATACCCTTGGAGATAAGGGCATCCGTGTCAGCTCTCCACGCTGGCTGCTGGATCAGGGCAGAGCAAGGAACAGGGAAAGGCAGATGAATGGAGGAAAAAAAAAGACTGAGCAAAGGGGGAGGATGAAGGTGTGCCCTCATAGCTGCTCTTGTTTTGTTTTCACCTTTCGTGTCTCTAAAGGTGAACCAGGAAAAAGAGAGGCCAAGAACAAAGCCCTATCACTTACCCTGGCTCGTTAACTCATTATCCTTAATGTGTGCTATGCTGTGGCAGGCAGAACAAGGTGAAGGAGAAGGATTTTCTGTCTCAGAGCAGGGAAATAGAAGTCCCTCCCTACTCAGCAGACAGCCACTTTTCAGAGGGATGGATGCCCAGATTGCCCAGCCACTCCTCCCCAGGGTTTGGCAGGGCTGAAGCCCCAGCAAAGCATCTGGCCCATATTTTCATGATTTTCTGTGGGACCAAGCACACTGGACACCACCAAAGCCCATATCTACTGTGCACAGAGCATATCAAGAGTGACACACAAAGCCACTGGGACATCCATCTGTCATGAAGGTTGGCAGCTGGAATCTGTCTTATGCTCTGCTGAGGAACTGGGCTTGGAGCATTAACACAGGCTCAAACTCATCAACAGTCACCACAGCTATGTTTGGTGGGCAAGGTGGGATTGGAAACCCAGACCTTGGCCAAAAGGTAGGTCTGGATCCTCACCAAGTGTCCCTTGTGTCTATCACAGCTTTCCTAAGGATAGTTCATAACTGTAGAGCACTCTGCCCTCCAGGCAAAGCTAAGCAGGTACATGTACAGTGTGTGGACTCACCTGGAAAGCCAGCAGAAAGACCAGTGCCCTTTCTGAGTGAGACTGAGGCCTCAGGAAATCCCCAAGAACCCCCAAATCCTGAACCCTCTGAGGAGTGTGATGTGGCTGCTCCCAGGAGCACTGATAAAGGCTGACAGGGGAACATGCAGCTCCATGAAAATATGGCCAAAAGAACTGCCAAACCTAACACCCCTCTCAGGACTGGGGAAGGATGCACATCATGGCAATGATTCCCAGAGAAACTGAGGGGTTTACCCTGGAGACTGTCCTGTAGGGTGGTGTCCAGGAGGACAAAGCATTGCAAATGTGTCCTGAGTCACAAAGGCCTTGTGCAGTAGAAGAAGGGGTAGGATGGTTATGCTCTGGCTCTGGGTACTCTAGTGTAAGACCACAGTCCAGGGCTTCAAAACCAATGGTTCCAGTTATTCCCATGCTCTTTGCAAGCTGGTGGACTTTGTGGGTGCATGCTTGCACTTCCCATGCAAGAGTTTCACCACAGCCCTGCTTGGTGCAAGCTGACATGCTCCTGGGCAGGAAAACTGAGGCTGGGATGGATAACAGTGTCTGGACTCAATCATTGTCCCACAGGGATGCTCCATGCAGGCTTCAGCAGGCTACACAGCAATGGGCTCTCCCAGCACCTCCAGCAGGAGCCAGGCCCTCACCAGATCCCTCTTCTCATACCTCCTTGCCCTATCTCCATTAGCAGAGCAGGACAAAAGGAGCCAGATCCTGCCATGCACAAGTGCAGGCTCTTTTCCCTCATCAGCCATCAAGCAGCCCATTACTGCACTTTTCCCACTGTAAGGTTGTTGGCACCTCCAAAGCTGCCATGTGCTGGAGTGGAAGAGCTCTACAGCCTCAGGACACAAGTCTCACTTTCCCAGACACATCTCACCTTCAGTGGAATGGTCCCAGCAGCTCTTCCCTCTCCTGCTGTCCAAGTTCAGACTGTGTTAAATGCCGCTGTTGTCATAACTCACCTCCAGCTTTACTGTACAAGCACAGCTCCCACAGGGTGGGGGAATCCTTCCAGAACTCCACAAAAGTGCCAGCACTTGTCTGCTCCCACTGCTGCAGCAGCCAGCAGCTCAAACACCCTTAAATCTCACCAGCACAGAACCAGGAGCACAGAAATGTGTGGCTTTATAACAGGACCCAGGAGAAAACTGGAACAAGAAGAGGAACAGAGGAAGGAGGCATGGACACTTGCTCCATGCTCCCAGCCTCCAGCAAGTTGTGGTTGCAGGGACTTCTCAAGCTTACTTGTGTGGTTGAAGAGCTGCTCCAACATGGGCCATGGCTGCCTCATGAACACCAGAAGTCCTTTGGGTTTGGGTACAGGATGTTTTAGGGACCCAAATGCTCATCAACACTGCAGAAAGGAGGGGAGGAGAGTTAATCAGCCTTAATTAGCCTCATCAAATATTCATCTGGTAGTTTCTCTGAATTTACAGAGAACATTAGCAACATCAATACAGTTCATTGGCTCTTTGAAGACCGGCAGCATAAACCTGAGCCACACCAAAAAGAGAGAAGAGGCTGGGAAGGAGGGCATGGGTTTAAGCAGGCAGCGAAGTGCTGTGGGGATGAGAGGTCCCAGGCACTGAGATTTGGTCCATCAGCACCCTTGGAGATACCAGGCTTAGCCCAGGACCCTCCATCTGACACAACCCCCCTTCCCTGCCTTCCAGCTGTGGCTGGGACATGGGGACATGGAGACAGGAGGGCACAGGATCAGGCAGCAGCTGGGGAGCACGGTGGCACCAGGAGGTGGGTCATGCAAAGTCATGAGATGCTGTGGCAGAAACCAATGCAGAATATCTTGTGCTGGAGCAAGAGGGTAAGTTCAGTGGGTCAGTGGATGGCAGTGCCATCAGCAGTTGGGTAGATCACCAGGGCACTGCCCAGTTCAGACCAGAGATGGGAGTGGAAGAGGAAGCAGAGAAACTTTCTGGGCTGTTGCTTGGCTCAAGAGACAACACAACCTGTACTGATAAGCAGCCAGGAAATGCCTCAGCCTGAGGTCTGTCAGCAGCAGAGCTTTGCCACCCCCTGGTCTGAGACTGGGGCTGGAGAACAGAAAAGGAATAACAGCCAACTACTCCCTGCAAACAGGTCCATCAGTCTGACTTCTCCCAGAAAGCACAAGCTATGCCCTTCATGTCTGACAGAAAGCAATCAAGCCAAGGCCAACTTACAGGCAACCTTTGCCATTGCTTTGCAGTAGAAAGATTTCCATAAACTGCTGGTTTGGTTGTTTTTTTCTAAGACATTTTCTCTCAATTTGTCTTTCACTAAAGGTCATTCTTAAAGACAGCAGCCCACTGGCGCCCATCAGTCAGAAGCTCTGACAAGCCAAAGGATCTGTCAGACCACATTTTGCCTCCCAGCTACATCCAAGGTTTTACGTTCTCTTTTCCTAATGGAGTTTTCCCTTCAAGCCCAGCACACCATCAGAAACCAGAGAGCACCAGCACAAGGCAGAACTTGGCACAGGAGAAGCCTTACATTCCATGTTACTGCCAGGGAGATGCAAGTAGCCACAGCAGGAAATCTCAAAGCAGACATTATCCAGGTAGCAGGACACAGTCACAAATTCAGGAGCATCCAGACAAAGTGAGATATGCAGAGATCACAGGGGGTTGAATCAGGAGGTGGCAGGGCTCCTGAAGCCTTGTCTGAAGGAGGGTGTGTCTATTGCAGAGCTGGCAGGAGAACCCAGTCACTGAGTGTGGAGTCCTCCTCCAGCCCTGAGCACGGTGAAGGAATTCCACAAGGAATTCGTTCTGCTCCTGCCAGTCCATCTGGAGTACAGCACCCAAGCAGGGACTGCAGCTGGACAACCCAGACCAAAAACCATGCATGTACCAGCACCATGGAAGGCTGGCTCCAAGAAGAGCTTGTATCAGCACACGATGTTCAGAACAACCATTTACACTTCCCTTTCACTGAGGGGGCTGGAAGGCAGGCACGAGCCATGTCAGTCAGATCCACTGAGGATGTGAGGGGTGGCCCAGGGAGACCTGCTCAGGACAGCCACCTGGGAACCCCACCTGGGGGGAGAGACTGGGTAGAAGAGAAGAGGGAGCACCAGGGAGTAAAGAAGTCTCACTTCTTTACCTCTGTGGGGTATAGCACGACATGGTTGTTCATAATTGTGATATGGACAAATGATTTAAAAGTCGAGGTAGGGTGAACCACCTAAGGCCACAGAATAAGCTGCAGAAGCAGCATGATGAGCCCAAGCTTTGAAGGTGTGGGCACAGATGATGTGGGACCCCCCTGAAATCTCATGAATGGCAATGAAAACTTGGGGGCTGAGCAAAAGGCCCCCTCAGGGATAACAGAAGCATCAGACAGGAGCCATCCCGTGGATGTGTAAGGTAAGAGATTTTCTCAAGTCAGATGCCACCTGTGAGCTGAGCAAAAGGCCTGTTGGAAAACACAAGAAACCAGCCCTAAATGGACTCCAGGAGTAAGAGGAAACTCCCATGGTGAATGGCACAGTGCTGCTGGCAGAGAGCTGAGGAGAGTGATGGCTCCTAAGATCCCACTGCATGCACTCTGAGGCACCTGGGGGAGCCCAGCACCAGAGCACAGGGAAATACAGGCTTTGACTTGCACAGCAGCTTTAACTGCAGCACTGCTGATGGCATTTGTTAGGTATTGATTACACAATCAATAGGCTGTCAGTGTTAGCAGCATTTTAACTGGACTAATAATAAAAACAACTGTTCATTGCATTTTTGGTTATATTGTTAAAATTTTTAATTAGGCAAACAATAAATTTTGGGGGTTGGCATACAAAGGTGTATTTGGCTTTTGGTAGATACCACCCTCCAGCTCAGCTAACACAAGTCTGTCCTGCCTTGCCTCCTAGGGTGGGTGAGATATAGGGAGCTGCCATCTCCTGATAGCTCAACACCACCCCTTTCACAGAGACCCTTCTCAGGGCAAAGTCAGAGCTAACACCTCTCAGCTCTTTCCCCTGCTAAGCAATATTTGTGGGTCAGGGCGTAGACTGACTCACCTCCTCCACCTTGCACAGCTGCCCATTGTGGCTGTGTGGGTTCTGAAAGCCCCTTCAGCAGTCCATCCCTGCCTTGCATTGGAGGCCTTGGCATGCCAAGGCAGAGTGGAAAAGCAAAGCTTTGATCTCAGTCTGTTGCTAATAGTGCTGCAGAGGGTAAGGGGACAGCAGGACGGGCTCACATCAGGTGCCCAGGAGCAGCCCAGGAGCAGCACAGGCCAGAGGCAGCAAAGGGAGACTTTAAACCTCTGCAAAGGACCAGTCTTCCCATGGAAAAGCTCCTCCCTACCCATGCAGACAGCAGTGTGTTACAGGTTCCTATCAGCTCCCAAGAGTATTACACCATGCTGAGTCCCTGCAGCAGCAGGAAGCCCTTTACTCCTGTGCATGGGGATCAACAGGATCCCTTTTCAGGGCAAAGACATCTTCCCGTGGCTGCTGGGGCTTCTCACCTGCATCTGAACACAGCACTAACCTGGCTCTGAGCAGGTCTGCAAGGATGCTGTGGGGCTGAGAAAGGGCCGAGTTCAGGATATCTGCCCACAAGCAAGAGTCCAGCCACACACCAGCCTCAACCAGGGTCCAACCCCGTTTGCTTCATCTCCTGCAGACTTTCCCAGGATGCTTCTGGAGACAGATGTAACAAGGTACTATTCTGAAGACTGGCATGGGCCTGACAGCCCTCCAAATTCTGCCTCGGTGTGGGGCTGCTCAGCCCTGGCAAAACCCCTTTGTGTGCCCATGCCAGCTGCATCTTCTCAGCCTGGAGGCTTTCCCCACCTTGAAAACCAGGTGGAGGGATATGGAGGAGTTTTGCCACCTGGCAGAGAGCTGGGTAGCCCCAGATCCCTCAGCTCAAGCAGGGACACTTTGCTCAGCTTCCCTCAGCACCCCAAATAAGTCAGGCATTTCTCCATCTCCTTTGCATGCCCACTCCCCAACTCCTCTGTCACAGTGCCTGGCAGCATCTCAGTCCTGCCAGGGGCAAGAAATAGCCTGTCCTTACAGCCCACCCAGAGTAACGTTTCATCACAACAGGTTCACTTTTAATTTGCTTACCCAAGCAATAAAGCAGAAATGAGAAATGGCAGCTAATTAAAAGTATCGATTCCTGTGGCATTCAAGAGTATCCGGACCAACTTGGGGAGGGAAGCGGGGGGAAGTGGAGAAGAGGGATGAAGAACCTGGAAGAAGAGCAGAGGACAGTGAGACTACAATGGTGCAGACAGTTGCCTGCAGCAACTAACAGCTGCTCTAACAATGCTCTTCTACAACACACTGTCCCTAAGACACTGGTTCTTTTCTTTACCAGAGAAATCTCCAAGATTCCCATTACATCAGCTCCATGTGAGCCCTCGTTTGACATGCCCCATGTATTTTTAAGACTAGCTGACAGCAGGCAGACAAAACCCCTGAAATGGGATGTGTTTCTACAGCAATGGCACAGAACACTCAAAGGTTACTGCTTTCAGAGCCCTCTGACCTTCACATCAGTGAAGCCATAAGCAAACACACAGAGGATGTTGTCTTTGTGACTCAGGTACACACAGGACTCAGAGGGTGCCTGAGGCCAGCAAATCCAGACAACTTCCAGCTCATCTGCCCTGCACACCACTGATGTAGCACACCCTGCTACAAGATGATTTCTAAAACCAAAGTAAGTGTCTATGGCTCACATGGGAATGGGAGCACAGGAGAGGGAGACCATCAGCAGGGTCTCAGGTCTCTGCCATGGCCAGATTTCAGTAGAAACACACAGTTCATAGGAATGTATTCAAATTGAAAGAGAGTAGGTTTAGATTAGATACTAAGAAGAAATTTTTCCTCTGAGGGTGGTGAGGCCCCGGCACAGGTCACCCAGAGAAGCCATGGATGCCCTGTTTCTGGAAGTGTTCAAGGCCAGACAGGATAGAGCTGTGAGCACCTGGTCTAGTGAAAGGCGTCCCTGTACATGGCAGGGTGCTGGAACTAAATAATCTTTAAGGTCCCATCCAACCCAGGCCATTCTATGATTCCATGATTAGATGAGGAAGATGCTCATGACAAGACAGGAGCTCGGGTTGCCTGGGTGGGTCAGTCTGGAGGGGAAGGTGTTTGCTAAATCCTCACTTCTCAACAAGAGTAAAAACTTTGTGTCTCAAGAGACAAGCCAAGTGAAGAGCATGTAGACAGTGCTCTGCCAGAGACAGAGCTATGAATAGACTCAGAAGCACCCACAGCCACCCATGAAGGGAGAAACTGCTGCTCTCTTGGTCTGCATTACCTATGCCATCATTTCCCCACCCCTCTGTCTTGTATAGCTTTTGACAGCTGTCCTCAAGGGATCAGAAAAGAGCCAGAAACTGTGCCTGAAAGCTTGCTCCCCATCCCTCTCACCTCACACACCAAGCAGATACCACCATGGCCTAGACTATGAAAAGAGCAGGGTATCCAAGTGCAACATCCCCATCTGAGGACTCAGAAACAAGAAGGAACCTGCAGGAAAGGAGTTATGCTCTGAATATGCTCCAAAAGCTTCTCAGAGAAGTGCCAGAGTACCTTCAAAATTTCTTACCTTCAAAGCTGCCCTGGCAGGCTCCTCAGCAACGTTTGCACCCACCTAATGGGGGAATCTTCATCCTGGTGTGTTATCAGGACTTCCCCTGAGCTCCAGGGGTCACTGCAGGCACACAAGCTACTTTTTCTCTGCTTCCTCCAGCCTATCCTGTTTTCCCCAGAGCAGCCTGCTCTACCCAAGCTATTGCAGACCAGCCTGCCTTGCCAAGCACCCAGCCACTTCTTCCTAAAGCACAGCCAGACACAGAGAGGGCCAGCGGTCACTTCACCAGCACCCCTTGCCCCCATCCCACACCACACACACAGATCACGGTGCTGGGGGAGATCAAAGGTCCGGCTGCAACTGCAGGTAATCCATCCAGGCAAGCAGGCAGAGGGATTCACTCTCTGTAGCAGACTTTATCTGGCTCCAAGAGGGATAAACCTAAATCCTCTACTGTATTTTCCCTCTACTATCTAGTCCAGAAGATGTAATGTGACATGTGGCCAAGATCAAAAGGCAATGTTTAGGAACAGTTCCAGGAGAAACATGTCACTTAGGGCAGGGAAGGTACAGGAGTGACTGAAGCAAGGAGAGGGAAGATGACCTGGAGTCTACAAACATCCCTTCATGGAGACCTTGGCTCTGCAGGCTCTCACCCTAAACCAATTGCATGGAGGAACCAGAGGTCCCCTCAGAAGATGGCAAGCTCACAGGCAACCAGTCCTGTGCCAGTGCCACCCAGCCCAATCGTAGATCCTGGCTCAAAGACCCACCTCAGACCCTACCACTGCAACCCTGCCAAGGCTGCCTGGCTCCCACCCCCAGCATTTTCCTAGCACAGCTTATCAGAACCAGGCTGCTCTCCCAAAACAGCTGATTTACTGACCACCATCTCAGCTCGAGTCTTTCCCCATGGACCACCAGCCTGGGCAGTTTCTCTTAGGAGACCACCTGCAGTTCTGTGCTGAGGAGGGCACTGGGGAGAGCCCCACAATGGGACAAGGAAGCCTTCACCCTCATAAGCCCCAAACCAGTGGGTCATGGGGAGAAAGGGTGTTGGGAAGGCACCCAGGATCTTCCATCTAGCCCTCCAAGGGAGATGGCTGAGATGGCTTCACCTCCTGCTCACCATCACCCCGAGCTGCTGTCATGGCAACACACACTTGGATTCAGGAAGGAATGGGTACTTCTGCTTGTTTAACCAAGGAGAAGGCAGCACCCTGATATTTTGAACAGAAAAGAAGAAGAGCAAGTGAGACAGCCAGCATGGGACCTCACAGAGAGGATGAGCTGTACCTGCCTGATGTGCAGGTCTGCAGCCTCCTACCACCTGCGAGAGGAGTGCAGTGTTCAACCACTTCAATTACACTCCTCATGGCTGGGAAATGTGCTTGTGGGGATGAAGATACAGCCTGCACACCGAACTGAGACCCCACATGAAGAAAGAGGCTTCAGCTCCACAGGACAAAACTGGGACCAAGCACCCACCAGTCTGTATGGTGTGCTGGGTGCTCAGCACTGACCTTCCCCTCCAAAGGGCACATCACACCTCAGAAAGGTGGTCAGATACTCATCAGGGTCTGCAAAGAAAACACGTTGCCCAGCACCACCAACCCCCCTTTGGCAGTAACTCCTGTGTGGGTTGGTAGTGTCTGTCCTCTCCTGCCATTTCGCAGGAGTAGCCCCAGGACACGGCACAGCCATGGATGATGAGAACAAGCTGAGCACAGAACCTTTTCTTTGGAACCTCAGTCACACCTGCAGGAGAAGCAGGCAGTGCTTTGATTTCAGAGCTATTGAATCCCAATGAGCATGAGCAAGCCATTCCCCCTCCAGGAAACAGCTGCATGGGAGGCTGGTGACCTTCTACACCTCCTCCACAGCCCAGCCCCTGGGGAATGGGTGGAATTTCACTTGCAGCAACCCTCTGCATGCAGTGCCTCACTCCTGGGATGGCAACAGCAGCACCAGCACCAGTCCTTGGTTCCCCTGGGTGCAGAGGAAGCAGGAGCTGGGGGAGGAAAAGCCATCTAGGGAGCTCTCCATGCTGGAGAACTTGGAGTTGCCTCCAGACTTTCCTGATTTTCAAGGGACTTTGGTCCAGGTAGCCCATAGGAAGGACACAATGAGGTCAGGAGAGCAAGACTGGAGCTTGCCCACTGCTTTGCACTGCTGAGGGCTCAGCTGGGCAGCCAGACCCCATCTCAGCAGAGCAGAACAACTATCACAGCAGCACAGCACTATGGAGAAGACCATCATCACCTAGTCCAGCAGCACCAAGAGCAGCTGTACTGCTGATCCTCCCATGCCACATGCCAGAACCACAGGCACCTGGGATCCTGGTGAGCCATGAACCAACCATCCCCATGGCCCCTGCACTTCACACCATTCCCTCAGCACTGCACACACCACAGCAGATCTTCTCACCAGGCTGAGCCTGCTGTGCTGCAGGACTTCAGGCTTCATGCCAGACCCTGGGCTCAAAGCCAGGCCCACTCTGCAAAGCCACTGGTCCAAACTGATAAAAACCTTGCTTGCAGCTTGCTGACCTAACTTACCTCTGGAGAATGGGCAAAGCCAGATGGTCTCCTGTGCTGCAGCATCCAGCCCTGCTGTCCATAGCCTAAAACCAGGTTATTTTGGGTCTTGCTCACCACTACCAAAATGGCCTGTTCATGAACATCTTAAGAACAGCAAAGAGGAAGCTGGGAGGCAGGAGTTATCACCATTGTGTCCTGGCGAGTTTTCTCCATTTTCCCCAGCTGTGAAATGGGTACTTGGACTTCCCAGAGGTCGATGAGAGCTTTTTCTGGGTATAATCCAGGAATGATTATTTCATTCCTAGAAGTGATGCTTAGAGGAGAGAGAAATCCAGTATCACACAACACATTTATGATTGATTCACCTGAGCATCCCAGCCCTTTTCCTGCAGCTCTGGCAGAGGCAGGTGAGGTTTGAAGATGCACCTTCTGGTAGCAGAAAACATTTGCTGCACAAGTCAGAGGGTGTCCTTTATTTGATGGCACTGGATGGGTGGCTGCCTGGTGAGGCACACACATTTCCCCCAAGTATGACCTCCCTAAAAGTCAATATATTTGCTCTATATTTGCAATCTCCCTTCCACAACCCACAGCTGAGAAAGCTTCTGTGGTACAGGGCTTTTTTTACATTTTTTGCAATGGGAGAGATCCAAAAGAAGGAAACAATTAATATATGGACAAAGCAGTTCAATGCATTGTGGCACTTGGGCAAGTCTCTGCAGGGTGCTGAGCAGATCCTTACAGTGGGCACCCTTGGGTTTTCCTCCTGGATGCCAGCCCTGAGGAGCAGCTCTCTGCCCCATATCTCCAAGAGAGCCTTAGCAGGGAAAGGTATGTATGAAACCACCTGTAAAATGGGCAGCAGTCAAAGCTGTATCTGCTGAGCCCTGTGTCTGCTCTGCCGGGAATTTAGGCAGCCTGCAAGTGCAGCTGTGCCATTGTGTGCTCCCCTCCAACATCTGCCTGTCCTGCTCACTGAAAAAATCATGGAGCTGCTGCTAATTTCATTAGCAGGCCCGTCAAGCGGTTCATCAATCCATGATTTCCTGGCTTGCCGCCTTGAGGAAACAAGCGGGATCTGCTCTGAATTCACAAAGCCGTCCCCTGGGGTCATTTGTCTGAAGGCTTAAAATTTCCCGAGTGCGTTATTATCTCGGATTAAAACTGGGGGGGAGGGAGGGCGTTTGATTCCTTTTCCTCACCATCCCCAGGAATAAACCAGACTAAGCTGCCAGCAGCTCCGACNCCCCGCCCGCCTCTGGCCCCGCAGCGCTGGGCCGGGGGTGCGGGGGGAAAACGGGGGGAGCTGGGGCGGCTCTGCAAAGAGCCAGCGGCAAATTCAGAGGAGGTAACTCACAGGAAAGGGGGAATCTGGGAGCCAGAGCTCATGGCGTTACAAGGAAAAGCAGAAATGAAACCACCTCGGCTTCGACCAAGAACATGTTGATAATAAAACAAAAAAAACCCTAGAAAATCTACAATTTAATTTAGAGATGACAAAAATAACCTTTTCATCTTACTGAAAATTTTAATTTTGATAATGTAACCTTTCCTGCCCCACAAATCCCAAAAAGCAAGGCCATTATTTTTAAATGGAAAATGTTCTTATGAAATAAAGAGAGGCAGACTTACATTGGAAGCAAAAGAAAGGGCAAACAAAATAACCTCAGTTTTCCACTATAAACCATCCTGGGATTATGCATCCCCGTGTGTCATCCCATTATTTCAGCCAAACTGTTGGCTCGATTTGACTCAGAATATGAATTCCCTTCTCCACCAAATGTTCTCCTCCTTGGAAACCAGCCTTAGCCCACCCCATGAACACAATGACCCCACATGCCAACTCATGGGTAAGAAGCAAGAAATGAGGTTGCATCCTCCAGTCCCAGCTCCTGCTCAGTACCCTGAGGCATGGAATGGCTCTGCTGCTTATGCTGAGGTTGCTGCTGGTGGAGGGGTTTGGGGGCTCTTCCTGCACTGCCTCCCTCACCATCAAACTGCTCACACTGTGGAGCCCACAGGGCTGCAGCACCGCCTGGCAGAGCTTTGCTGGCACAGACAGTGGTGCCACGTTTCTACCCTCACACGTGTCCCCATGGCTGTGCCACTCATTTCTCCTCCAGGAGGCAACTGGCATGCAAAGCCCCAAAACTCCCACTGAGTACAAGAAAACCTCCTGCCTAAGAAAATAAATGTGTTCTGCACTCTATCTGAGCTACCCACAGCAAAGGAAATATGGGCACAGTTGGCTCCCACCATGGCTTTGTTCCTTAAAAACATTTCAGTCAAACCCTTCCTGGCACATCTGGCTGTCATTAGATAGAGGGGAGAGACAGGCTCTGTCTTCCTCCTGCACGTAGCACAACCAGCACTGTATCTCTGTGGCACTTGTCATCCAAGACATCCACAGCCCAAATGGGAATCACACTGCCTCTGCAGTGGGAGGGCTTGGGAACACCATTCCCAGGAAGGTTCAGTGCTCAGGGTAACAAACCACCTGCATCAGATGTCACTTGACAGCACCAAATACAGCAGAAGGGGAAAAAGAGGCATCAGGAGGCAGCAGCTGCAGGCTCCTCAATGTCCAGCCCCAACGTGGGTGGTGGGTGGGGATGACCTGGGCAGTGACAGTGACCCAGACAAGCCTCTCCTTTTGCAGACATAAGAGGCACAGTTTGACCTGTCTTAGCTGAGTTTTGATATCTTGCAGGTAAGGAGTGTCTCAGTGCAGACTGGGCATTCACAGACATTCAGTGGAGACTAATTACCTAAAGCGAGTTATAAAGCAACCCAAAATGCATTTGTAAATATCTGGCTTGTGTTTTGGTCTGTTTCATCTAGGTACCCCTCCATGCCAGGTTCATGTCTCACCTTCTATTAAGGCAAATATGAGGAAGGAGCTGTGATGGGAACAGACCTTTTGCAGGAGCTGGAAGGAAAGGTTAGCTGGGGAATTAGCCATTCTCCTGTTTTTAGTGGTCCAAGTCCAGAGTCTCAGACCAAGGCAACAAGAAAAGGGACAGGCCAGAGGAGGAGCCAGAACAATCCCCTGTTTTGGAGCCGTCTCAGGAACTGTCATTAAGGCAGTGGCAGCAGCAATGCTAAACACCTGAGAAAAGTCCTTGGCAAAGCAGCCACAGGATCTGCCTTGTGAAACAGCACACAGTGTCTCAGAACAAGGCCAGACATCACCCAGCTGACATCTGCTCCCCCTCACTACATCCCAGCAGTTGAAGCTTTCTCCTCATCCTCAAGCAGACTGTCTGAACTATCAGAAAAGAAGTCCTCCAGCTCCTGCTGCCTCATCTTGGACTCCAGAGCAGTGATGCGCTGCTTGAGCTTCATCTGGGCATCACTGTACTCTGCCAGGAGCCGGCCAAAGCGGGTGTGCAGTGTGTCCAGGCTCAAGGCCACCCTGTCCAGCTTGTCCTCCATGCTCTTCCCTTCTGTGCTTTCCTCTGCAGCTGACTCATCCAGAAGCCCTTCCTTGATCAGGATCTCCCGGCCACGCTCCTCCAAGATCCTTTTGGCATCAGGATACTCTGTGACTGCTTCCATAAGGTCTTCCTTTGACAGGCAGAAGAGATCAGAGTAGCCCAAGCTACGGATGTTGGCTGTGCGCCTGTTGCCCATTTTGCTCCCTTTGATGTTGAGGATGCTGATCTCACCAAAGCAGCCTCCTGCAGTGAGCAGAGCATACTGTGTTGTTCCATCGTCCCCCACCACAGCTAGCTTCCCCTCCTTGATGATGTACATCTCTTTCCCAATGTCCCCTTTTCGGCAAACATAATCTCCTGGGCTGAACACCTGAGGGCGAAGCTTCAGCACCAGCTCCACCAGCAGTCCTGCCTCACAGTTCTGGAAAATCCTCACCTTCTTCAGTGTCTCCAGGTGAACATTGATGGCAATCTCTGCCCTTAACTTATCAGGGAGATTCTTGAGGACTTCCCATTCATCTACTGCCTTCTTGTTGGTCCACAGGTAGTCAAACCACTTGATGACTTTGGTTTCCAAGTCTTTGCTCACCTTGCGGAACTGCATGTAGTGCTTGATGGCATCAATTTTTGCCTGGAACTCTGTCCTGGTTGCATTCATGTTGGATATCATGGACCCCACATTTCCCACAATGGTGGCAAAGATGAGGACGCCAATGAGGAAGTCAAAGATCACAAAGAGGTACTCTTCATCCTGCACAGGGGGAGGGGTCTCTCCAATGGTAGTCAGAGTCAATGTAGACCAGTAAAGACAGTAGACATACTCTCGGGTCAGATACCCGTATTCAGGGTCTGTGACATTGGGATAGACCCAGGTGTCCTCTCCAAAGCCTATGGCCTTGGAGATGGCATAATAAATGCATGCATTCCAGTGGATGATGACCAGGATGTAAAGAACCAAGTTGCTGATGCGGAAGATGTTGGGGTGGCTGGTTCTGGTCTCGGTCCTATCGAAGAATTCAAACATACGGGAGAAGTGGAGCAGCCTGTTGAAACGTAATTCTGGGCAGTGCAATCCCACCACAAAGTATGCCAGGTCTGTGGGCATGATGGAGACAACATCCAGCTTGAACTGTAGGGTTTGGATGTAGTTATCCCGTAACTTCTTCAGGTCCTTAACCAGGAGGCCCTGTTCCAAGAACCCTAAAGAGAAGCAAATGATACAATTGTCTTGGCTTATGTTTGACTCTTCTGCAGTTTTTGTAAGCTCCTGAGCAACAGTTTCTGGTATGTCATGCATTCATGTGCTTAAATACACAGGAACACCTAAATATTACCAGTTCTACCTGCTTTACTCAGTTTACAGGTTTTTGTTATCACTAAAGCCCTTCATCTGGCCAAAGCCACCTCAAGATACCACTCAGGGATTTAGTTTATTGCCATGAAGAAATGGGGACACAAAATTTCCATCCTCCAGATCATGAATTATGCAGTTCCAACAGAAAACATAAAGCCAGCTGACACGTTCTGAGAACATTAAATTCTACCATTTTTCCACGTAGATAATTCATTAGCTGAACTGATGCAAAATCAGAGATACAGACCTTCCAACTATGCCCGAATACTAATAGTAATGCCAGGTAATTTTGTACAATTATTCAAAGGTGAAGTTGAAAGCTGGGATGATTAATCTTTCATTCCGAAACTTACTCCATTTCTCAGATCTTTTAATTAGATTCTTTCTCTGGAGACTGCTTCATACTACTGAGTGCCAAGGTAGACAACACCCTTCCCTCTAATGGAACTGTAGATTAGGCCTCTCCCCTGCAGCCCATCTCCACTTTTAAAGGATTAAAGCAAAGCACCCACAAGCCAGGGTGCTGTGAGTTACCTGTGTGCAGGCGGATCACTATGTCCCCAATGTAGAGAGCATCTGAGAGGTAGTCTAACACCAGCCAGAGGACAACATAGGTCTTTTGCAGGTCAGTGAAGCAAGCCCTGGAGGAAGGTCACAAAACGGGGTGCAAGCCCAAAAAATCTCCGTATCATCTCTAACTATTACAACTGAATATAGGCTGATTCTGGGGTGCTCAAATCAGTAGCAGAGCTTGGCCATTCCTCTTCTAGAAACTAAAACTCCCTTCTCTGAAAAATCTACCCTCCTCTGATGGAGATAAAACAATGCCCTGAAACCACCTCCTGAAATCATCCTGAAATCATGGTCTTTTCTAACTAGGGCCAGAGGAAAGATGTTCTGCCTTTGCACCGCAGAACTTGCAGTGAGAGTGGAGGGTCCCTTTCCTTTCATTTCCCACGAGCCCCAGCATTACCACTGTCAATTGTCTGATCCTGGTTGAGCCACTACAACCAGGTAAACAGGAGGGTTAGAGAAGACAGGGACCCTCAGCTTACCTGGCTATGAGCAAGCACCAGTTATAGAGGACAGGAACTGCAATCACAGCCAGCCAACAGTAATACCAGTCCCCTGCAGGGTCCACCACAAAGAAATGCCATTTCCTCCTGGAAGCAGAGAGAAGCCAGAGCTGGCAAAGTATGAATAAGGGGCTAAACATAGAAAACAGGGTTAGAAGGATCCTTTGCAGTACACTGGCTCAAACATTGCTGCAGTTTGAGTGCCAGTCTGTAAGCTAAAACCAATCCCAGCAGTGCTGAAGAAAAATGTCCAGAACTGTTTAAGCTCCTTTATCCCTAAATCTGGACTCAGTAATGTACCAGAAGAGGAAACTAAGGCAAAGCAGGCAGCCTACATGACACAGCACCCCAGTGGCAGAGCCAGGGACAGATGTATGGAAGAGGATGATCAGAAAACTTCTTGTGACATGACATTGCCTCTCGCAGATGAGGTATGGATTGGTGCCAGACATATCTTAAGAGAAGATTAATTAGAGCAGCAAGGAAAGTGTGCTGCACAGCAGTGGCATCACCAGGAGGGGATGCCCAAGCCCCAGAGCAGCAGCCCCGGGGGCAGCTGGCACGGCAAGGCTCCCATCACCATGCCTGCAGTCTGCTCAGCCCTGGGTCCAGCCTTTGAACTGCTCCCAAGTGTTTGATCCTGCTCATCTTGGGACTTGGAGATAAGATGTGTGTGCTCCAGTCACCAGATCTCACTGGAGAAGGCAGGGAAGACAAACTCTGTGGCTGGGCTGATAGGCTTAGCTGGTGCAGCCTGGTAGGGCAAAACACCGTCTCCCCCTCCTTCCCTTCCCTCCCTTCCAGCTTTTGAACATGCAAAATTCCCTCCAGTGACAGGAAAAAAACAACCCACTGCGAACAGATTCCCCTGCCCACCCCATGGCTTCTGACAGCTTCAAAGGCAAAACCCCTGCCTTGAAGTCTCCCTCCCCAGCAGCACAGGCAGCAGCACCCACAGTGCCCAGAGCATGGGGACCAGCACTCGGCACAAAGCCACCCACAGTCCTTCTCATTCACCCTGCATGCAGCAACAGATGAGCAGGTGGTCCAACCTCCCCATTAAAAGTGCTTTTTTTTTGCCAAGGAAGTGTGACTTAGATACTTGTTTTTTGAGAAAGAGACTCTGCTCCCTAGGACATACAGCACTGCCACAGGGGAAGCACTGACTCACCTGCAGCCAGCCTGGACAGTTGTAGCACCCACAAGCACTCATAACCTCAATAACAGTGCTAATGATGTTATTTCAGCTTTAAATCACCAGAGCTGCCCATGACAGGTGGCCAGAGTCACTGACATTATGCTGACAGCAGGGCCAGGGCTGGAAAACCAGGGCTCTGGATTAACCCAGGAAGAGGGAATAATCATCTGCCTCCTCCCAAAGGCTTTGTACTCTGGCCTGCAATAGCTATGAACACCAGCTCACATTTGGGGTTACCAGACTTGGGGCTCTTCTTACTCGGGGAGCCGAAAACCTAGAAAACTGCAGAAGTTCCCATTATATCCCCAAGACCCACTGGCACTGAGCAGCCCTTTCCTGCTTCAGCTCCTTCTGGTTATTAACAAACTCCCCTTAACCTCACAGGGCAGAATATTTTTTTCTTCCATTAGTAGTAAAGACCCAGATACAAAGCTCAGATATTTTTCTCCTACAGAAAACAATTATTTCTTGGTGTTTTAATTACCATGTATAATGATAGGGTCCAGAGTAGTCTGTGAGCTTTGCCCCCTAATTAGTCAGCAGAAGAAAAGCCAGGTTATTGCTTTTCACCAGGAGTGTGAGCTAAGGAGATGAAAGGGCTGGATTTGAAAGAGCCTTTTCACAAAGCTGCTCTTGTGGAGGTGCACAGGGAGCAAATACAATCCCTTCATCTCCCTTCATCCTGCAGACAATGAATAAGACTGGCAAATCCCACGTGTTTGTGGCTCCTGGGTGGGATGCTGTGGTTTCTGGGTGGAGACCCTGCATCCCTTGGCTTGTGTCCAGCTCCTCATATACTACACAAGCTGCAGTGTGTCTCATTACAGACCCAGGGCTGGCTCCAAACACAACCCCAGTGTGACACTGCTCTGAAACTGGGGAGGTCTGCTACCTGTCATGAGCCATGCAAGGTTTGTTTCCTACCAGGGCATGGAAGGGGGGAAAGAAGACCCCACAGGTGACAGACACCCCAGGTCTTTTCCAGAGGGACAAACCACCAGGTCCTGTGTGCCAGGAAAACAGCCCGACAAAGCCAGGCTGGCTGCTAAGATGGGCTGGAGAGGGCACGAAGGACCCTTCCCACCACTCCAACCCACCTCTCCCTTTCCCATCTCCATCCACTTCCATCAGCCATCACCACTGGGAGCCCCTGAGCACCATGCACAGGTGATCTCCAGCCAAGGATGGTTGGGCCACAGGAAAGGGACCCTACTTTTTGTTTAACTTCTCAGTGTCTTCATCCTCTGGTTCATCACCAGTGCCTGCAGCTGCTGTCAGGAGCTCGGGGCCCTGGAAGCGCTCGAGGAAGGGGTCTGGCCTTTGCTGCTCCTCATGCAAGCTCTTGTTGGCCCAGTCCCTCAGCACCAGCACCAGCCGGACTATCCTGGACAGAGGAGAGACACAAAGTCAGGAGTTGTCTATGGAGCAAAGACAAAGCAAAACCTTGAGAACCATCAGGGGGTCTACAGCTGCAAACAAAACTCTCACAGCACCCTCTCAAGCCCAAAAATTCCTCTTTTCCCCTTTGTAGTGATGATGTGGGACCAAGAATAAACAAGCAAGAGAGACCACTCCACAGCTTCTCCCCTAGTCCTGATGCCACTCCCACAGGAACATTAGGAACCTGTGGGTAGCTGGGGCAGAGGGAGGCTGCCTGCAAGGGAAAGGACCCCTGAGCCCAACCCAGTGGGGGTGAAGCCATCCCCTACTACAACCTACTGCATGGGCACTGGGGCACAAAGAGCAGCATTCACAGATGCTGGTCCCTGCATCCCATCAATGCCATGCAGCAGGAGGGGATCCCAATCCCATACAAGGATTCAGTGTCAAAGCCCAGGCACAAAAGGCTCAGGCTTACCCTGGGCCAGTGGCACACACAGGTACCTGGCCAAGGCTCCCTGGCCTTGGAAAGCAGAGGCAGCCATCTGCTCCTCCCCATCCAGAGGAGCTCCTCTCTGCAGCTCTGAGGATGTGTCATCCTGGGCTGAGCAAGTCCTGCAGTGGAGAAGAGGGGAAGTCACATTCACACTGCCATCGTGGCACGTGCCACAGCCAGGCAAACTGAAGGGAGCTGGTGCCCCAAGCCCTGCCCACACCAGGCCTCAGCAGATACACCAAGCTGGCTTTCCCCTCCCCTGCCCCACCACTGCCTCCCTCAACCAAAGCAGGGACCAGCTGACCCCCTGGTGCTGAGCTCTGTGCCCTCCTTGTCACCCTCTGCTCGGGCTTGTGTGGGTGGGAAGGGGAGGTGGTTGGCTGGTGTTTGCAGGCCATTACTCTTCACTGTCATCATCAATGTGAGGAGACCACGCGCACACACCCTATACCCCAGGGACCTGAAAAAGCAGAAAACACACAAGACATTCAGGACACATCACAAGGTTTGAACACAGAATGCCCCACAGCATGGGAGGAAGGGATCGAATCCCATGGTATGTGATCGCCCCATGTTTCCTACCACCAGCCATAGCTGATGCTGCAGCAAGAGACATTTATTTAGCTCTCCCCATGAAAGATACTCTCCTTATCATTCAGGCTCCTCATCCATTGCCAGAGGAACATGATTTGTTCCTCCCCTTGCCTCCTTCCTTGCCTAGCCTTCCCTTGCCTTGTAATGCCCTTCTTATATCTCCCTTCCCTTTCTTTGCTCTGCCTACTCCTCCCTTGTCTTACTTTTCCCTGCCTACCCCTCCTTTAACTTGCCTTGCCAGCCCCTCCCTTGCCCTCCTTGCCCTTCCCATACCTCCCTTCTCCTGCCCACTTCTTCACCATGCCTTGCTCTGCCTCTTCTTCTCTCGCCTTGCCATTCCTAACCCTCCTGTCCTTTACCTTGCCTTTCCTAATCCTCCCTTGCCTTGACTACTCCTCCATTGCATTTACTTGGCAGCCCCTCCCTTGCCAATCCCTGCCTTATCCTCCCTTGACTTTCCCTTCCCTGGCTACTGCTCCCTCCCCATACCTTACCTTGCCTTGTCCTACTTCCACCTCCCTTGCCCTGCCTTGCCTTTCCCTGACAACCCCTCCCTTGCCCTGCTTTCCTCTTTGCCTTGCCTTCCCCTCCCATTCCCCACTTTCCTGGGGCAGCAATGCCGACACGAAGACGCCACCACTCTCCACTTACGACCCCGAGGTCCCCCGAAGGCTTCAACACTGTGCTGCTGCCTCCGGCGAGCTACCGGGGTGGCTGGGGAGCATCCCTCCCCCGGGAGCGTCCCGGGCTGCCTCCGGAGCACTCGGGCTTTCAAAACACGGGTTGGGCTGCAAAGCCAAGCCAGCACAAGCGGAGCTGCCTGCACTCCTGCCCGAGCGGAGAGGAAGGCGAGGTGGCTGGGCAGCACCCCGGCAGTGGCAGCGGGTCCCTGCGGAGCACGGGGAGGGTGCACACACGCGTGTGCGTGTCTCATCGCTCCAGCACACCCGTCCCCTGAGCATCCTCGACGCCCTGAGCACTTCAGAGGAGCTAACAGCAGCTTTGTGTCTGGGGATGAAAGGGGAGGAGGGAAACGTGCTGCTCTGGGTTGCTCCATTTCCCTACTCACGTGTTCCCTTCTCCCTGCACCCATCACCACCTCGGTGGTTTTGGAGGGACCCCAGAGAACTGCCAGGGACTCACAGCCATCCCAGCATGTCTGAGTGCCCAGCAAACCTTCCTGAAGGATCACTGCCCACCCCGGGACAGGCACAGCCGACAGACCCCAGATGGGTTCAGGTCCTGCCACACGAGAGAGGAGGCACCTGGCTTGTTTCTTAGGCACCCGGCATCTGCTCCTGCTCCCCTCCCAGCCCTCTGCTCGAGGGAAAAACAAGCACGGTGACTATTTCCCTGCTTCAGAGGATGTGCCTCAGCTACTGCTATGATGGAAAACTGGCAGAAGTAGCCACGTTTTAACACCCTCACCTCCACTTACCTCCTCTCATGCTCAGGGAGCAGAAGACTGAAAGTGATGCTCTGGAGTCCTGTTGAAGAGAGCTGCAGAGCTTGAAGGTGATCATGAAAAGTATCTTTTACCAATCTCTGCTCTATTGTTTTGCTCAAAAAGCCATTCTAATAACCAGTTGGCAAAAACTTTGAAGCCCCAAGGCAATAAGGAAGAGGTCAACTCTTATCCCCTTCCTCCAGTATCTAAGCACTTGCAGTGGCTGAGGCTGGATCCATTCCTGAAGTGCACATGGAGTCCTGCACCATGTGCAGGGCTGATCTGAAACCACCAGCACTGCGAGTCTCTTTTCACTGTCAAAGATTTACCTTTTCTTTTCCCTTCAAAGCCTTAAATTCCACTAGTTCTGATCTCACTGAACACACAGACAACAGGGAGTCCAAAGAGAGAAACAGAGTTTTTCAGCCTTGGCCAGGGCTACTGGAAGTGTTGGGTGGTTCCTGTGTGAGCACCCAGCAGCAAGGGCCATGTCACCTTGCTCTTGTCCCCACATCACAGACCCCAGCACTGGAGGCAGCTCACCAGCAGCACTGGCAGCAACACGTGCCCACCTGCCAATTCTCTTTTTGCTCCCTGCCTGCAGCTGCCTTCAAAAGGAACATGAGAACTCCAGGAGCTGCTCCCTCACAGCTCCCTGGAGCACCGTCTTGCACAAGACACTTGATTTGCTGTGCAGGACGTAGTGGCAGTGACCCTTGGAAACACCAGCACTGCCACGTGTGCTGCCCTGGGACAGAGCCAAGAGGAGGAGGAGGCAAGGAAGACAGAAACGAAATAAAACCATCACACCCCAACAGGGACAGCATTAACCAGGAGTTCTTCTCTTCCAAATCCCCCAGAGCAAGGGCAGCTGGGGCTGAGACATCCAGCACCAGGTCACAGTCCTGCTGCCAAGGGAATAAATCTTACCTGTCCACTGGGATACCAGAATCAAGACTCCATGGCTGGTAAAGGAAACATGTCCAGAACACACAGAGTTTATTAAAATATGCATTTTGTGGTTAGTGCTTCCAGATTTACACCAGAATTTACACCTTACACAGAAGTCATACATTATCTCTCCACAACCTGCCAATAATTACCCTGTGAGAACACATACAGTTTGACCATCTCTCCTCCAAACATTTTCAAGCCACATTTTGGAGGTGGTGAGCCCACTCAAAGGGTCAGCCCTTCTCATCCTAAAACACAGCTTAAAAAACCAACCCAAATACAAGTTTCCTCCAAAACACATTTACTCCTCTCAAAGAAGAGAAAAAAGACAAGCAATTTATCTAATTTCCTGGCATGATTCACATAGAAGTAGCCCCCTTATATATAACTGTTGTGTAAGATCCTCTGGTGACCCTGAACACATCCCTGAGCCACCAGAGCTCCCATCCCCTCCATACCCCCTCCCCACAGCACAGCACACAGCAAGCCCACCACACCATCCTGGCTCTGCTCTGCAATAAATTCCAGCGCTCTCCTCAGCTCAGCAATCAGCCACAGGTTCAGACCTGCAATTACTTGTGGGACAGTTATTTATTAGTCAGTGTCCAGCTGCCAGATTTACAGTCACAGATGCTTGATGCAGTTTCAGGCAGAAAACACCTAAGCATCCATGTCTGTAAATAAGCTAGTGGGACATCTGGATGACCTGTAGATCCAGATATAATTACTTGTAAGTGGCACAGACAGGTCCTGTTAAGCCTTGCTAAAACCTGCCCCTAGAGCCTGCAGGCACAAGTCCAGCAGATGTGCTGGATGAGTGACCAGAAGTGTCTCAAAGTCACCTCAGATCCAAGTGTTACTAAACTCCACAGAAGGGAAGAAACAGCAAAGCTGCTGAACTGGGCTTGTTTATAGATAAAGAACATCTGGGTCAGGAATCCCCCTGACCTGTGTTCTTGCACCATCACTGAAGTTATAGCTTGACAGCAGACCTGGGAGTGATCCTCCCCTCTGGCACTGGGAGCCTAACAAATATCCATTGCTGCTAATGGGTGATTTTTCATGACCTGTCTGGTGCTATCAATGTTGGTATGAGGTCTTATAATACACAGACTCACCATGGGAGTTTTCCCATGTAAATCTCTCTGGGAAAGAACCAAGCTCCTGGATAAACCCAGAAACCCAGATGTCAGCAATGCTCTTACAGTCATTTTGGATCTGAACATCTGCAAACCCACTCCTGAACTGCCTCCAGCTAGATGGGAGCTGACAGGGGTGGTGGCACAGCAGCAGCTGCAGGGATGGAAGCTCTTGGCTCCTCCAGCTCCACTCCTTCCAGAGCAGGGGCTGTGGCACAGGAGACCTGGCAGTCTATCTCCACCAAACAGCCACTGTGCAAGGCAGAAAACACACCAGCAGATTAGAAACACTCAATCACTCTACAGAAGATAAGGAGCAGACCATAGCAGTTGGCTGAAAACTTTTATGGAGTAAGAGTTGAGTTTTCCAAGGTCAGGGCACCGGGTCCACCACAGGCTACAGCTGTAACAGGACCCCCATGTCCACAAACACCAACACCTTGGGTTTGTGACTCCTCTGGCAGACAGCCCAAGGGCCAGAGGGTCTCCCCTTGCATTGCACAGAACACCCACCTCCCATGTCAGCCACCAATTTCCTAGGAGACCTCAGCTCTTCACAGCAGCTTCTCACACAAACACTGACCCCATCAAACACACAGGGTGGCTGCTAATGTAAACAGAGCCTGAGACTGCACCTGCTGGGCCATAATCCCTGTATCCCACCTTCCCCAGCACCACCTCCAGCTGCTGTGGCACAGGGTCCAGCTTCATGGTCTCCCTCACCCACCTCTGATGCTAGAGAGGGATGGCACCTCCTTTGTCATCAAGGCCTAAAGGACCCGGATCCTCAAGGCCCCGCAGTGCAAAAAGCAGGTCAAGTTAAGAAGAAACACGTAGTTTTACTGCTGGCAAGTACACGAGAATGGACCCTCTCCCTGCCCTCACCCACCCTGCCAGGGTGAGCAGGGAGGTCGGGCACAGGCAGTCATCTTCTCAGCCAGAGCCACGTGTTGATGAGGCAGGCAGAGATCATCACGGAGTAGACCAGGGCCTCCTTCTGTTGCCAGGCATGGCACTGCTCCTCCAGCACACGGAGCCTCCCCGAGATCCTCGCCAACTGCAAGGGAAGCAGTGGGGCCACTGTTAGCCCTACAGCAAAGCACAGGACACTGGCTGCACCCCAGAGGCACTGGACAGCAAGGGATGGGGGGACGGGAGCTGCTGTCTCCTTCAAGTCCTCCTTTTCTAGAGCAGCAGCTATCTTAGTGTGGGAGAATGGACAGCAGTGCCTCAGGTCTGCAGCACATGCTTCAGGAAAAGGTCCTTCCCATCAGAAGAGCATCTGAGCCCCTCTTACTGCCCCCAGAGGGGTGTGGCTGTCTCCTGCAGCCCTACAGCCCCTTGGGGTAGGTGCTCAATGGGTCAACACACATTTAAGTCCTCTCCTGCTTCTCCATTAGGGAGGACCAGCTTGACAGCACCAGCCCATCAGGACTGAGCAACAGACCCCTGGAGCCTCCTCACCCACCCTCCCATGGCTTTCTCAGGAAACATTTGCAGCCCTTCACCCCCAATCTCACCTGCTTTCTCATCGCTGCCACCTCAGTCACCCCGACCTCCTCCAAGGCGCTCTCTGCAGCTGGGCCAGGCTCTTGGGAGCTGGGAAAGGAAAAGAGTTGGAGCTGGACAAGCACTCCTTGAGGGGTGCAACTGTCTCCCCTCAAGCACTGCCACAGGCAGCATGTGTGTGCCCAGGCTGTGCTCTCTGGATGCAGCACCAGGAGAAACCAAACAGCACCTGCACAGCATCTGTTCATCTCTCTTAACCCCCACCATGCATATTTATACACCTACACCATGCACCCAAAGTGATCACAACAAACAGAGCACATGCCAAGACAGGTAACAGGGAAAATAAATGCTTGTATTTCTTCAGAGGTTCAAGAGAGAGAAAATTTATCTACCAGGCATCCATTCTTGACAGTCCCAGGAATTCACTGAGGGTTGGATCTTACAACACTTTAGAGCCAGTAAGGCAAAGATGTATGACAAGGCCAAAATGGAGGGATGATCTCAGAGCAGCAGGTGAGGATCCCATGGGTGAGAAGCTGCCATCAACTGGAAGGAACTATCACTTTTTGTTCTTATAGCAAACTTTGCTTGCAACTAGAAATATAAAGAAGCAACCTAAACATTCACTGCTTTTGTCCCTCCCTGGAAGCACAGGGGCCACCACTGGGATTAGCTGCTGTACTGGCATTCCCTGGAGGAACATCTCACTGCAGGGTCTACAGCACTGAGCCACAAAATAAAGCAGATCCACAGTGAAAAAAATAAAAATTACCATATTCAGTCCGTTGACCCTGTCATCACAGGCTAGCCCAAAATCAGCTGTTCTATAATCAGAACTCCCCTGTGCACACCAATAACACACAAGCACTCGCTGATCCCATAAGGCTTAACAAGCACCTAACCCCACTCCTTGGAGACCCTGGGGAGGACAGGGTGTTTATTCCTGTTTGCAACATGATGTTGATCTCACTGAAGACAAGCCAGAAGAGATTCAGTGAATGTCTGTCTGAAAATACATTTGTACAATAATACCTCCACATAATGTAGCCTGCAGTGTAAAATGCCAGTCACAACAGACAGAAAATAATTTTCCCCAGCACAAAACCATGGAAAAAGGACACATCCTGCAGCTTTTGACTCAAAATCCCAGTTGATACACCTTTTAGAATAGAAACTAGAAATTACCTTTGCATGACTCATACTCTTCAGGAGGTCACTGACAAGCAAATATTCCAGTCTCTGTCTGAGACCAGACTTTTCTTTACTAAAATTTCAGGACAAACAAGTCATCACACTCTTTTTATTTATTTATTTATTTTTCTTGTTGCAGAGAGGTACAAAGTTGACATAACAAAGAGATAGTGTCTGCATGCAAAGTACCAAGAAGAAGTGTTTGAAGGTGGCTGGTTTCAAAGGGAGACCCAGACCAGGGGAGAGTCCTGGGGAGTCACCCCACTGCATTATAGCAGCACCTCAGGCTACCATGGCCTAAATGTCCTCCACTGCTGAAGAGGGGAGGAAGAAGGTCTTACGTAGCCACTAACCAGACCTGTTGGCATGCCCAGACTTCATTAAGGAATTAAAGAGATGTCTGAAGACAGCCTCAGCCTACTGTGTTTAAAAGCAGGGACATCACTCTGGATCATTGGCAAGCAGAAGCCAGCTGGGGAGGGAAGGCAGGATATGCCACTGATGATGGATGCAATGATGGATGCTTGCTCTCCTCCCTTTCTGCCTGGAGGCTTTACTCAAGGAGAATTAGAAGTACTTAGATGTTTCTCCAGGTGCTCAGCAGACTTAGAGCAGTGGGGACACCTTAAGGCTGCAGGAATGTCTTCAAACAAATTTACTGCACTGGCACAGATAAGGGTGGTGGAATCTTTACTCCAGCACATCTGGAGAGGCTGAGATCATTGCACACCTGCTCCAGTGAGCACAAAGGCACACCACACCCTGGCCAGGGGCACTGGCTGTGGGATGAGTAACTTGGTGCAGCCAGTTTGTGGAAAGGCTAATTAAGAGTGACCAAGAAACAGCCAGAGGTGCTGGACGCCTGCTGGAGAGGCTGACTCTGGGACAGGACCTGGGTCAGGCTGTCTGTTCTGGATTTTGATTCCCTTCACATGTTTCTCTCCATCAAGCTATCAAGGCATACAGAAAAATTAGTACTTGCTTAGCAGTGAAGAGAACTCCCAGCAATATCACAGGCAGTGTTAGATCACTCAGGGTACCCAGGAGGCTGGTGTTAAGCTGAGCAGGAGACACAAGCCTGGCTGGGTTAGTGGGGTGCACCCAGTCTGGCTGCACTGAGCACTCCCAGCCCCAGCACCCAGAGCTGGAAGACAGGACAGGCAAGAAGGGGAGTCCACAGCAGCCCTGCAGGACCATCCTGCCCCATGCAGCCCACAGCTGCCTCAGCAAGACCTTGCAGAATGACAGGGAGCTGGCTCAGGACAAGCCAAAGTCACCTGGATGGCACTGGGCCTTGCAGAGAGTCCCGGACACGGTGGAAGAGCACCTGGCCCAGGAGGTACATGGTGTGGAAGATGTTCTGCATGGAGTAGATCCTGCCTGCCTCCATGAGGGGGAGCGGGGCACTGCGAGCAGGCAGGGGGCCCATGTCCAGCCTGGGGTGCACACAGAACCACACCTGTTACTCCCTGGCACTCGGCTCTGCCCTTCACCCTTCAGCAGCTCCAAGGATCTCCGGTCACCTGGTGGGAGAACCCTCTCCAGCAGCCCCCAGACTCAGGCAGCTGCCTGATTCCTCTGAAGCCAACCATGGCTGTGTGCCATGCTGCTCTCACAGGGGTTGCAGAAGACAGCTCTCCTGCTGCCCAAGACAACCCTGGACTTCTAGGGGGAAGTAGGCTCTGCTCTAGGATTAGCTTAGAGACAATTTCCCCACTGGAGAGACTCCGGAAGCCAAGGCCATGAGCAAAGGATCACTATCACCATGTTACTACTCACAAGCAAGTTTGCTCTTAGCCCACCCTGTCTGCAGGGCACTACAAGTTTCACCAACCCTGCAGAAACCTGGTGAAGCCCTGGTGCCCCATTTCCAGTGGTCACCTGCCCATAGCCCCCAGCACTCTGCCATGCTGGTCTCAGGAGCAAGAGAGCACCTCAGAAGGCACTGAGAGGAAGATGGGGAGAGCCAGAGAGACCAAGACAAGGCAGAGTGGGCAGCAGGGTCCTCTTGGCCCCATGGTCAGGACCAACAGCAGTGCCAGCCTGCTGTGAGAAGTGACATGCTGTCCCACGTGCATCTCAGTAGAGAGCTCATCACCCTGGGGACCAGCACAGCTGCCTTCAACACTGCCCAGCACAAAAATTTCTGACACCAGAGGCCACATTCTTCTCATGCAAGAGTAGGACTTGGCAGGCATTGCCTTGCTCTGATCTCCCCTCAGGACACCATCGGAGAGCTTTAAAGCAGCACAGTGACAGGAGATGCTGAACCCCACCCGCCCCAGATGACTCTGGGCTCATGCTCACCACTCATAGTGCTCTCCTGGGCTGTGCAAGGCCTGCTGGGCACAGTCACCTGGGGTCCTGTCCCGCCGTGACCTGCTGCTGTGATGGCCCTGTTGGAATCAAACACAGCCCCATTAGCACAGAGATCCTGCACAGGCAAGTCCCCAGTGCCTGGCATGGGCTGCAGGGCCTGGGGCCCATTAGCACAGGGAGAGTACTCAGTGGTGGGAGATCTACATGAGCCCCAGGCTGGTGAACTGATGCTGGTGCAGGCGAGATGTGCTTGAGCAGAGGGAGGGTCACCAGCAAGGAGCCTGCTGATCTGAACTCTATCCAGATCAAAAATCCTGCACCTAATGCATCCAGGAACAGCACTTGAATTTCAGGGATGTGAAAGCCCTTGAGAAGGCAGAGCAGCAGCTCCAGCAGCCAAACCAAGCCTTTGCCTGCCCATGCCAGGGACCTCTCTTTGAATTAGTTTCACACCAGGTTAAACTGTGCTTTTGGCTCTGACACCAGAACTCTTTACACTGCAATGATGAACCAGCTCTGCCTTGTACTTCATCGAGGAGGAAAAGAGGATGAAAAGGGACTTCAAAAGTAGCAGAAGAAAGTTGTGGAGGGACTGCACCTTCCTTAGCCTTTATCCTGCTCACGAAATGCAGATCTGGCTGAATCACTGTCCCAGCGCCCAGGTGTGTACTGGTTATGGGACAGAAAGAGATCCCACCATCCCTACACCCTCACTCTAGGACCTCCTGGCGGGGGGGGCTGGTAGCACTACGGAAGATAAATTCTGGCTCGGGGTGATAAGAGACATCTGGAGAAACCCAAAGCTGTGATTGCTCCCACTCCCCACCAGAGGCAGCCCCGCCTGCTGTCAGTACAGTACCGATCGCTTGCGTCTCTGGGCGCTGGCCCTGCTGGCTGTGTGCAGGAAAGGGAGCTCCCCGAGCGGGGTGGGGTCCGGGGACACGTGCACCGCGATAGAGGGAACCTTCCTTTGCTGGTTCAACAGGACTGGCCTCAAACTGGCATCTGATATTTCTACAGAAAGGAGACAGAAGAATTAAGCCAACCTGAACGGCCCCAGGAGAGGAGAGAAGAGAGATCCACCCTCTGTAGGTGAGCCAACCCTGTGTGGTACCAATGTACAAAAACCACATCCCACAGCTGTGAGCAGCAGGACAACCCGGAGAGGCAGACCCACTGCTTCAGGACAGCAAGGTTTCAGTGCTGATTTTCAAAGACAGGGCCAAATGTCCTGCACCCCGAAGCAGGGAGCCTACCAAAGGTGAAGAGGGAACTCTAGGAGATGTGGAGAGAGATGCCTCCATGTTTTGCTTCTTGCCTTTTGGAACTAAGGCCCCTCCTGCCACTTTTTGCCCACCTCTTCCCAAACACTTCTCTGTCATCCTGCCCTACCTTCCAGAAATCTGACTACATTATGTGCCCCTGTTCTCTCTTCTTGCAAAGCAAATGACTGGGGTGTTTATAAAGGGACCCTACTCCCTAGGATGTTGTAGTGCCCCATTAACCTTCAGCCACCCCAAAAGACAACCCAGGACTTTACCTGCAAGAGAAATCCTGTCAGGGATGTGCATCCGAAAAGAAGGAGGGACATCATCTGTCACTGGCTCCTTGTCCCCGGGGCTGCAACTCTCTGCTACCTTCAGCCTGTTGGGAACCTGCATCCTTTGATTGATGGCTTCTGTGAAGAGCAGGTCACAGCGGACTCGGCTCAGGTCCAGTCCCCACAGTGGCCACATCTTTGTTGATTTCCTCAGATGTCTTGAGCACCCTGGAGTTTCACACAGAGGAAACAGAAAGCTGAGCAAAAAGGGGTAACAGTGACAGCTCTTCCAACTGCCACCTGTACAGGGACAGCACACGTGCTGTAAGACAGCTAAAATACAGGCAGCAACAACCCAAAGGACAGACACTGAAGGAGCTGTCTGGGAGAATGGGGTGTCCCCCAAAGCCCAGCTGGTGGGGGCAAGGCTGAGGGGCAGGGCTGCTCCAGGTGTCCTGGGAGCCAAGTATGAGTTTAGCACCTATAGCCTCAATTGATAGGAAGGAAAGGGCTGAGCACATGTGTGGGAGAAGAACAGTTCAGTATACCCTAAGAACCAGTGAAAAAAAAAAATATTTTCCATCCAGAAGTAAAGATTTTTGGAGGGCTGGGATCACATTTTTGTGTTCGCATACCTTTGAGGAAAAATGAGGTTTTCTAAAAGCAAAACACACATTTTGGTAATGAGCTTCAAGGTTACCACAGGAAAAGCTGAGCACCAAACTCTTTCTCCACGCACATGTTCACTTCAGTATCCCCAGGGCCACACCCCATTCCCCACATGGTCCAACACCCATGTCCTCAAGAGACCCACACCAGCTGAACAAGATGGACTTTGCCCTGAGCAGAGCTGCCAGATGCTGAACCATCCTCCCAGAGGGGAAGGGAAAGCACACACCACCTTCCCCAGCTTGGAGCAGAGCCTCCTGGCTCAGCTGTCATCTGGGGGGACACACAGAGGGACACAGTCCCCAGTTCTCACTGCTCCTGAGAACAGCCAACAGCAGGACCAGGACATGGGGCTTTGCAGCTCCTCAGGACACACCTGCCCTGTGCCTCAGTTTCCCCTTTTCCAAGTCCCAAGGCTTTGAGAAGTGCTCTGGGGCCACAGTGTCCCAACACTTCCACTGAGCAATGCAAGCAGAAGGTAGTCAATGTGCACTTTTGGGAGAGGAGCCCCAAAACCCACCTTTCTGGCTCCCAGCATATGCACATTTTATTCTTTCCCAAAAAGCTTCAACCGAGGAAAAAAAAACAAGTGAGGGCTGGTGAGGCTGGCAGATCTCAGCCTGACCTAGTGCTGCCCTGGTGTTCCAGACATGCCACAGGCATGCACAGCACCCCTGCACCTCCTTGCTGCCACTCTTCAAGCTCACCAAACCCAAAAAGATCCCCCTTTGCTTCTAGGTCAAAATCTTCAACATGTACTCGCTCCAGCACATCTCAAACAGCCTTTTTATTCGAGAGCTTCCCTCTCCAAAGCCAAACGGGATGAAGCTGGGTGAGAGTGAGGTACTGGAGGGTGGCAGAACCAGCTTCACACCTGCAATAACCAGCATTTCCAGTGATCACTTGCCTTGTGATGCTCTCTCCTCCTCTGTCATTAAAAACTTTTTAATTACAGAGACAGACATTTGCCCAGCATCAGCAGCAGTGATTTCCTGCTTCCAGCCATGCAGACACTACATCCCTGTCCCTGCATCGGGTCTGCCCTGGAGACGTGGTGTGTGAGGGCCCAGCAGCCCCACACCTTCCCCACCATCCTGCCCAGCCCCAACACTGCCACAGGTGACATCAATCTGTGGGTGTCATAACACACACACCCCCTGCTTCCCCACAAAACCTCAAAGAAAGTGGATTTTTGGAGGAACCCCCCCCACTCAGGAACAGGATAGTAATTCCTGGCATGGTCTCAAAGAAGTGTCAGTCAGTCCCACAGGAGAAAACTGCATCAGACATTGAGTCCATGGTCCACAACCACGGAGACCACATTTTCAGTGCTTCAGAGCAGCATCTGTGGTGCTCTCTCAGCCTGCTCTCTGGGAAACCAGCATATATTAATAACAGTAAATCTGCAGAGGGCAGATCAGTTCATCTTCTAATCACCTGTGAAACCACTGCAGCTCCCAAGGAGCAGAGGGATGGGAGGGAGAAGCAGGATCTGAGAGACTAAGCTATTAAAGACAGGGAAAAAAATTAGCTGTCAAAACCCATAAGAACAAAATGCTTAAGTGGCTGGATTTCCTCCTTTAACTTTCTTTAGGGCTTTTTCTAGCTCTTGCCAAGCACCCTCCGCTCACCGGCAGAGGCTCAGCCTCTGCCTTGGCACTTCTCCTTGGATTTGCAGTGACAGGGAATTTCCGGCTCACTAAGCCTGAGTAGGTTTAAGTCCTGAAACCCCAGGAAAACCTGCCCGCGGAAAGGAAACTCCACAGCCTCCCTCTCTCTGTCCCTCCTCAGCCTAGGACACCCAAAACAAGACAGAGGGGGTACCAGCCTAGTCCAGCACCCCCCTTCACCTCTCGGGATGGAGTGGCTGGAGGGGGCGACAGGCTCTGCCCGTCGGCTCGGGGATGCACCTTGTGCGGGCTGGGAGCGGCTCACCGGGAGGGGAAGGGGCTCCTCAGCTGGCTCACGGTGAGCCCGCTGCCTCCCGGGGTGGGCTCCGGGGGCCCCGGCACTGCTTTCCGCAGGACCTGAGCATCTCGGGACACGGGACACGCGGGAGGGGAGCGAACGCGGGGTAGGGGGGGTCCCCACACCCTCCCGGGTGTCACATCCCGCCCCCCGCCCCAGGGGACGCTCCACCAGCTCCCGCTGCGGGACGCGCTGCCCGCAGAGTTCCGGCCCAGCGGCGGCACCCACCGGCTTTGCGGGGGGACAAGGGAGGCAGTGCGGGACGTGGGGGCGGGGGGGACTTACTTTTTATTCGCAGACCAACGCAACTTGTCGGACCTGTAAACAGCCGCGCCCGCTGCCGGGACGGGGCGGTGCCAGCCGGGGCAGCCCGGCCCCTCCAGTAATTAGCCCGCCCCCCGCAATCAGCCCGGCCCCCTGGTAATTAGACCGCCCTCCGACAGCCGGGCCGGCCCTCCGCGCTTAAAGCCGCAGCCCATAATTAACGAGTTGTCACTCACCGTGGTGTCGCCGACGGTGTGGGTAGCGGGTGCCCTCCGGACTCCTCGTGCCCTGCCTTGTCCCCAGCATTGCTCCACCGTGTGCTGGAGGGGTGGGATCGCCCTTGCCGGGGGTAGAAGCAAACCCAGGACCTTCCCCCCCGTCCCCTCGCACACGCGGCCCCGCAAGGTTTGCGGGCAAACCCCCGGGGCCGCCCCGCAGCCCGGGCTGTGCCGAGCTGTGCCAGACCTAATCTCTCCCTCTCCGCAGCGATAAAATGATCCGTTTGGGATTAACGACAGTTTCAAACACTTCTGAATGGGGACAGGGTCCAAGACCTGACCGTAAAATCTGGGTTTGAAAGGACTTAAAATAAATCCCCCGCTGCCCCAGTCTTACTATTTAAAGGGGATTATCTAAGGGGTTTAGGAGCACACAGAGGAACAGCAGGGCAACCTGTGCACCTCAATCACCTCAAAGTCCTTAGGAAAACTCTCTGCACCTCATCTGCCCACTGGTCAGGGCTCACAGGACACCCTCCAGCTCTCACACAGAGGTGCACCACAGTCCCAGGGAAGTCTAAGGCTCCGGTTGGATGGGTGAGGTTCGTTCCCACCCCACAGCAGCACACACTTCTTCTCCAGAGACACTCCTATCTTCACTGGGGACTATCCTGAGGCCGTGGTGAAGAGTATTGGTGTCATTGTCCCACAGAGCTGAGCCTCAGCACATCCACGAGATGGAAATCCGGCTGTGTCCATAGAGACATTCTCAGGGAGAAGGAAGGAGGGGACATCTAGAGTGCTAGCATTTGTCTTCCCAAGACACCATTATGTGTGATGGAGCCCTGCTGTCCTGGGAAAGGCTGATCACCTGCCTGCCCATGGGAAGTGGGGAGTTAATTCCTTGTTCTGCTTTCCTTGCATGCAGAGCTTTACTCATACTGTCTTTATCCCAACCCACGAGTTTTCTCACTTTTCCTGTTCCAATTCTCTCCCCCATCCCACCGAGACGACTGAGTGGATGTGTGGGGCTGAGCTGCCAGCTGGGGTTAAACCACGACACCCTCAGTGGGAAAAAGCCACCTTGTGCCACTCAGACAGTGAGGATTTTTTAATAAATACTTTTTTTTTTCCACAGAAATATACCAAGTTTTACAGAATACAAACTGCAGGGATAATGACTGAGCATCAAAGACAGAGGATGCTGAGTGCTCTGCTGTCTCCCTACGGTCCTTTCCAGGCTCTGGCGTCCCCATAACCCCGATTTGCTAAGGCCGGGGAGGGGACAGACAAGGTGCCAGCATGTCCTGCCCCAGGAACTGCCATGCTGGGCAAACCTCAGCTCAGGACTGAGGGCACCTGCTGCAAGAGCACTGCAGGGACCCAGCGGGATGCAGGCCACCGATGGATGAACAATAGCCTTTTGGTGCTGGTGGAGAGACTGGTGCTGGGGTGAACACCGAGTGCTGGCAGTGCTGAGTTTCTGGGCTGCTCGTGGGGGGTTGGTGAGCACAATCCCCATATTAATCCATCAGACATGGCTGGGAAAGGACAGCCCCATTGCTTGAACCCCAAAGGCAGCTGCCCAGGAAAAGGAGACACTGGTGCCACAGGAGAGCACCGAGCTTTGCCTTGCCCTGGCTCCATAACCACCCCATCAGGGCTTGGCCCTGCTCCCACGGCTGGGTGGGTCCCACGGCTCCCACCTCTGTTGCTGTCACATGCAACAGCCCTGCCACCAAGCACTCTGCCCACCAGAGGGACCAAGAGAGTAGGGTCTCACATTCTCCTTTACCTGGACGACAAAGATCCCCAAAGAGAGGGGCCAGGCAGGAAGAGAGGTTTAGGTAATGAGAGGGGAGCTTTGGCCAGTCCACAGGCTCCCTGTGCCAGCATCCCACCTCTGGGGCAGACACCAGGCAGGCCACGCTCCAGGAGAGGAGCATCCCCACCACTTAAAGCCATGGGACCACATTTGGCTTAGGGTCAGAGATGATGCCCTTGGCCAGACCAGAGCCAGACCTCCAGCTGCCCAAAGCAGAGAGCATCAGCAAAAGACTCTGCTACTCCAAAGTCACTTACCTCAGGTACAAGACCACCATGAGCCTTTCCCCCTTTCCCAAAGGATCTAGGAGATCAGAGAGCACTTTCCTGACTGCTCCTCCCTGATCTCCAGACAGTGAATATTGCTACAGGCACCACAGCATGGGCCAGGCTCCCCACTCCTACTTGGCAACAAATCCACACAGAGGAACCATCTCCCCAAACGCAGAGCATGGACACCAGCTGTGGGGATAAACAGAAATTTGCCACACCAATCCTGGATCTCCAATCCTAATCAGAGCCCTGAGCAGGAGAACAGGGCCCAGTGAGGACATGGGATGAGACTGAGCAGTAGCCCAGGGAGGCAGTGAGACTGTTCTAATCATGGGAAATGTTATGTCTATTTGAGGGGGAAGTGAGGAAATCAAATGCACCATGGGGAGACCCCCCGTGTTTAGCCAGGAACAAGCTGCTGCTCTGTTCTGGCTGCTACAGCACTTACGTGAGTGGGGAGTGAGGGGCAGGAGATGGCTGGGTGGCCTCAGAGCCATCCCCACAGCCCTGCCTCACCCCACCTGGGGACAGCTATTTTTGGTTAGGAGGGTAAGGCTATTGTGTGATGGCACCAGCTTGTACAGGTGAGACGGGGGCCTGACGGACACCTGAAGGGGGTCCTAGGCACGGCAAAGGGAGAGTGGGTGGGTGAGTGAGTGTATGAAGAGGCAGGAGGGAGGCAGACCCACTATTTCCCCACAGCAGGGGCAGTGGCCACGATCTCTTCGTACTTGGGTGGAGGGTCATTGTAGGAGACACTGGTCTCTTCACCACTGCTGCTCTCCGGGTGGCCTGTCACCTCCTCATAGGAAGGTGGAGGGGTGGCACTGGACAGTCTGGAGAGGACAGAGACCGAATGCTCTGGCGGGTAGAGGGTGTTGTCTTGCTGGGGAGTTCCCCCAGCTCTGCTGTCTCCAGCCCCCCGGTTGCTCACTTCCCGCTGATACTGGGTGTCCCCTTGGTTCTGTGACCGCTCCCGGTACACCATGACCCTGGGCAGGCTGCGGCCCGTCCGGCTGGCCAGGTAACGGTTCTGGGCGTAGGAAGGGCGGTGACGGGTGGCCTTTTGAAGCTGGCACCTCCAGATGATGAACAGGGCGATGACTATCAGAAGAGCCACTCCCAAGAGGGGCACCACCACATACATGGCGTCAGAGCGCTCCGTGCTGTGCCCGGGGTCTTTGACAGAGTAGACAGAGTTGGTGTAGCCCTTCCAAAACTCCATCTGTGGTGGGAACAGAGAAACAAGCCTCATGTGCTGCAGGTGGGAGAAGCACCCCGTGACCACCACCAGCAATAACCACTGCCCTCCCCAGGCCCACAAAAGGAGCAGCTTTTCAGATGTCCCCCACCACTTTTGCCTGGGGCGCTTTGGGAACCAACACAAAAGGTAATGGGAACATCCCTCAACAGTGGCAAACAGCCCCCACCAAGCAGGGAGAAACTTGGCTCACACCAACCCCAGCTTGGAGAGTCAGGGACAAGAGCACAGATTTCCCACACGTGCCATGCGAGTGCCAGCTCAACCTGCAGCTGTGGGCAGGACGTCCTGGCACAACCAAGGTGAGGCCATTGCCTGGGAAGGAAAAGCCATGCTGGAAAGTGAGCCTACAACATGCTGCCTGCAGACAGAAGAGGACAAAGGGAACAGGAGAGGCTGTTCCCCCTGTGCTTTCCTTCTCTGTCTCCAGCTTGCTGAGGTGTGAGCCCTCACACATCCACTGGGGAGCAGGGCAGGATAAACTCACTGTCTTCTCCTTATTCTCAAACACCTCCTTGACCTCCTCATAGCTGCAGACCTCCTCGATGCACTCCCGCTCGATGGTGCCCTGACGGATCTCCTCCAGGAAGCCATTGGCTCTGGGAAAGCGTTTCAGGACCGAGTGGGCATTCCTGGCCCCCAGGAACACTGCAACACACAAGGCAGAGACATGCTGAGCAGGGACAACTCCATACCTGGCCTCTGCCCAGCCAGGCTTTCCCACCTGGCTTCCTGGTGCTACAGGGACCCCTGACACCAAAAGCCCAGGGCTGCAATTCATGTGGCACAGCAGAGTGCCCACTGTGGAGACCACACCCAGAGGGGCACAGGACTCTTGGGGTCTGCCCAGAGACATATGGCACCAGCAGCCCTTCATCAGCGCTGAGATGCTAGAGACATGGGAAGCAGCAGCTGCAGCCACACAGGGCAACTGAAGAAGAGATAGAAAGCTCAAAAAATACTTGTTTTCAGCCTCCTGCTCGTGATGACTTTCACCTTTCTGCCTCTGCTGCAGGGCAAAGGAGATCCCACCAGGTGAGCGAGACCCTGCAGGGGGTGGGATGCAGAGCCAGGGCTCTGCCAAGACACGAGAGGGACTCGGCACACAGTTCGTTGCATGACAGCCTGCTGGAAGCTGCTGTCCCTGCTGCCAGCTGCTGAGGGGTCATACAAGCTCAGCTGGCTTCAAGGACTCTGTTCAGGTCCTAGAGAAACCACTGCTTCTCCCAGGCCAAGAAGGGAAAACACCCCAATGCATGGGGACAGCACAGGGAGTCATGACTCAGGTACTGAAAGGGGCTTGAGCAACCTTTTCTCACATCGAATCACATGCTCATCCCTACTGTGTTTTGGTGCAGAGGCCTCACAAACCTTCCTCTGCTCCCAAAGCCTGGGAGACTCCTCAGATGTTCCCACAGAGCATGCAGTCAGGAAGCCAGAGTGACCTTGCCTACAAGAGAGACATCAAAGCCTCTCCCCCATATTGTAGAGGAGGGAAATCTCCTTGGGGTACAAGAGGCAAGTACCTACCAGGACCTGCAGCAGCACAGGAGGCAAACAAGCTGTTGCCCAGAAAGCAGAAGCTTCACATGAAACATGACCCTTTCAGGATCAAAACATCCCATGCACACATATCATGAGTGTTTCCATAATTCAGCTCAACACACTCAGCTGTAGGCTGGCTCCATCTCTTCCCACCAAGCCACAAAATCATGCTGCTTCCCTTGAGGAAGATGAATCGGTTCATCTGGCTGATCCACAGGAACCTGTTTACCTCCTTCATGCTTAGGCTGTCTTCCACTGGATAAACAAGGTGAACCAATTCACAGAGCAGCAGCATCAAAGATGCAGGAGAAGAAGGCAGGGGGACACACAAAGTGTCCCATGTGACCAGCTTGGTGCTAACACAGAAATACTCCTTCAACAAGGAGCTTGGTGAAGATCAAACGTAACAGTCAGTGGAAAGCTACCAACTTCTTTCCTTGGGAGCCTTTTGCCAGGGAGAAAGGTAGGTTTCCTTCTGCTTTACCTTCCATGTATCCTGCTCCCAAAACAATACAGCAAGGTACTTGTGAGAGTATTTAAAAATATTGACAGGGACAAGAACATGGTGTGAAAAGCAACTACTACTATGTTACACCATCCTGGGCTTGGAGACACTGTGCTCCTTTTGTGCTGTGTAGGTGCATTTTCTCCTTGTGATTTATTAATGCCTTGCTTCAGTGAGAGAGTTTGCAGAAGGCTGAACCACTGAGGTGTGAATGAAGAGCAGCATGAATGATGTGAGTCACAGATCTTCCCTCAGAATTGACTTTATTATGCAAACCTTTTTTTTTTTACAAGGACAACCGAAAAAGCATTTTTGAGGCACAGAAGGCATCTTGCAGAAGGGCAGGGATCAGCTTGCCTTGGCTTTCACAGTTGAGGAGGGTTATCCTGGCTGGGGAGAGAGCAGGTTGGCCAGCTGACCTTCTCTTGAGCCTTTCCAGGAGATGAAATTATACAAAGACACTATCCATTCTGCAAATGTCCCATCGTGAGAAGTCTGGCCTCACCTCCTTTGCCTCCCACCTTCATCAGGCTGCAGTTTCAACTCTCCCCTCCTCAGCACTTGAGCCTGAGACTCTTTCCAACTTCCTCAGCACACCTTGGAGCAACAAGCTTGGCTGCAGATCTCACTGTCAGGGTTTTCCATCCCTGCAGATATTGGTCACTTGACCCCTTCCCTGCTGGCCACTATGGTGGAAAATAAAAACAGACACACAGGCAGGCAGGTATCATGAGCAATGTCCCACTGCAAGCATGCTGTGATGGAGGTGTGTATCTATCCCTACATGCAATTTCTCTCAGGGACCTAGAAATGGCAAGGGAGCAGAAACTAAGTCACTGCTCCCTCGTCTCTTTTACATGGAAAGTGCAAAGAGCTCCCACATGCTTGGGGACCAGAGCAGGAAATCCACTGCCCTTCAGGAAACAGGAGCTTTGCCCACTCTCACCTCCAACCTGGATCCCTAACTCACATGAAGAGCAGAGAGCTGAGCAAGTCCTGTCCCAAACCATAGGGCTGAGGGGATTTCCCAAGGCCCAGCAGCCTCAGTACTGATCCCTGTGCCTCTCCAAGTCTCCCCACACCAGCTGGAGAACTGGTGTTCAGGAAAGACCAGAGCTTTAGGCAGGGGAAGCAGGAGCAAGGGCTGGGTTTGCCTCATCCCTGCTGGGTTTCCTGGGGTGCTGCTGGCCCCTGGTGGACACCACCCCATGTCTCTGCTGCCCAGCTTGGGGGGACACTCCAGGGGCTGCTTCTCTGGAGAAGGACACACAGCTGTGCCTCCAGAGGGACACGGTGCTGGAGAGCGTGTGATGGCGAACATGCTCATCACCACAACCCCCTCCTGCCCGTCAGGGTCACCACGAAGGGGACTGCTTGGCAGGCGACACTGCCACCACAGGGGACACCTTCCACAATCAGGAAATGCTGGGGAGCCAGCACCTGAGCTCTGGGAGGGAGAAAAGGCAGCAGTGGAGGAAGGCAGGGACCCAGCTGGGCACCTTCCTCATTAACTGGAGATTAAAGCAGCCTTTTAAAAACACTGCCTGAAGATCTCTGCTCCCTCCCCCACTCAGCACAGCACAGATAATGAAAGAAGACATACCTGTCATCCCTGGGGTCCTCCTCCTCCCCAGCATGGACACTGCCTCCACCTTCACAGCTGGTTCTGGTGACACTCCGAGCAAATCCCGAGATCCCACAAGGACCTCTGTATCTCTCCATTCACTACAGCCATGCTCCTTAAGCTCCCATCACACCAGTGCACGCAGCCTCTGCACAGGCTGCCCAGAAGAGCGAGGAGGGAGGGTTGAGCCCAGCTCTGAACGGACCACACGCCCTCCTCCACCCTGCACCCTCACCACTCTCAGCCCAGCTTTGGCCCCGGGCAGCCCTGTTGTCCAGGCACTCCTTTGGGTGTGCCACAGGGTTCTCCTGATGTGCCTGTCCACAGGAACACAGAGCCCAGTGCCACCAGCCACACAGGCCACAGGACAGTGTGGCCCCTGGAATGGGCCCTGGTGGGGTGCCAGTGGAGCACATAGTGGGCCATGAGGAGCACTTGTTGGGAGATGTGAGCACAGACCGCAGCCCCTGCAGAGGCGCCAGTGACCCCAGAGAGCCCTGGGAAGGCCCATCCTGCACTGCAAGCACCAGACAAAGGAAGAAATGCTGTGGCCTCTGGGTAGTCACAGAGAGGTCAGACCTTCAGCACCTGCTCTCAACTCCCACCTTGCAGAGGGGAGAGAGAAGCACAAGTCAGGCCAGACCTCAGACTTCATCCAAGGGTAACATGGCATCAGCTCTCCACAGAGGATAACACCCCCCAAAAATCACAGGCACCTCTTCCTTGAGAGGTGGCTGCCAAGCATCCCCCTCCTCTCCTCCAGCACCACCACGACCTCTCCACCTTGCTTGGGGAGCACTTACTTGCCATGCTGCCTCACTCAGCTACGGGGGGCTCCTGTCTACCTGCAGGGAAGAAAACAGGAGAGTCACTGACAGCTTCAGTCACCCCCTGAAGCCCCAGACCTCCATCACCCAGGGTCAGATTCATGCAGAAAGCAGGGTGCTGACTGCTGGACTCATGACAGATCCCAGCCTCTGCAGACAGCCAAGGACTCCAGCTGCCTCCCCACTCATTGCCTGCCTGGAGGGGCTGGAGGGGATCAGGGTTCAAGGAGAACCAGGGCCCTGGACAGGCAGCCCAGTGCAGACAAGCAAAGTAAGAAGGGAAGAACTGGATGAAGGAGAGACCACATTTCTCATCAGCAGACAAGATGACCTGCGTGCCAGAAGCTGCTGGGAGCAGCCTGGTGCTCTCCCCTTCCACAAGAGGTTGATGGATACAGGTAAAGCAATCATCCTGTTTTAGAGCAACTTCACAGCTGTGCCAGTTCTCACTCCTGCAACTCCTGCCCACAGTCTGCAATAGATGGGGCCATACTGTTTGCTCCAGTGCCATAAAGCTGACTACAGAGCAGGAAAGGAAAAGACATGCATCTCCTAAAGGCTGTTGGACCAAGGGGAGCAGCAGGAGTGACAGAGCTCTTGCATGCCCAGGACAACAGCTCCGGAGCTGAAGAAGCACTTTTTGTGCTTCAAGAGCAAAACCAAACTAAATAAAACTCCACAAGAGTGAAATAAGAGTTCCACAAGAGTGAAAACGCTCCTTGTTCTTCATGCTTTGTCNCAAAACTCCACAACAGTGAAATAAGAGTTCCACAAAAGTGAAAATGCAGAAGACATCCCTCTCTGCTCCTTGTTCTTCATGCTTTGTCTTCTCCTTGTGCTCAATTCCCCACAAATCAGACTACCTTGGGCTAACTCTCACTGCATGTGACACTTTGCTGTGGCAAAGTCACAACTCTGTCAGGAGACAGAATGGACAGGACTACCCAGCTCCTACAGTGATTTACTGCAGATGAAGGAGCAAACACAGTTAAAAACAGCAGGAACTAAACCACACGCTGGTCTCAGGTCCAGGATTCAGATATTCAGGTGTTCCAAAAGCACTTGGATCTGCTCAGCTGGAGCAAGGTCAGGGACAGCAGAGAGCTGTTCAGGGGGTCAGCAGGGCTAGAAACACAGTTCTCCTTCCACACAAAAGGCAGGCACCCAGACACAGGGAGGGGCTGGTGTCACACACCATCAGCAGGCACCACCACACCTCACAACAGCCACCCTTCCAGTACATCAAGCACCTCTCCCTGCCAACCTTAGGTTTCCTATGGCTTCCAAGGTTCCTACACCATAAGTGGCAAGAGGACAACCAAGCCTGGAAATGTCTTCCACAGGGAGAAACCAGTTTCCTCCCAGCAGTTTGCAAAGCTCAGATTGCAAATCTCAGTCTGGAGTTGAAGCAGAACACCAGAACTACACAGGAGGGGTCTGCTGCCTCCTGCACCCCACAGCCCCACCCCCCTTCTCTGAGCCCTTCTAGGGATGTGAGAGGGCTCCAGATCCATGCATTTCCCCACTTCCCTCTGGATCCCTACATTCCCTAACAGGCTGTGTGAGTTCTGAGCAGAGACCACCTGACTTGCTTTTGTTGTCCTCAGTTTCTACCAAGGCACTCAAACCCCCAGGATAAAAGAAGGCACAAATCCTTGTTGTTACAGGCATTCTCCCCCTTTGACGAACAGGAGAACACAGAAATAAGTATATTCAAGACTGAATTTATGAGGATCCCCAGATCCATAACCCACATCATACATCAGGCAACAAATTTAACGTTGTTTACTTTAATTTACAGTCTTTTACTTTCTTACAAGCATCTGTGTCAATGCTCCCAGTGCCAGAGCTCAGAGATCCTTTATTCCAATGCAAACAATAAGGCAGCTCCACACCAGCCTAGAAGCACGAGCGATGCTGCTGAGAAGGGCAGACATCCCAGACGCTTATTTTTATTTCCACGTGCAAATTCCTAACGCCTTCCCTGGCTCCCGTGAGCAGGGAAAGCTGGAGCAGCACACACGCTGACGCCAAGGGGAGCAGCATCCCTCCCGCCCCCACACAGCCACGCAGGCTGAGAGAAGCCTGAAGCTGGAGGCTGACCCAGCAGACGCCCACCCATTCCCGGTCCCCCCCCTCCGGCTTCCCATCCTCTATAAATACCCCATCGATAGGAGGTTGCCAAGGCAACCGTGAGGAGGCGCGAGGGATGCAGCCACGGGAGTGAGGATGCTGCAGTCGCACATTTGTGTCTCCCCCAGGCTCCCCCATCTCCGCCCCCGCTCCCGTCACCGATGCCAAAGGAGGAAACCGCGCTGGGAAAACACGGTGCGAGCGTGGTCCCGACCCCCGAGCGGGCCCGGGGGTCCACAGTGGGACATGGCACGTCCTCGACAGGCTGGGGGGCACAAGTACAGGGCAGGGGGACCCACAGCCCCCGGTGACGCGCCACGGCACGCAGGGAGGATGCTGACTCTGCCGGCATCACGTAGCCGCGGTGCCAGCGCTCAGCTGGATCCAGTACCGGGGGTTTTCCGTGCCAGGATCCACAGAGAGAAGAGGCTGCACCAGCTACACTTGACAAGGACCGCGGGGTCCCCACAGGAAGCCTCGCCCTCCCAAAACACCCTCCGGATCGTATCCCACTCCCCGTTCTGGTCCTCGCGCTGCCCGGCAGCCTCCGCCCCGGCCCCTCCGTGCCCAAACCCAACTCCAAAAGATTCCCATCGCACTCCGCTTCCAGTGCCACCCCACAGCGGGCACCCCCAGCTCACCTGTCACCCCACAGCAGGCACCCCCAGCTCCCCTGTCACCCCACATCAGGGCCCTCCAGTCTCCCTCCCCAGCTGCACGGGGACTTTCCAGTCCCGGGCGAGCCCCTGCCCCAACACACACCCTCCGCCCCACCGACACGTCCCCTCCGCCTCCGCCGCTCTGCTCTTCCCCGAGCGCCCAGAGACCCCGCGCCAGCCCCACAGCTCTCGGCCCCCGCCTCCCTGGTCCTGCCCAGTGCCTCCCCTCCTGCTCCAGTCCCCCAGCCCTGGTCC